>OY759156.1:17859602-18274602 GCA_963662125.1 Diplazon laetatorius | reverse complement strand
GCAAGGTTATATTCGGAACGTTGGCGGAATCGGCGTCGACCGGACCGTAACGTATTTGTCCGTATGCCGCATAACCTGATTCCGGAAGGGTCATTTCGACCTCGAAGAACGGACGCTGGTGTAAACAGAAATGTCGAGATGGAGGACGAAATCGTCGATCGTGTGAGGGCGGATCCGGCTACGAGCACGCGGAGAGTCGCAGCAGCATCGACCATTTCAAAAACACGCGTGTGGTGGACACTGCGACGGGAAAAATACCATGCGTATCACAAAACCAAGGTACAGCACCTAAAAGTGCTCGATCCAGTTGGTCGCATGAATTTCTGCCAGTGGTTCAACGATCAACACAACGCCAATCCCGACGATTTTCATCGATATATTTTGTGGACCGACGAGTCAACGTTCACTCGAGACCCGACGATCAACGTTCACAACAAGCACAATTGGGCACAAGACAATCCCAATTGCGTCGTGGAACGATCGTTTCAAAATCGATTCAAGGTGAACGTTTGGGCGGGAATCATCGACGAGCAATTGGTAACGTATTGACTCGAAATTAACATAGTTAGAAATAGAAGAACAGTATCACAACAGTAATTTCTTTTTCAGTTCATTCGATTCCTACCGGATAATTTGAACGCCACAAATTATTTGGAATTTATCGAAGACCAATTGCCGATAATTGTGGAAGCTCTGCCGAATGAGGTCGCAGAAAATTTAATTTTCCAACAAGATGGGCATCCGGCTCATTCGGCGACGGTGATACCGAATCACCTTGATGGAACGTTTGGAGAACGGTGGATAGGTCGTCGTGGACCTGTCACCTGGCCTCCTCGGTCGCCCGATTTAACGCCGTGTGATTTCTGGCTGTGGGGGGCATATGAAAAAGAAGTGTATGTGACGAGCGTCCAGAATGAGCAGGAACTGCAACAACGGATTCTGCAGGCGGCTGCGAACATACCCCCGGATATGATCCGACGAAGTGTCAGGGGTGTTGTTCGAAGGATCCGTTGCTGCCTCGACGTCAACGGTGACCATTTCGAACAACTGTTATGAGTTGTCACCGTCGTCGTCATCGTGGTCGTCGTCGTAGTCGTCTTTACCGGCATCGCCCTCGTCGTCATCGTCGTCGTCATCGCTCTCGTCGTCGTCGACGTCATCGTCGTCGACGTCATCGTCGTCGACGTCGTCGTCGTCGTCGTCATCGTCACCGTCATCGTCGTCGTTGTCGTCTTCTTAGTCTTCGTCGTAGTTACCCTCATCGTCATTACCGTCATCGTCGTTACCGTCATCGTCGTCGTCGTCGTCATCGTCATCATCATCAATTTTGATTATAATTATCAAAACGATTACCCATAAGTTCAAGACGCAACCTCGACCGTATACTTTAATCGTAAATCAGTGATTTTCAAACATTTTATCCGCTCCCGAAAGAAATCAATAAAGGAATTTTAATATTTGTAGTGGATTAAACTGATCGACAGCGAGCGGACAGCGCTCGACGCAATGGCTGCGTTCAAAGTAGCGACGATGCTCTTTTATCGCGATACTGCCGCGGCGAGAGTTTGAATATAACAATGACCAAATCAACTTCTCTATCTCGCCCCTGATTGGTTCTTATCTCGCATTTTCTAAGCCTCATATCTTAGAAACTAAGCGTCATCGGAAAAAACTGAGGATGTACGTATTTCTTAGAATTTCGCGAGGAATCCGGTGGTATATCTCACGTGCGCCTTTTCTGGGGCACCCTGTATATTGTATATCTAAAGAACATCCTCTACCAATCGAAATGAAATTCGGTACACAAGTAGATGAAGCTGAAATCGTCTATTCTTTAAAAAAATTGTAGCTTGATGTCAAAAGGGTTAAGAATTATTACGAGATTAAGCGGTCGTCAATCTTTGTGACGGCAAGTTCCATTTAGTATGGAAGCTTGTGTCTTGAGGAGATACTAGATAGATGATAGATGGATACGAGATAAAATTGGGAAGATTAACTGCTTATAGAGGACGGTTTCGAAGTGGCTAAATTTGATTGTTTGCAATCGCAAAGTTGGCAATTTCCATTTGCAGTATTTGTAAAGATTGTTTTTATTAATTTTATCCCCATCTGTTTTTTATGACTATGCAACCAAAATATGATTCAATACGGTACAATGTTTTACATAATTGTACTTTTATTTTTTGTTACATAAAGGATATAAGGCTCCAATTAGCGAGGAAAAAAAAATTACGGACATAAAACTGGCTATGCACATCACAATGCACTCTGCGATCCGCTCAATAGACCACCTAGGTGAACTTCTGTCGGATGTAGGGAGTGGAAGTTGTCTTCAAAATCTCCGATTGCACAGGACAAAATGCTCGAGCCTGATTAAAAACGTGATTGCACCAGTTCTCTTAGAAGACATGGTCCGATCTATTGGCGATAAAGGCTACTCGATCATCGTCGATGAAAGTACCGATGTGTCGGTAACAAAGTATTTGTGCATGTGCATAGAGTATTTCGACACGACGGAGGGCCGTATACTAACGGATTTTTTGGGGATACTCGAAGTGGAGAGAGCGACAGCCGACGACCTATACAAAAGTGTTGTTGAGTATCTAAGAAGCGTTGGGATCCCATCAAAAAACCTGACAGCCATAGGCACAAATGGGGCGAATAATTTATGCGGCCACAGACACTCGTTGGATACACTTCTGAGAGCCGATGTACCGAACCTGAAGCTCATGAAATGCACGTGCCACTCACTCCATCTATGTTCATCGAAAGCGATCGAAGAACTACCTGCCTCTCTCGATTTCCTAGCACGTGAGGTGTTCAATTGGTTCAGCGTCAGCTCGTTGCGCAGAATAAATTACAAGAAAACATTTGATCTTATCAACTCGGGCAACGTTACTCAGAAGTTCCGGCAAATGATACAGCTGTCACAAACGAGATGGCTGGCTTTCCACGACGTCGTAAAACGGTTGCTGGAACAGTGGCTGGAACTCAAAACGCATTTTCAGATCGCATGCGATGCTGAGAGGTGCTACACGGCCAGAATCATTCGTGATATGCTGCACGATCGAGCGAAGAGATTATATCTGGTGTTCCCAAAACCGATATTGTCGGAAGTACAACATCTTAATATATCGTTTTAAAGTAATAAAGTCGACGTCGCAAGCTTGTACGTAGAGATGTCTCTCGTCTTTTTGTCGTTTGCTGGACGAATCTTAAAACCCGCATTCTTGAGGGTCCCGCCCGATGGAATTCTCGTGCGACAGGTAATTGAAGCGGTCAACAACGAACTCGCGTTCTTGCCAATATCGGAAGTCGACTTCGGCGCTGACTTTACGAAAGAAACCGAGGGAGCGGAAATCCCAACAGCAAAAAAGCTTGAAATCAAGCAACGATGCTTCAATTTTTTGAAAAGACTCTTGACAGAATTGGCCCTGAGACTCCCGGCAAATTTCGAGATTTAAAAAAAAATCAACATGCTAAGTCCGAACCGTTGTGTTTCTCAAGTTGTACGAGCGAAATTTAATGACTTGCCGTTGGAAGATTTTTTCGATCCCCACTGCGATATTTCCGTATACAAAAGCCAATGGGAAAAACTCAGTTTCGTCGATTGGAACGAACATTTCAGGGGGGATATTCCTACAAATATTGTCCTCTTCTGGCCTTCTGTATATAGATACACTGACGCTTGCGGCCGTTTCGTTTTTCGAGAATTATCGGAAGCAGTTTTAAAAATGCTTACAATTCCGACGAGCAACGCTGTCGTTGAGCGAGCTTTTTCGTCAATGACGTTAATAAAAACGAGCATTCGCAATAGGCTGAGAACATCGATACTGCAGTCGCTTCTCAGGATTAGAATTCATTTTCAGAGTCGCGAAAAGTGCTGCAAGTCGTTTAAACTATCCGCGGCAATGCTCGAGCGGTTCAAAACGAGTTTTATGTACGGGCCAGCGACAACAAGCAGAAACGCGCCAAATACCGAAAATGAAGAAACTGACGCAGAAAGTCTGACCAAAATGGTCGATATAATGTCAAACCTCCTGTAATAATGGAAATCGTGCAACTTCCTAAGGGATAACTAGAACCGCGAATATCCACGGCGTGATAGATATCTGGTAAAAAATAATGAAACAATTATTTATATAGTCAGTAGAAAAGTTTCGTTTCACTTAATAAAAAACTGGTCAAACATGAATATTTTTTCTTTTACTTATGTAGTGGTTATTACAATAGTTAGATATTCTTCATACTTTGAGTTTTTATGAAAAATTTGTATCAAAATATGAAATGGCGAGGTTAGGCTATAACGTGAAACTAATATGTTTTTCGAGCGGTTCACACAATAATATCACAAGAAATAGCGACTCGATTAAATTTAAAATTCGTGTAAATCTCGTGTATTTATCCGATGTGAGGTTTAGGTATCATCAACTTAATCTAAATATTGTTGATATATTATATTTTATAATATTTATTTCCAATAATTTTATTTAAATATGTATGTTTAACGACGTTGTATCGACGGTATTTTCGGTTGTCTTTGTCGCTTCTCGAATAATCGTGATAATAATAATAATACTTTTTGTTTTTATCAATTTGGAGGACACGTTTTGAGGATTCGACGCGCCATCTTGCGGCCGTAAAGCGTACGAAGTCGCCACACCGATGAGGACTTGGCTCCCATCTGTCGGAGAATTTTGGCGACTTTACAAATTTCTGGAGCTTGGCGACTTTTGGCGACTTCGGTGGCGACTCTGGTGACGACTTGAGGTCCAGAATAACTGGCAACCCTGGTAAAGGGTTCCACGTAGTAAATTCCGGTGTGGAACAAGCGTGGTGTGCGTTCCACCGTAAAGCATCCGGACATGGGCGTCCGAAACAATCAGATTTGTTAGCTGTAAAGTCCAAGGCAAAATTGGTGGATGTTTTGTTTCGGGTTTAAGAAGTGAATGTTTGAGCCGGCCGCCAACACGAAGAGTCCCGAGCTGATCAACGAAGGTGGGCAAGAGAAGCGAGAGGGTTGCTTTAGAAGTGTTGATCCATTTGAAATCGGCATGAGGTCAGCCAAGAAGCACGCCCGGTGAATGAGGCTTCTCCAAAAAAAACTTCGCTTCTTCTGAGGCTCCGGTGAGCGTGAAACCGCCAGTAATGTATGCGGAAGCTGTTTAAAGCGTGCGACAGATCGCTGACACACTGCAGTAATACGAAGAATCCTTGAAAGTGAAGTGTACCGTTCCAGAAGATTCCAAATCTGGAGACTTGGAACTCCAGATTTGCAAAAGTTGAAGTGAATACGATACCTGGGCGTTGCTCAAGGTCACGTACCGTTGAAGTGGCAGCTAAAGATACTGGCCGTAATTGGTGTGGAAATGACAGCCACGTGGGGGCTTGCCACCAAAGAAGATGCGTTCAAAGTTGTTGAGGAGTCAGGCCGCATGACGCACAGTCATCCGGATTCTTCCTTCCCGAAATGAAGCGCCATGTAACATGTGAAGTGAAGCTTTTGAATTAAAGTGACCCGATTCCTGACGAAGTCCTTCGATTGACCCGGATGCGTTAGTTATCCAGGTCAGTGTAACCGAAGAGTCTTTCCAGAGGGACATTGGAACGTTTGATAATTCCAGTGTCTACTGAATGTTGGAGACCAACCGTAAAAGAAAAAGCGCAGCCGTTAATTTAAGACGAGAAATCTTGTCGCTACCTTTGTTCTCGAGCAGACGAGGGTGCCTGTTGTTGTCCCATCGGCTGACGTCGATCGAAGGTAGACTACAGCTGACAGGACGAGTTGGGAAGCGTCCGAAAATCCGTAAAGTGCAGCCGTTGATGAAGGCGACAGATGAGGCCACCAAGTGAAACTGATAAGATATTGCTCAAGCTGTCTCGGAAGTGGAGCCGTTTCTCTTGAAGCCGAATCGGTAACTGGTCATCCCATTGAAGTGTTGCGAACCACAGTTCTTGCAAAAAGACTTTTGCTTTAATGATGACTGGTGAAATGAAGCCCAATGGATAGAACAATTGAGCCGTTTCCGAGAAAGCCGTCTTTATCGTGATCTCGGGGTTGAACGAAAGCTGAACCGTAGACTTGAAGTTGTCCTCGTTCGAATTTAATTCGAGGCGGAGAAGTTTGACGTTGGGATCTTCCGATTGGATCAGAACCACGTTCGGTTGAGACTCTGAATTGACGTGTTAAAGAGCTTCCTTTGAATTTGCCGATCATTTTTAAAGTGAGAAGCATGCGCACTGACAGATTTCCTGAATTCGTGCCGTAGACTGAAGTTCTTGAATCGCGTCAGCTCCACCGAAGATGTCATCATCGTGGCTGTCTTTAACACATCTTTGTGACATCCGTTGCGAAGATAAAGCGATACCGCCTGATCCACAAGGGGACGTCCGAAGTGTCACGTTAAAGTTTGGCCCCGGTGTAAGAAATATCGTTGATCGACAAACCGCTCGTCGTTTTGATGGATCCGTCGAATACGACGCGATATTTCGTTGTGGTGCTATGGGGGTGAAAGACACCGTGATAGAGAAGGAAATACCGTGGGTTTGAAGACACCGTCATTGGAGCGCGAGCCATGTGTGACAAGGTCTCGTATTCCTAAAGAAATCCGTTGTAGAGGTTACGTTTTTGGTTTGTCGAAAGCCGTCGTTGAAGTTGCAGAAGATACCGCTTAGCACCAGCGAACGATTCTCCGAGAGACAAAGGTGATACATTGGAGAGATGCCGTACCACGTATTGGCCTGTTGTGTCTCTCGAATGGGTTTGTCGGAAATGTTGATCACAAGAGGACTCATCTGGTTCGGGTGTAGAGGCCGAATCCGAAGGCATTTCCTCGTGATCGTAAAATACCGAGAGCAACGAAGTGACCTCGTCATTAGTTGAAGTGTGCTGCATACGAATCGGGCTTCAAGTTAAAGCGTTGACTGGACCGAGTACGATCCGTCCGAGAAGCGTTCTTCGACCGATTGCATCGACGGCGCGACCCTTGTTGACTTCCGATTTGGACAGAAGACCTTATAATCAGCTACGATGGTGAGATCAATTAGTCCCGGTTTCAGGAAGTCAGGGTCGGCCAGAGGAAGTCCTTAAAGATGTTTCCATTGACTCGAAGTGGTAAAGGAATGCAGCGTTCAAGTAAAGACATCATGGATGAACGCTGTCACCGTGAACTTTGGAGTCGGACGTGGATTGTTTCAATTCCGCATATTGGAATTGAAACGGCCATCCGTTTAAGACTGAGGAGTTGAACTCTGCGCTCTGAAATGAATGAGAGCTCAGCACCAGGGTCGATAAAAAGTCGAACCGGATGTAAAGTGCCCGAGCACGAGGTGATGATTGCTTAGCTCGTGCTCAGCAAGACTAAAGGTACCAACCATTGGTGTGGTTGAAGTGTCCTTGATTGAAGTCTCGAAGAAATCTGAACAAAGTGAAGCGAAGCGGTGAACCGAATTCTCTTGCCAGACAGGAGTTGCGTCGCATTGCTGACTATTGTTGAATCAAGCCTCAGGCTCATTCGGCGACGGAGTGGCCGCTGGCTTCGAACCCTAAGATGTTGAGAATCGAACTTGTGAAGTGGCCGTTGAATAACTTGACGGAAGGTGAATAATCCTATGATGTTTTCCGTTGCACTCGATGCATCGCCCAGTACCTCGGCAGTTAATGACCGAGTGCGGACCGAGGGAATTGAAGCAGAGTCGTCTCTGCTCGGCGATGACGCGTCGCTCTTCCGTCGTCTTACGTTTAAAGAGTTCGGAAGGTTGGAAATAATTTAAGCTGCATCATTATTGGGCGCGAGTCGAAAGTAATGCATTTTTTTAACTGAAGTGATTTCCGGATAGCCGACCAATGAATGAAATGGATCGTGGAACGGTCTCCACAAATGAAACCCGCCGTCGAAATCAGGGAACTTCATTTTCGGCAGCCCGCTTTGCATATGAAATGAGCCAGTAATCGCCGAAAGATCCGCAAGGTTTGCTCCAGTCGGTTCGACATGCTTGTAGTATTTCTTGATTGTGGGGAGGGTTATATTTACCTCCTCGTTAACTTGTTGGCACTGCGCTTCAACGCCCCCTCAAAACGTGTCGTTTCTGAGAGATTCTTATTGTTCATCTCCAAAAGTGTATCATGTTCCCGCTAAAAACGAACCTTATTTGTTTCGAACAAATCCAACCGCGTGATCGCGAGGGTTTAGTTAGTATTTTGCTGAGTCGCGTCTTCTGTTTTATTCACGAAAGCTTTGATGCACTGGGACGTACGAACGAGCCCTACAATACGATGCCCGATTTTGGAGTTGTTGGTCGTCATTGTCGAAAAATCTTAATATTATAAAAAAAGAAAACTTGTGGTCCTAACTCGGCAGTATTCAAGCGTTTCAAAGGAGTTGGGTCTGGTATCGATAAAACACAATTCGAAAATGGTATCCAAGATAAAGAAATCGCCACGATACTTGAAGATAATAAAGAAGGAATTCTACTTTTTATTTCAGATCAAATTGAGGTGCTATTCCATTCTGATCATAACAACTTTCGACTCTTCCACGTTAACTTATATTAATCTATTATATTATAATATGAATACTGTATTATGAAAACATTTTAGAAATATCAACCGCAAAGTGACTATTAAATTTGAGGCACCTGCAGCTGGGAATCAAGCACGATGGCTTGCTAAATTCATCTATTGCCCCGAGATATTTTTGTTCAGGAAACAATTCCACATGAAACCTCGAGAAGCAAGCGGTCTCCGTCACGTCTGCCTATACACCGTTATTTTCTATGTGCAAGCATGGTTTACATGTCCAAGTGCTATCAAAGCTCCTCATGATTTGAAATTATGGCAAGATTTGATAGCATACAAGAGCATAAATGCAAGCATCTCGAAAGCAGCCGCACACAAATCTTCTAATCATCTATGGTATTTGTCAGATGAACTGGCTCCGACAAGTGCGTCGGAAATCCTTAACTTTATTTGAAGTATTGGAATAATCAAGCAGTTTTTTGGACTTGGATCCTGGAAGGTGGGAATCGAACGCGAGCTACAATGATTCCTTGACAATATTGAAATCAATGAATGTTGTCAATCATATCGCGGAACGTGCAGTTGCACTTATTACAGAATTTGACGAGTTTTCAACCAAAGACGAAGAACAAAAGCAATATCTTTTGCAAGTGGTGCGAAACCACTGGAACACTTATCCTGATTGTAACAAGGCCAATTATACCGAGGCCACTATTATAGAATAGTCTGTCGATTATTCAAATTAATTTTTCCTTATAAAAAATGAATAAAACATGATTTTGAGAAATTCTATTGTGATGTGAATGAGATATTATGAGTCCAGTTATTTATTCTTGTATAAACCAGATGAAAAATGTATGGTGGAAAATATTTCGTTTGTATGGTACGATTTTCGAGGCCCCAAGAATCAATTTTTCATTTGGAGTAATTTTTGCGTTACATTTCATAATTGATTCAGTTTTTTCAGCATTTGAAACTAATAATTAGGACTGAATAGGTGGAAAATAATAGTGTTTTCTCATAAAATGATCTTCCAGGAGCTGTGAATTGTGAATTATTGGATTAAGGCTCTTTTCACTAGAAACCGTTGTTGTAGAGAATCCAATTGGCTCTTACATGTATCCGTACATTCTTCTGCCAGAACGAAGAGTTGGTCTGTAAAACTCGTTTGAAGACGAATTTTCGTCGAAAATAGGTTTAAAATACCTGTAAGTCTGGAATTTATTAAATTTTTTGATTTGCAGTTCGGATACTGTTTGAAGGAAATTCAAATCCCGAGTGAATTGTATTCGGCGGATTCCGTTTCCAATCTTTTTCATTGGTCTGCGCATTAAAGAAGAGAAAATTTTATTTTTCTCACGTTATTCAAGCGGGAAAGGGAACCCTCTAGTCTTTCCAGATGCCGGGTTTTTTTCCCGATTTGATGCCCCTTCCAGCTTCTTTTTCGCAGATCACCGGCCCGTTCACAGCTCGTGCGAGCAGCCAAATAAGTAAAGCCAAGACACAGCCAAATAAGTAAACGAAGATTCGATCATTGTCGAGTGAGTGATTTCAATTATCGTAGTCAATAAAGTTTTTTGAGGTGAAACCGACGATGAATTCGGCGGATCCGGGTGGCCAACGAAGTGGAGAGCACGTTCAAGGAGTACCGCCGAAAAAACGCGGAAGGGGAAAAGATATTAAGGGGACTGAGTCACCTAAAAAATTCGAAAATTAAATTTTTTTTTCCGTGACACGGCCGATCCAAATTGAAAATCGATTTTACCCTTACGAAGTACATATACTTAGCTATCATTTCAAATTTTTCCATAGCCGTATCAGTTATCTAAATGCTGTGAGATTTTTCACAAAATTTTTCACTTGTCGCAGCTTTCGGACCCTGCGACTCAATGGATTTTTAATTCTGACGTATCATTTTCTTCGTAACAGACCTCATTCTCGGATGTGTGGGATTTTTTTTTATCTGCTTTCTGGAATTTATGGCGACCAATAATGTGAAAAAAAAAACAATTTTTTTGTAACTTTTTGAAAAACCGGTTGAATAATAGGTTACCATAAATTCGTTTTACCTCGCATCCAAAATTCCTACACTCATCCGAGAATGACTGCGATTGGGAACAAATTGAGACGTCGGAATCCAAAATCCGTTCATCGGTGCGGTCCGAAAGTTGCGACAAGTGAAAAATGTTGTGAAACATCTCACAGCATTTAGATAACTCATACGGCTATGGAAAAATTTTTAATGATAGCTAAGTATACGTACTTCGTAAGGGTAAAATCGATTTTCAATTTGGATCGGCCGTGTCACGGAAGAAAAAAATTTAATTTTCGAATTTTTTAGGTGACTCAGTCCCCTTAAGTTGTCCTGGCTGCAGCTACCAGAGTTTTCTGGATGGCTGCAACCAATTACTGGGAATTCTGAAGGGGCACACATTGTAACGTTTGTAATCGGGATTTGCAAGGTGGGAAAAGCGAATTTTTAAAACATGCTACCGGAAAATAGCATATCAAAAAAGTGGGACTCGCACTATCTGCCGATGTGGGGCCTTCTTCCGAGCCACCCGTCCTGATGATAGAGATGTTAAAATCGCAGAAATTAAAATGTCAGCCTTTATGGCAGAACACAACATCGCCATTTAGGCCGTTGATGAGCTCGTAACGGTGTGTAAATCGGCATCTAAAGACTCGCGTATCGCGCAAGACGTTACCCTCGGCCGGACAAAATCATCGGCTCGAATATCATCGTTAATTGCCTTGCCAAGCGCGAATTGGAAGAAATCGTAGAGACAATTGCAAAACAACGCCTTTCAATTTTTATCGACGAAACCACGGACCAAACCGACGCGAAATTTTTGTATGTTTTAGTTCAATTTCTTTGCCCCGAAACAAAAGAAGTGATGACAGCTCTTTTCGAATTGGTAGAATTAGATGCACGCGATTGTTTAGCCGAAGCTGGTATATGCTAGATTCAAACGTTGCCTCGAATCTAACAGTCCCGATCGCGAACATTCGGGATGGCATCCGACAATGCATCGATAACGACAGGAAAGAATAACTCATTCATGACTCGCTTAGCATCGGACGCGCCAGGTCTCGCGGTAATGAATCGTATTTGCCACTCGGCGGCGATAATTGCTAGCAAAGCGTGCGCTCGGTTGCCTCGCGCCCCCGAAAATGTACTTAGAAGCATTGCCACGTAGACGTCGGGCAATGCAAAACGCAGTGCAGTGTTGCGCGAGTTTCAGGAAATTTTAGGTGGAGAAAACCATAAAAATTAAAGAATTATCAAACACGCGATGGCTGTCGATGCAGCAATGCGTCGGCCGCCTCCTCGAAAATTGGGAGGTTTCAAAAATGTATTTCGCGCTTGCCGTCACTGAAGATAAACTCAAATCAGCCGAAGAAATTCTCGAAACCCTTTGCAGTGACACGGTAAAAATGTATCTCCTTTTTCTTGAATATTCGTTGACGTTGATTACAAAATTCAATATCCTTTTTCAATCGCGGAGAGTCCTGATCCACCGATTAGCCAAAAGCAGTAGGCTCCTTATCGCGCAGTTCGGCTCAAATTTTCTCAAACCGGAAGTTTTGCATGAATTAATGGCTGGCAACTTGAATGTTGCTGATCCCCGAAATGTTGTGCCCCTCGACGAGGTGAACCTTGGGTTAGAATTAGAATCGAAATCCGCCGAACTTGCTCGGGATTTTATACCACGGTTGTGACTGAGATGGCTCAACGGCTCCTATTGAAGCCGTCCTTTTGGGATGAGTTGCGATTGTTCATCCCCAGTATTGCCCTCGATCTTAACAATAAGAAAAAATACTAAAAGTTGTAATAAATGTTGCAAAAAGCAAAAGCTTATAACGCCCGACGTCGAGTCATTTTGGAAAGAAGTTTTGGACACGAAGAATTTTGCAGACGAAAAACAGTTTCCGATCTTAGAGCAGTTGATTTCAATCGTCTTGTCACTTTCCCATTCGAATGCAGAGGCTGAACGTATATTTTCTGTAGTCACCGATATCAAATCCAATAAACGTAATCGTATAGGCCAAAAGTGCATTAATGCCATTTGCCGAGTCCGGCTCGCTCTTCAAAAAATGGAACAAATTGTAGTGGGTTTAAAGTAGATAAGAGACGTTTGGCCCTCCTTACTAGCGAAAATGTATACCCGTCGCAACAGCCTGACGCCGTTTAAGCAAGTTCGGCTGTTTCCATAATCGCTATCACTACGACAACGATTAAAGCGATTCAATATATATATGAGCGATTTCACGTGACTTCAGCCACTCAAAAAAAAATTGTTTTCACAATGAAATTTTGAAAAATTGAGGTATTTTTTTGCAATATATTCACCGAGTGCCGATTTAAAAAAAAATTGTGACGGTTTTATCGTTGATTAACGTTTTTTTTTTTTTTTTGTATTTTTCCATTCAATATCTGTATCTTTGGCAGGATTTGACGTATTTACGTTTGGAAAAAAAAATGTGCGTCTTTTTGTGGCTTTTCAGAAAAAAATTACTTAAGATTTTATTGAACAAGTTGAACGTCCGTTGCAGGGCAAAAAATGCGAAAATATTTTTTTTCTCGAAAAAAGCATTTTTAATTTTTTTTTCAAAATTTCCCCAAATCTGAATACGAAAAAAGAATTTTTAGTATTTTTTATATCGTGGGACCGGTAATCGGTAATGCGTAATTTTACCGATTTTATTGATAGATTTTTTTCAGTTTGATTTTTTCGTTTTTTTCATGTGCTCCAGTCGCTTTACGCCAGTTCAGAAGCCTCCTTGAAAGAGAAATAAATGACAATCAATGCTCGTTGAATCGCGTAGAGCGAAAAAATCAAAATGAAAAAAATCTATTACTTCAATCGGTAAAATTACGCATTACCGATTATCGATCCCATGATATAACAAATACCAAAAATTCTTTTTTCGTATTCAGAATTTGGGGAAATTTTGAAAAAAAAATTATAAATGCATTTTTTGAGAAAAAAAATATTGTTGCATATTTTGCCATGAAACGGACGTTCAACTCGCTCAATAGAATCTAAAGTAATTTTTTTCTGAAAATCCATAAAAAGACGCACATTTATGTTTTTCACAAATGTAAATACGTCAAATCCTACCAAAGATACAGCCATTTGAATGGAAAAATACAAAAAACGTTAATTAACGATAAAACCGTCAAAATTTTTTTTTAAAAATCGGCACTCGGTGAATATATTGCAAAAAAAATAGCTCAATTTTTAAAAATTGAGCTATTTTTTTTCTATTTCAGCTTGCGCTCGCCGGAAAATCAAAAATTTTTTTCATTTGAAACACCCTTATATATTTTTTTCTTTATATATATATAAATATATATATATATATATATATATATATATATATATATATATATAAAGATATAAAGATATAAAGATATAAAGATATATATATATATATATATATATATATAAAATGGAAAACTTGGATAAAAAAAATTTTGGCAAAAGATGCGAATTTTTGGTTTAGTTTTAGATCCCCCTCAATCAATTTTTGTGTTTTTTTTCCTTTTTTTAATTTAAGACAGATTATTTTTAGCAAAAATTTTTTTTTGTACCTACAGCTGTCAGGGGATCATTATGTCTTAAATAAATTTCTCTTAGAATTTCAACTCTTCAATTGAATCTAATAGGGAAGTTACACAGGGTGGTAACGTGTGTACCTCTTTTACGACCGAAATATGCGTTGCACGAAAAAATGTTATCCACAAAAGTTACATGGTCTATAAGGCTACACTATGTAGTGCATTTATTTTTTTTATAGGTGAAGTAGCTTTGAAGATCTGAAGGTCAACTTTGTTTTTTTTAATGGAACGCTTCATTAATCCGCTTTCCCAAAAATTGAGCACACAAAATATAAGGCCGGCACAAGCGCTCCCTACCTTAGCGACATTTGATAATTATGCATGTGCCAATCAAGTTAATTCGGACAGGAACATTTTTCCCGGGCCGATTTTGATGGTTGATAAACAAACACTTCGGCTTTGAGACTAGGAACGAGGTTTCGTTGATTGCGAATTGATCGCGAAAGAATTATCAAAAACAATGCTATAAACTAATAGAAATAATTCCTGTAACCATCACTTCGTCAAAAATGCATATTCTCTTAAACTGATGTGGTTTTTTTCCTCGAAAAATGACATTAAATATATACGATCATTTGACGACCAACAGTTGTGAACCATTCATCGGTTCCGTTGCATAAGCATAGGGCGTCCGCCTCACGCTTCACCCCCGTCGGCTAAACCCCACAACAACCTTAACGATTTAGTTTTTGTACTATCGTTGAGAACTTACCCAACACCCAGGAAGCGGTGTTCAGATTGATCGACGTGTATCAACGAGATTCAACGTCAAATATATCAGGGCCGTAGACGTTCAACATTAAAAAATGACAAATATTGGTACTGTATCGATATTTAAAGTTGCTAACTTCATGGGCTTCACCACGAATTTTGATTGAGTTGTAGACGTTAAAATTGTGCATGGGCATTACACAGAAACATTAAAATGAAAAACGAAATAACAATAAAAGTAGTAGTGCTCACGGTTACTAGTGCCCATGGTTACTAGTGTCTATGGTTAGTAGTATCCATGGTTAGTTGTGCCCGTGGTTAGTAGTGCCTACGGTGAGTAATGCCTACAGCTATTTATGTTTATCTTGTGTGTGACCACTTACGGAACAAGTTCCCGATTCGCGTGTTGAAATTTTGTATTATCATTATTGATGGTCGATAATGAGGACTCCTCGGATAATCTCCTCATTGAGGAGATTATCCGTATTCGAGGAAATTTGTATAGTTTTAGAGAAATATCCACCACCCCCCGGGATAGACGATCCGTCCCAGCAACCGTTCGGGAGGGTGCCACCGGCGGGGTTCGGTCTGGGACCCACGGGGTGGCATCATTATGGTGCACGACGGACTGTCCACCAGATCCACGGCCCGTGGGTACCCGGAACCTTTCATTCCCCGCCAGTACAGGCATACTCTAATTTCAGCGGTGAGTACATATTTTTTTCATTCATCTGGGAATCATAAGTTCGCAGACAAATTGATAAATAAAACTTTGTTTCAGTTGCCAACGTCCGCATCACTGGATGCCCCCAGATGCCGCCGCATAACGGATGGCAGCGCGAGGCCCCACCGCCGCCAGAGGAAGCGCCGCCGCCTTCGGATGGAGCGCCGCCGCCGTCAGGAGGACCGCCGCCGTCGTCAGCGGGAGCGCCGCCGTCGTCAGCGGGAGCGCCGCCGTCGTCAGCGGGAGCGCCACCTCCGTTAAGTACTGGTGTTGCCAATTCGCGTAAGTACTATTTTTATGTCAATACCTCAGTTTAGTATAGTACTAGGCCGTACTATGAAAATAAAATTTGTTTATTTCTCTGGCGACTGGTGAGACATGGACATACAAAACTCACGGATGATTTGTATCTTTTAGGTCCGAGGAACCGTAGAAGGCGTGCTGGCCGTTGGGTCCGGGAGCGCCGTCAGCGAGCGGCATATTACGACCACGTTGCGCGCAGCATTAATGCTTTGTTTTGGGTGAATAATGGCCGTTAAAAAACATAACAACAAAATAAAGAAAATATAAAGAAATAATAATGATAATATAATTTTTTGTCTGTCAACTTGTTTCTTTCTTACTGTTAAATTTTAATTCTAATTCTGATTCTAATTTTAATTCTAATTCTAATACTAAGTCTATTTTCTACTTCTAATTCTGATTCTAATACTAATTCTAATTCTAATTCTCATTCTGCCCCCCCCCCTACTCCTACCAGCCCCTTCTTCTTTTGACGCTACACGTGTGGAAGACGCATGCTCAAACAGCATACGACGAGATCTCCTACTGAGATACGGAATTGTATCTGTAAGACAGTATTTGAAATGAAAAACTATTTTAGGTTTTTAAAATGAAAATATACTCTGTATTTCAGTGCGGACAAAATACAAAATGAAAAAATATTTTAGAGCTTAGGCCAGACAAAATACAAAATGAGTCAGTATTTTACCTTTCAATGCGGACAAAATACAAAATGGACATGTATTTTGTATTTTAGGTCGGACAAAATACGAAATGGACAAGTATTTTATATTTTAGGTCGGATAAAATACAAAATGGACAAGTATTTTGTATTTTAGGCTAGACAAAATACAAAATGGACAAGTATTTTGTATTTTAGGTCGGACAAAATACAAAATAGAAAAGTATTTTGTATTTTAGGCCAGACAAAATACAAAATGGAAAAGTATTTTGTATTTTAGGCCAGACAAAATACAAGATGGGCAAGTATTTTGTATTTTAGGTCGGACAAAATACAAAATCGACGAATATTTTGTATTTTAGGTCGAGCAAAATACAAAATGGAAAAGTATTTTGTATTTTAGGTCAGACAAAATACAAATTGGAAAAGTATTTTGTATTTTAGGCCAGACAAAATACAAAATGGACAAGTATTTTGTATTTTACTCCGGACAAAATACAAAACAGACGAAGATTTTGAATTTTAACCTGTATTTTAAGTGAATTTCCATTCAAAATGTGCCCATCCCTGGTTGGTACTGGCGTATTTCTGTTTAATTTCAAGACGAAAATCAATTTGCGAAATTTCGATCGGATCGGAGTAGTGTCCAAGCTAGAAGCATTAGAAGATGACCAATAAGAAAATCGATGATAGAAAAAAAAACAATCGAATTGGAATTCAATGCTAGCTTTATTCTGTCAGTTAGTTTAACCTGTCTCGAACCGTTCTTCTATTCTGAATGGGCGGAGAATTTTTATAACGAGTGATTTACAGATGCGTGTGATAAGTGTTGAAAATCAGGTACGGGTTGACATCTTAAATTAATTCAATTATTCTTTATTTCGATAATTATGACATGGAAAAGGGAACATTTATCGGAGATAAACGAATACTTTTTACATAAAATTTTCTTAAAATAACGGAATCATAAGAAAAAAATAGTTGCGATACTATGTTTTTTTTTAAATTTGATCAAATTTGCACCCACTGTGCAAATTTGAAAAAATTCATCTCGTGACCTACCGACATCACAGAAAAAAAAATCTTTCAACCATGTCCATGGACTCGATAGTTTGTTAGAAGGGAGTTTGAAATTACTTGAAGGGTTGTAGGTGGATCCGATGATTCTGGAAGAATCGGGCCCTTCTAAGGGTCGAGACAAAAAGAACAAACCAAAAAAAATGGTATTCCTCGAAGTCCGTGATATTTGTAAATTTGGAAAAAAAAATTATTGCAATGCAAATCGTACTCTGAATTCATTCGAAACCTCCATTTCGAGACTCACTGACGTAAAAAAAAATCTTCCAACCATGTTGATGGACTCGATAGTTTGTTAGAAGGTAGTTTGAAATTACTTGAAGGGTTGTAGGTGAATCCGAAGATTCTGGAAAAATCGGGCCCTTCTCAGGGTCGAGACAAAAAAAAGCAAACCAATAGAAATGGTTTTTGTCTAAGTTCGTGATAATTGTAAATTTGGGACACAAAAAATTGTTGCACTGCAGATCGTACTCTGGTTTTATTCGAAACCTCGATTTCGAGACCTACTGACGTAAAAAAAAAATCTTCCAACGATGTCCATGGACTCGATTGTTTTTTAGAAGGTAGTTTCAAATTACTTGTAAGGTTGGAAGTGGATCCGAAGATTCTGGAAAAATCCGGCCCTTCACAGGGTCGAGACAAAAAGAACAAACCAATAAAAATGGTTTTTCTCCAAGTTCGCGATACTTGTAAATTTGAAAAAAAAAAAAATTTTTGCAATACAGATCGTGCTCTGAATTTATTTGAATCACAGAAAATGACGCAGTCACACACAACCACAAACACACATACACACACACACACACACACAAACAAACACACACACACAAAAACACACACGTCCACAAACACACACACAGAAACACAATCTCCTAAACACATACACAAACACACCCACACAAACACCCACGAACACAGAGACACAAACACACACAATAGATTCGTTGGTGTTGTTGACGGCGAGGTTGTAGCATAGTTCCCGTCAGGTAATTTTCATTATGGTCCAAACAAAATGTTGTTGTGATCACCGTAAACAATTGACTGGCAGCACAGTAAAATTCGCTGTACTTACATTTTCCTAACCGACAACTCCGCCACCGCATTGCCGTGCATAGCACAAGAAATTTCATCCGGCATTTTTTTAGAAACATAATTTATCGAAAAATTGAACAAGGGATTGAACAATTGAACCTTACATTTTTTTATCCGAATTGTTCAAAATGCCCTCCTTCCCTATCCTTGCACATACGAGCCCGTTTGAGTAGCGAGTGAGGGGCTCGTCGAATCATTTCAGGAGGAATTTGAGCTGCTGCTTCAAAAATTCGTTCCCGAAGTGATTCGACGGTCTCCACTCGGGTTTCGTATACTCGTGATTTTAAATATACCCCCACAAAAAAAAATCGAGCGGCGTCAGGTCGGGAGATCGTGGTGGCCAATCAATTGGCCCACGGTTACCGATCCAATCGTCGCCAAAAATTTCGCGGAGATAATTCGTCGTTCGTCGTGCCGTATGTGCAGGGGCACCATCGTGCTGGAAAATGAGCCCCCCTTCCTGTACGTCGTCTGGAGCTCCGGCAATGATTTCCCAAATATTATGGGCCAGGAATTCGCAGTACTTTTTCGCGTCCAGACGTTGCGGAAGGAACCGGATGAACTACACAAGGAAAAGAAATGGAGCGTTTAAAAATCAGTATTCTTACGCAAAGATATCTGCCTGGGAGATAGGTGATTTCTCATCGGTTATCATGTTGTACTGGACCCGGCTGGTGTAAATCATTAAGCTGATCATACTCGGAGAAGAATCCCTGATAAAACTTGTGCTGTGCACAATAATGTCATAAATTAGTTGTCGATACGGGGTTAGAGCTAGTTAGCATCTATTTCAAATCAATTTTTTAGTTTGCTCTTCTTGAAAGTAACATTTTTCTCATAATAATCATAATAATAAAACCCGTTTGAAGAAAAAACTCGGATCAAGCAATTTTTTTTCGGAGTTACAAGTAGCCCTAACCCCTTAGGAAATGTTCGTTATGGCTACCGAAAATTGTGTTGTAAGTACGGTCAATTTCACTGTGTTGCCAATCAATTGCTTACTGAGCTTACAACAAAATCGACTCTGCGCCATAACGGGAATTAGCTTACGAAAACTATGCCACAATATTGCAGTACAACAAGTTTTATCAGGCATTCTTCTCAGAGTCGTTTTATTACAAGGAATCGAACTAACCAATCTATCGTCAATCATTCCGCCCCATAGATTAACGCTGATACGTCGCTGATACGACCTGTCCAGGGTGCAATGGGGATTTTCTTCGGACCAAGTGTGCTCGTTGTGTATGTTGATGACGGAATCTTGATCGAATCTCGACTCGTCCCTGAAAAGAATTCGTCTTTGATGAAGATCGGGATGCTCATCGTGCTGGTTCACATACCAGTGGCAAAAGTTCAGCCGGCGTTCGGGATCTATCTGCTCTAGATGCTGCACTTTCGTAAAATGAAATGGCTTCATGTTGTTTTCTCTGAGAGTGCGCCAAACTTTCATCCGGTTGGACCCCAGGAATGCCGCACCTCGTCGAGTACTTTCTCTTGGGTTTTCCTCGAAAAAATCCAAGATCGCGTCTTCGTCACCACGACGTTGACGACCACCACCGTTACTCCTTGCGGGTTGTAACGTCCCGCCATTCCGAACGGGATGACGCAGCCTTACAATCACGTTGCGATTTGGGGCTCTTCGGTTAGGGAATCTTTCAGCGTAGGCGGCTGCTGCCAACCCCTCATTATTGTCGCAAAGACCGAGTGCCATTAGCATCTCCCAATATTCGTCATCGTCGTACGCCATAGCTTCATATAAATAGAGATAATCAGTTATTAATGAATATGAATGGAATATTGTACTCAAAAGGGAATTTAAAAACAGGTTTAAGCTCACAATACATTTCGACTCGCGATTTGACGTGAGCCAAAATGTAAACACCCTGTGAGGTAGTATTTCGACCGGCTAGGGAATACAAAGTCCGTTCCGACTCGTGATTTTACGCCGGCCGAAACAAAAAACCCATCGTGGGTTGGGCTTTGGCCGGCTTCAAATTTAAAGCCCTTTTATATTTTCCGTCATTTGAAATACTTTCTCATTTCAAATACCGAAAATTTATGAATGTCTCACCTGTGCATCATGAGCATGTGTCCTTGTTTTTCAAACGTTTTACATCGGCTAAAACAATTTTTTTATCAAATTTTTTTTCGTTAATTTTTCTTTCGTTGCCATCAATGAGACAGCACGAGCATTTATGAACTCATAAATCCTTGCAAATATTTTTTTCAAAATTTTATTTCTGTTTTCTCACGAAGGAATTTTTGTTTTCGGGCGAACATTTTCTTTCAACATTCTCATGAAAACGTGTTCAGAATTTCGTGTATGTGTGTGTGTGTGCGTGTGCGTGTGCGTGTGCGTGTGCGTGTGCGTGTGCATGTGCGCGTGCGCGTGCGTGTCGTGTGCGTGTGCGTGTGTGTGTGTGTGTGTGACACCCTTTACGGGCCCCACAAGTAACTTCCCGATTCGCGAGTTTAAATTTATCATTATCACTATTGATTGTCGGTAATGAGGAGATTATCCGTGTTCTGGGATAGTTTTCTATTCACCAACATGGTAGTATTACAGGGTTCATTGTAACTGAGTATTCACTTCAAAAAACGATTTTCGATTTCCGGGGTGATCACAATAACTTCCTCCTTCCCTATAATCGCGAAGTAAAAAATTAACAAAAAAAAATTGAAACAAAAAAATTCACGAAAAAATCAACAAATAGTAATTGACAAAAATAGATTTATAGAAAAAATAATTAACGTAAAAAAATGTTTTAGCCGATGTAAAAACGTTTAAAAATTGAAGAAAACATGCTCATAATGCTCAGATGAGACATTCATAAAATTTTCGGTATTCAAAATAAGAAAGTATTTCAAATGCCGGAAAATACAAAGGGCTCTGAATTTAAAGCCGGCAAAAGCCCAACCCACGATAGATTTTGGATTTTGGCCGGCGTAACATCACGAGTCAGAACGGACTTGGTATTTCCAAGTCCGTCGAAATACTACGTCACAGCGTGTTTACATTTTGGCTCGCCATCAAATCGCGAGTCGAAATGAATTGTGGATTTCACGTTCAATAAACAGAATGAAAGATTAATAAAAATGAAATATGAATCATGAATTCAATATAATTAAAGGAAGTAAAAATTACTGTTAAAAAACGAGTGGTTGCTTACCTGACGGTTGGAAGTCAATATCCAGATACGGTTCTGACAGGTCAAACAGTTTGTTGCAACAATTTTTTTTTTTTTACAAATTTACAATTATCACGAACTTTCAGAAAAACCATTTTTATTGGTTTGTTCTCTTTTTCTCGACCCTGAGAACGGCCCGATTCTTCCAGAATCTCCGGATCCACCTACAACGCTCCAAGCCATTTAAACTACCTTCTAACAAACCGTCAAGTCCATGAACATGGTTGGAAGATTTTTTTTTACGTCAGTGAGTCTCGAAATGGAGGTTCCGAATAAATTCAGAGTACGATTTGCATTGCAATAATTTTTTTTTTCCAAATTTACAAATATCACGGACTTGGAGAGAAACCATTTTTATTGGTTTGTTCTTTTGGTCTCGACCCTTAGAAGGGCCCGATTCTTCAGAATCATCGGATCCACCTACAACCCTTCAAGTAATTTCAAACTCTCTTCTAACAAACTATCGAGTCCATGGACATGGTTGAAAGATTTTTTTTTCTGTGATGTCGGTAGGTCACGAGATGAATTTTATCAAATTTGCACAGTGGGTGCAAATTTGATAAAATTCAAAAAAAAAAAAAAATAGTATCGCAACTATTTTTTTCTGATGATTCCATTATTTTAAGAAAATTTTATGTAAAAAGTATTCGTTTACCTCCGATAAATGTTCCCTTTTCCATATCATAATTATCGATATAAAGAATAATTGAATTGATTTAAGATGTCAACCCGTACCTGATTTTCAACACTTATCACACGCATCTGTAAATCATTCGTTATAAAAATTCTCCGCCCATTCAAAATGAAAGAACGGTTCGAGACAGGTTAAACTAACTGACAGAATAAAGCTGGCATCGAATTCCAATTCGATTGTTTTTTTTCTATCATTGATAGCTTGACGAGAGGTTAATATCGTCTGACGTTCGTTCGCAAGTGTTTGGCGCGAATCTCGGGGCACATTGTTGCGGCTTTCTCGCTTCTCATTGGTCATCTTCTAATGCTTCTAGCTCGGACACTACTGATCCGATCGAAATTTTGCAAATAGATTTTCGTCTTGAAATTAAACAAGGAATACGCCAGTACTAACCACGTCCGGTGGTTACGGAACACCCTGTATACCGTCGAGCGGGGTGAGTATGAGACAAAAATCGCACTTTTTTTCTTTCGCGCTTCGTGTAAAATCAGTTTTTGCGCTAAATTAAAAATAAAATGCAGGCATCTTGCAAACAACCTTCCAAAGGTGTGTCATAAGTTTTATAAAAAAAAAAAAAATTGGAGAAGTTACATCGACTTTAAACTTGTCTCATACTCACCCCGCAGATGGGGTGAACATTAGACAAGTTTTTTGATCGTTAATAAAAATTAATAAATAATTTTTTTTGGCTCTGTATGATATAGATATCTTCATGTAGTTATCCTCGAGTTAATATGAACAAGAATCATTCAAAAATACCCATTTTTAGGAGAATGGTTACAAAAAAAAGAAAGCAAAACATGAAAAATTTTCGAAATTCATTTTATTCGAAACGAAATCAGACGGCTATTATATAAAATCCTTTCCCCCTTCGTTGAGGAGGATCAATTACGTTCAATATGCCCTGTAGTGGGATCAATTGTTGGTCCTCTTCATGTGGCCACCGCCACGCATTTTTTGTTGCCTCCATCAGGGAGACAACCGCCCCATCCGGGTTCACGGAAGTAATTTTTCCGGGCAATCTTTTTCCGTCAAAGACGACAATCACGTGGTCGTTCACCTTATGACGATGCCGGGCTTCGGAAATGTTTCCTTATTCGCTTTCCGCTCCGATTTCTTCAGAGCTCGATATAAAATCGGCGTCATCTTCGGACGAAGACGAGTCGAGGCACGTCTTGCGTTGTTTTTTTTTTTTTTTGTGTTTTGCCGTTCCGATGATTTGGTCGCGATTTCTTTGATGCTCGTTGCTGTCCCGATGTTAGAAGCCAGAATACTTGTTCCTGGAGGAATAGTCATTTTTCTTTTGCGCATCGGTTTTGCGGGCCTGATGTTCTCACGTTCTTGGCGGATCCTTTCCAGAAAAATCTGTCCAATAAGATTTTTATCCGGCGACACTCCCGGAGTGACCTTAGCTACGACCGGAGCGTTATTGAACGGATATGTTCCGGTTTTTTTGAACCTAGCTTTGATATTATCTTCCATCGTTGGTTTGAGGCTGTCCAGACAAACTTTCAGCAGTTCAGGGATCTTATCTTTGGGAATGATGGCGTAGCGTCTTCCATAATCACTTTGCTTAAAATCCATCAACGTTTTTATCCACGAAATTTTTAACGGTCTGAAACCCGCGACGTCTAGTGGCTGCCTGATATGCGTTGAATTTGGCGGTAGACAAACGAAACTGAATATTTTCTTTTTCGCAAACCTTCAGAATCTTGACATTGATATGGCTCGCCGAATTGTCTCCGATAAGAATCTTTTTTCCACTGCGTTTTTTCAAGATAGGGAGCAAATGGGAGAAAAACCAATCTTCGAAGGTAGTACTGTCGAACCAACCATGACTGCTACGGTTGTACCGTGCTCCTTGTGGTCCACCCGTAGTCCAAGTATCCCATAGGTGTTTAGATCGGAACACGATGTACGGTGGAATTAGTTCCCCCGCAGCCGTTACGCAAAACATCACGCTGGTACTCGACTTCGACGAATTCAATATGACCTGCGGGTATTTTATTCCCTTCCTGCAAATTACTTTTTTTTCCCCGGATCGTCGGACACGTTTGTTTCGTCGTAGTTAAAAATGTTATTTGCAGGTACGCCTGCAATCGTCGCTTCCAAATGATCCATGTACTGATCGATTGTATCTTCGTCTACAGCAGACCGAGCAAGGGAGATGTTGTCTGCGAACCTGCGAGTATATAAATCGTGGTTAATCGATCGTTGTTCGACTGTATCGAAACACGAATTACCGATGGGACAGACGTTCGTGCCGTTCCATGAACAGATTGACCCAATCTTTTCCTGGAACATTATTCCGGAATGATGGAATCGAGCGATTTGAATAGGCCACGTATTGGCCGGCGATCATTTGCGGGTCCAATTTCGTGACCGGGAACCCGTATTCACATAGTTGCACTATGTGCGCCTCGAACATGCGTTCCTCGTCGACGGAGAAAATTTTCGGGCCACCAATCGTCGTGCTTACGCCACGAATATATTTTGTGGCGGTGTTGCATGATATCCCCAGCATCTTAATTGCTTCTTCTACCTCCGGAGGTTTTACTGCCATGTATGCAATCTTTGTCGGAGCGCTAGTCTGGATATACTTCCTCGGCATCTTCAAATATTATAATAACTTGTTATTATATGAATAAGAACCTTTTCAATCGATTTGGAAGTATTGTTTACACGAGAAATTCGTATAAAGAAGGACGAAAGTCATTCCAACCTCAGAGAACTGTCATCTTTGAGGCTAGAATGCTCCGCTGTAAAATTAATATTTACGTATCTTTTAAACGGTAGCACCAATTTAAAACTTTTACGCATGGAAAAGGACGGTCAAAATCCAGTCTATCAGATGCCGAATGATTTTCTTTCAAATATTCAGTTTTTATTTTGTCTCATACTCACCCTCTAAATACTGATCTTTCGGTTTTTCTGACTTTGCTTTGAGAATAGTCGTTAAAAAATTACAGAATTGCGTGTACATCATTAAAACTAAATTGTCTACACTTACCTCGCAGAATTTGCTATAAAACTTTCTCCTATACGGCGGTCGGGTGAGAAGTTTGCAGCACGTAATTTTTTTTCACCATTTTTTTATTTTCTTGCGATTTTCTTCCTCAATTCACACAAGATGCATACTAATGGCATTTTATGCCATCTAATAAGAACATTTCAACGAACATTTTGGCCCATGGCCGAGTCGAAACATTTAATAATAACGATTCTAGCAATAAAAATCTACCGTGTCTCATACTCACACCCCGTGTCTCATACTCACCCCGCTCGACGGTATATCAATTACGCACAACACTAGTCAATCATTGACGCCGCGTAAAAAAATTAACACCGCAATATTAACATTTTATGTGATATCGAAGACTGATCAGATAAGGGAAAATAATAACTGAATAGAATAATTATATTACTTGTTAATTTATGTGTAAATGTTGTTTCTATATATATATATATATATATATATATATATATATATATATATATATATATTCAGTTATTCAGTTATTATTTTCCCTTATCTGATCAGTCTTCGATATCACATAAAATGTTAATATTGCGGTTTTAATTTTTTTACGTAGATTTTTATTGCTAGAATCGTAATAATTGAATGTTTTGAACATAAAGAAACGGTGAAAAAAATGTACGTGCTGAAAACTTCTCACCCGACCGACTTATCGGGGAAAGTTTTAAAGCAAATTCTGCAAAGCAAGTGTAGACAAATTAGTTTTTATGATGTACCCGTAGTTTGGTATTTTTTAAAACGCTATTCTCGAAGAAAAGTCAGAAAAACCAAAAGATCAGTATTTGGAGGGTGAGTATGAGACAAAATAAAAACCGAATATTTGAAAGAAAATCATTGGGCATCTGATACAGTGGATTTTTACCGTCCTTTTTCATGTGTAAAAGTTTTAAATTGATGCTACCGTTTAAAAGATACGTAAATATTCATTTCACAGCGGAGCATTCTAGCCTCAAAGATGACAGTTCTCTGAGGTTAGAATGACTTTCGACCTTCTTCATACGAATTTCTCGTGTCAACAAGACCTACAAATGGATTGAAAAGGTTCGGATTCATATAATAACAAGTTATTTGAATATTTTAATATGCCGAGAAGTTTATATAATAGCCGTCTGATTTCATTTTGAATAAAATAAATTCCAAAAAATTTCGATGTTTTTCTTTCTTTTTTTTGTAACCATTCCCCTAAAAATGGATATTTTTCAATGATTCTTGTTCCAATTCACTCGAGGATAACTACATAACAATATCCATATGATACAGAGCTAAAAAAAATATTTATTAACTTTATTAACGATCACAAAACTTGTCTCATATTCACCCCATCTGAGGGGTGAGTATGAGACAAGTTTCAAGTCGATGTAACTTCGCCAAAAAAAAAATTTTTTCCACAAAACTTATTACACACTTCTGGAAGGATGTTTGCAAGATACTTGCATTTAAAAAAAAAAATTTAGCGCAAAAACTGATTTTAGACGAAGCGCGAAAGAAAAAAAGGGCAATTTTTGTCTCATACTCACCCCGCTTGACGGTATATATTGTAACGCCTAAAACCAGCGTTACAAGAATGCCTCTAAATATCGGGCTTGTTTTTGGTTCCGTCTCCGTCCCGATCAGCACAAAACTCTCAGGCGAACTCCCAGGGCAATAGCGCGAGCGAAATACAAATTATAAATTACGATTTTTATTTTTATGTTTTCCATGTGACGAGAGCACGGCGCTGAATAGCCAACAACAGCACGTTCGCATGTTCTCTGCTTTTGAATTTCGCTTCTCAGAAGAACGGAAGAGCAGAGGGGAACGATTCGGGTTGGGGTCGAAATCCAGAACGAGCAATGTTCAGAAAGGGCAAAATCTCGAACGCGCAATGCTTCGAATGAAAATGTTCAGAAAGGGCAAAATCCCGAATGAGATTGTAGCGAACGTATTATATGCCGAACGCCTACCAGTCGGCGCGGTTTTCAACATTTCCTGACTTTCGAGCTTTCCCACGCGTAAACTATCAATGTTAGATATATGCCGTCACTGACTTTTTTATAGGAAATTTAATTCTATACAACATTGTTTATGTGAACTTTTGGTCTATATAGCGTTGTTTAACCAGCGTTTTGACGGGAAGGTAAAAATGCATCGATTTTCTTATCGTTTTATATTGTTTCTGTCTAAACGCTGGATAAACAACGCCATACAGACCGAAAGTTCACATAAACAATGTTGTAGAGAATTAAATTTCCTATAAAAAAGTTCGCGATAGCATATATCTAACATTGATAGTTTACGCGTGGGAAAGCTCGAAAGTCGGGAAATGTTGAAAACCGCGCCGACTGGTAGGCGTTCGGCATATAATACGTTCGCTACAATCTCATTCGGGATTTTGCCCTTTCTGAACATTTTCTTTCAAAGCATCGCACGTTCGGGATTTTGTTGTTAATATTCTAAATATGTTGTTAGTTGTTAATATTCTAAATATGTTGTTAGTTAAATAATATTCCCGGCGTGGGATGTGGCATCGTTGGAGATCGATTACCGATATTGTAGCGATCTAACAGTCACACAATAGGGCGCGCACGGATCATGCAAAATCCGCGGCACGCAGATGGGTGATTCGAGTAATAATCAACTTTGAACGCTAGACGGTAGCAGTGTACGGGCGTCGCGAAGACGTTTCGTGGGGTGGGGAGAAAGAGAAATCTCACAGGAGATTTTTGGGGGTGTGAGAGCTTGATCCGCGTTGCGGACAGTTAGTTTCGAGTCGTCATGTAGGGCAGTTAGATTTTTGGTTCGCGAGGCGAACCGTTAGATTCGCAATGGAGAGGAGGGGGCCCACAAGTAACGAGAGCCAGGATTGCTTTTCCCGGGACTCCAAGGAAGTTTTAGAGGCGAAATCGAGCGGCTTCCGATCGAGGTAAGACTTCTCTATCACCGTAAAATTCATGTGAGTGTTCGCGATCGTTTTCCCGGGGAAACATAACGTCTTTTTTTTTTTGAGTTTTTGGATAACTGCTCGGCAGCTCCGGGAACAAGTTCGGACGGTTCGGTCTCATATTCATTTTTGGAAATTTTTGGGTCGAATATTGAGCCGCGTACCGGCATTAATCCCGTGAGCAATCTGTCGCAGTGCAAGTAGGCTCTCTCTCTCTCTCGTTTTTTTGTGAGTTAATAACGTTAGCGCGACGAGGCAAGCGATCTGAGGAGGGGACGGAGAATTTTCCTTTAGGTGTTTTTTTTTTTGTATTTGCTTTTTGGAACGTTTCGATCAGGGTATCGGCGCCGTGGACAGAGTAGCGGTGTCCGATTATAGTAGGGATATTGTAAAGTGTTGTCCCCGACTATTACCGGAAAATTTGCGTTCGTTATTATTTTTTTATTATATTTTATTTTTTATTTTTGCTATCCTTATTTTTGTTTATGACGATATTGGCAGTAAATTAATCGTTCGACTTTCCGGAAATTTTAAGTGTTCATGTATGAGATTTTTTTTTTTTTATTCGTGCTGATCCTGCTCCAATCCCCGAAAAATACGTTTCCCCGAACCGCCCCTCTACCAGTGTGATGGCTGCGGTCTAGCCTGGCAAACCCTATGCGTTTCTCAACTTAACATCTGAAATTTATTTTTCATTCCGGTCGGGTCACGCTATAAGCGTGGCTGGCGCCCAGATATTTTGTTATTAAATATTAAATTTACCGGCCGAGGAGACGTTTTGTAACGTTTCGACGAAAAAGGCGTTACAATATATATATATATATATATATATACACATATTTATTTATTCATTTTTATCTTATTTTGCGACAAATAATCGCCCTCATGCTGAAATCAAAGATTTGTTTTGTTTTATTTTTATGTTTTTTTTCGCGACTAGATAATATCGTCGCATTTTCATGCCAATTCAAAATAGCATTTTTTCAGTCGAGTAATTTTTTATTTTCATTCCATAACTGGAGGGTGGGAGTGGGGTTTTTGCCGTGTGGCCGTATTTGTGTGCTATACGGCCGCAGCAACGGCCATCGGGTGGGTCCCTATGCAGCGACGTCCACGTGTGTGGAACCTGGGTAATGAACAGTACATATTCACATTGACTGATTGCCACCAATGATGCAATGCGCTGTTCATTTGCTAACGGCTGCGAAAACATTGAATTTTGCATTTTTGCAATTTTGCAAAGTTTGTTTTGCAATACTTGCATTTTTTTTATAGATTTTTCCAGCAACATTGGCAAGAGTACGATATCCGAGAAACCGCGATCTAATGCACTATTCTTGTAGAAAACCCCGAAATAAGCAGAAAAATAGTAATGAAACATTTCGCTATCTCGCTTAGTTTCCGAGATATCGATTTTTTTAGTTGGGGTTAGCTCGTGTTAGCTACTTCTTCAATTAAAATTTCGAAAGTTGGCGCGCATCGGAACAAGCCAGTCAATAGGCGAAAGGCCAGAAGAGCGCTCGGGTACGCTATTCGCTGCATGCAATGGCGGTGTCACCAGGCCGTTTCTCCTCAAGCGCCCCGCGAAGCAGGCATGGAGATGGCAGATTTTTTTTTCTGCTACTTCGTAAATGGATTCACCATACTCCAAAGAATATTTGTGTTATTTAATTTTTTTCATTCTTAAGAATTATTTTGTTTGTAATTTTTTCCGTGAAAACAAGAGCAGTCTTTTAAGGGGTTAGGCCACTCTAGAAACTTCGAAAAATAGTTTTTTTTTCTTTTTTTTAATTTTTACAATGGTCCCTTAGAACCTCAAAAATTATGTCCCGAAAGATTATGGCCGGGCAAAATCTCTGAGTATTCGGTTTTCGAATTTTAGTACAAGGCTGCCTGGTCCCCGCAGCGAGATCCTATTGCGAGCTTCAAACGCTTTTATCTCAAAACTGCATTTTTCAAGTTGCCCGGAAACATAACTCATACAATTTTCAACCGATTCACTTGAAATTTTGAATGTATCTTTAATAATACATTGTCTATGGAAGTACGCAGGATTTCTTTTTATATCGCATAGTTTCTTTGTTATTAACAATTTTTTGACGATTTTTTCGGCAAATTTTTCACTTTTCACTTTAGAAGTGCACCATTTTGCCAACAATAATTGTATCGAAGAAATCCTACGCACTTCTATAGCTGTTAGTCGATATAATCGGTCGATATAATCGCAAAAAAATTCATTGGCTCATCACAATTGAAAAATTACAGGAGCTGTTTGTCCGGCCGTGGACCCTGGAGAAAAAGGGAGACGTCATCGCAAAAAAGCTGCACAGCCGCCGTTTTGAAATTAATCGCTTCAAAAAAATCCTCGTATACAGTCGCTGATATGCATGATAAACGGATTTTTTTGTAATCTCGATTCGTGTTGTAGTTTTTATTAAAAAAAAAAAAACCCAGAAAAAACCTTTTTTTTCGGTCTCTAGATCGTGGCAACCCCTTAAACTTGGGCTTTTTCAAAAGACCCGTGAAAATAGATCCACCATCCGTGTATTTTTCAGTGTCCGTAGGGAGTGAAATTTTCGATTGCATAGGTTTTTTCTTAATCTCAAAAGATTAATCGTTTAGCGAACAAAAGGAATCCTTGCCCAGTTTAATAATTGAATACTTAATCAACGAGAAAACGTAAGGCGTTTTTTTAAAACATGAATTATTATTGAATAATACGTACCTAGCGGAAATCCGTACGGTAGCGTGTGATTCCGTAAACGGGAGTATCTCAAATACGCAATGACGAAACGATTCGTGATTCTTCGACACATAAACGTCCGGGATGATTTCCTTGAAACCGCTATGTTCGATAAATTCGAGAAGTCGCATACCCCGTCCACTATCTTTATCCAGAGATATGGAAACCGTGCGTTCCACGGAAATGGCTTTAATGGCGAGTACGGAATTCTCTACGTCAGTGTTGAATCGTGGTGCGAGCGTTTTATCAATGGATTCCGTCGACGTCAGACGAAATTTCGTTATCGTTGTTTGCAACGTTTTTCCACCGACATCGTAACACACGGTTCCGTAAGCTTCGAGAAAATCGTCATCGACGAAATTTGGCAGATCGAGGGCGACTGTGGCAACGACGTTTTCACGATCCGGATGCAATATTTCCACTCGCGTCCACAATGACTCGTCGATTATCGTCCAAAACGATGTTATTCCACGAGTCTCACGTTCGTTCTTCACGCACAAGTAAACACGTGGACGTTCGAGTATCCTGAAACATAAAAAAATTATTTTATTTCATTTTTATATTTGCATGGAATTAATCAGTCGGAGAGTTGAAAATTCAAAGCGAACGAGAACATTTTTCGAGAGTGATTGTTGTGTTTGAAATTGTTTCGGATAAATTGGCGGATGATTTCATTTGTATTTTTTTTGTATTACGTGCTTGAAATTAATAATTTTGAGACTTGAAAGTCGGTGGGAAAATAAATAATTTCATAAGGGATTGTGTCTGTGATGGTTTGAATGGATTATTGGATAATTTCAAGTGTATTTTTTTTTGTATGGAATTAATTCTTTTGGAAGTTGTAATTTAATGCAAAAATAAACATTTTCGAGAGAGATTGTGTTTGAAATGATTTGAATGACTTTATTATGGTTGGGGGTGAATTTTTTTTCCAAACAAGGACCCGGCTCGTTTTTCCAGTCAAGAGTACCCGGGGAGGAACTGAATGGCTTCTTATTGTTAGGAATTATTTATGACTAGATGTCGTTAATCATGGTCGGTCCAATAATTTCTGGGGGTATAATTTGTGCAATGGAAATTAACGCGTATACATATGTGTTTGATCCGGAAGATCGGTAGGGGGAGATTCTCTCACTCAAACCAAGAGAAGATTAATCTGGACTGACGATGGGCAGGAGAAATCAAAAATAGTACGTAACGACCGAGATAAGCGAATGACTGGATAGAATCTAGATAGAATTAATTTATAAATGACATGGATATGTAGAACCCAGCTAGTTTTCCTGGCCCGGAATATCCGAAAGAAGCGTCCATACAATTCATCAAGCACTCGACCCATTTGTGACGAAGACATCCGAAGAGTCTGTTCGAAATTCGGAATGAGCAATGTTTAGAAGGGCCAAAATTCCGAACGCGCAATGCTTCGAACGACAATGTTACGAACGGTCGCGGCGCAGAATTAAATTATTTCGAATTGCACTGTAGCCTACGTACAATATTGCGAACGCCTACTAGTCGCCGCGGTTTTCAACATTTCCCGACTTTCGAGCTTTCCCACGCGTTAATTATCAACGTTAGATGTATGCCGTCGCTGACTTTTTTATAGGAAATTTAATTATCTACAACATTGTTTATATGAACTTTTGGTCTATGTGCCTTGTTTACCCGACGTTTGGACAGAAAACAATAAAACAATAAGAAAATCGATGGATTTTTACCTCCCGTCAAAACGCTCGTTAAACAACGCAATATAGACCAAAAACTCACATAAACATTGTTGTAGAGAATTGAATTTCCTATAAGACAGTCAGTGACGGCATATATCTAACTGTGATAATTGACGCTAATTTTTAAATAAGCGATAATTTTAAAAAATAAAAAACCGCCGCGGTTTTTAACATTTCGTTACTTTCGAGCTTTCCCACACGTAAATTATCACAGATACAACATTGTTTAAGTGATCATCATTAAACCGTCATTTGACTGGCACGAAGCAAGACTCCTATCTTAAGCGCCCGCTATTGAGATACAATTCAACAAAGTCTTTTTAACTATTCATCATATTTGGTAATTCAAATCGATATATCTCAACAATGGTAAGTGATAAATAGAATATTTCGCTGATTCGCGATCATTGTTTCGCGAATTAGCGATTTTATGTTTTCGCACCCAAAATCTCTGAATCCTCTGGGCTTTTGGCGCGCAATGCTGCTGTGGGCGCAGTCGGTATGTTGGTCGCTACGAGCAGTTCTGCCGTCGGAGAAGTTGGGACCATCTTTACCATTTGCAGTCTTGTTATCCTTGATCGGAAAAGTGTCTCCGTGGGTACATTTGAGCGCGTGGGATTTATGTACCATCTTACAATTTAAAATGGTAGCATTCATAAAACATAATATGCCGATCTTATTGTTTTTCCTTAAATTTCTCGAACAAATACAAACATTTTAAGACCTCGCAACTTTGCATTCGGGTTCGTTTAGAAGTTATACTTTTTTCCACGTCAAACAAGCTCAGTGTCTTGAACAAATTGACAAATCTTAACAACGATGAGTGATTGATTGAAAAAAATATACGTAAATATACGTTTTCTTTCAGTGTCTGCACGCGCTATACGCGCGATACGATGTTCACGATTATGTTGCGCCAATGGAACAATTATTACCCAACAAAAAGCCAAATGGGTAAAAAAATTGAGACAAGTACAGGGTGGAAAGAAATTAATGGTCATCCTTTTACCAGGTGAATCTTCAGGTCATGTTTGGCAAAGATCTACAAAAATATCGTGCCGCAAAATTGATTTGACCTTGGCAGTCAAGGTCAAATTTTTGTATTGTCTTAAAAAATCTGGCTTGTCAAGAGGAACAAAAGTCTCAATAGGGCCATAGGTAAAAAACGCGATCTTCTATGTAAAAAAGCAGTTCAAAGACGAAAAAAAATCGGAAAACTTTTTTTCCTCGCAATATTGCTTAATCGGACTCACTAATAATCATATAACAATAAAAGAAGCTTTTTATCGCTGAGCCGGAAACTTCTATTGAAATAAATCACGAAAAGTCACCGCTGCCCGACTCTGACCGCGAGGAAGTGAATGGGCGCATGATGGGTAATTTTTTTCCTCGTTCCATCTTTCAAAGTCGTGTGTGTGTGTGTGTGTGTGTGTGTGTGTGTGTTTGTGTGTGTGAGTGTGTGTGTGGTGTGTGTGTGTGTGTGTGTGTGTGTGCGTGCGTGTGTGTGTGTGTGTGTGTGTGTGTGTGTGTGTGTGTGTGTGTGTGTGTGTGTGTGTGTGTGTGTGTGTGTTTGTGTGTGTGTGTGTGTATCGTGTGTGTGTTGGTGTGGGTGTGTGCGTGAGTGTGCTTGCTGCTTTCCGATCGTTTTGCCAAGTCGTTTTCTTACGCACGTTTGCCTAGATATTTTGACGAGGATGACGCCGACGTGGAACCCAAAAAATTGACCCGTTGGCTCTTATTGCCCTGAACATGCGAGCTTGAACTTCCGCTTCAACATGTCGTCCTCCACCACGTAGGCACGTCCGCAGCCTCTCCACCAAATTCGTCCTAACGGGGGCGAGGAGGTCACGGTTTCTTGACAGCCTAGCCATGCCATCGTCTATCTTGCGTCGCAGATCAGCTACCGTCCTTACTGCCCTACCAGATCGGTAAACAATCGTCTTCAAAACTCGCCAAAATAAAAAATCTATACACACACACCCCAACACACACCCACACACACACACACGCACGACTTTGAAAGATGGAACAAGGAAGAAAATTACCCATCTTGCGCCCATTCACTTCCTCGCGGTCAGAGTCGGGCAACGGTGATTTTTCGTGATTTATTTCAATAGAAGTTTCCGGCTCAGCGATAAAAGGCTTCTTTTATGGTTATATGATTATTAGTGAGTCCGATTAAGCAATATTGCGAGGAAAAAAAATTTTCCGATTTTTTTTTGTCTTTGAACGGCTTTTTCACATAGAAGATCGCGTTTTTGACCTATAGCCCCATTGAGACTTTTGTTTCTCTTGACAAGCCAGATTTTTTGAGACAATAAAAAAATTTGACCTTGACTGCCAAGGTCAAATCAATTTTGCGGCACGATATTTTTGTAGATCTTCGCCAAACATGACCTGAAGATTCACCTAGTAAAAGGATGACCATTAATTTCTTTCCACCCTGTACATTTACGCGAGCGCGCTCCAACAAAAAGGTGTAAGATCAACTGGAAACATTGAACGCATGTATTCGCATCAAGATGATTTTTAAATTTATAAATTCCAATTTTTTTTTAAATCACAGCAGTACTTGGCGAGTTAATATGTTACAGCTACTATCCAACGACAGAAGATGTAATTTTATTCCGTAACAATAGACAGACTATATCTTCACATTATTATTGAATAATTAAATATCTGTCTTGACTTTGAAAAAAAAAACTCGCCGAGTACTGCTGTGATTTTCGAAAAAATTGGAATTTCTAAATTTAAAAATCATTTTGATGCGAATACATCGTTCAATGTTTCCAGTTGATCTTACACCTTTTCGTTGAAGCGCGCTCGCGTAAATGTACTTGTCTCAATTTTTTTACCCATTGGGCTTTTTGTTGGGATTTAAATACTTTTCGCAGAGAGAATATATAAACTTGTTAAAAACGTTTCATCTTACTACAGCCGACAAACGAATGCGTTTTGAATAATTCGTTATCAGTTTCATATATCATACGTGGTTTTTGGTTAATTCTTCAAAAACACTGCGAACTGTCATATTCGATCGTTTTTATTTTGGAGCTCGTTCTCTATCTGTATCGCTCTCATGTCAGCTGATCTCGTCAGGCAGGCTGGCTGGTCCTCAGCGATTTTAACCTGTAAAGACTGCGATACCAGTGATATGTCGGCGAATAGACGCGTCTGATGTGACAAGCGATGACTACTCGAAAGTGTGCGACAGCTCTGAAGCATGATTTTAATCATGAAAATAATTCGATATCTCCCGCATAACAACACCTACAGCACTGGTGTTGGTTCCAAACGAAATATAAAAAAATTACGCACATAACTGCAATTAAACATTTATGAATAGCGCGGTCTATCTATAAAAATATTCTAAAGTGGGGTTACAGTTAGCTCGGTTCACAGAGTAAGAGAGTGCAGTCGCGTCTCGAGAGAAGGCCGGTAAGGTACGTAACTGAATAGGTTGTAAATGAATGTACTTGTCTCGAGACGCTACCGCGTCTCTTGATATGCGTCAAAAAATTGCATGATCAATTTTTTTTTTCTTTCAAATGCCAATCTTATCGGGGTAAAAATGCGGAGATGTCTGATGCTCGCATTCACTCGCATTGATTTATTCACATATCGTTCGACTTTGTGGTTGCTCAGGTAAAAAAACAAACAACGGCGGGTTTTTTCAATCTCGATGTAGAACTGTCATTAGGGTCCAGTCAAGGCTCGATCTCGTGTCGTTTATTATGAGGTTGTGTTATAAGGTTATATCGGTTGTGAACCAATCGATATTTACACAGATGTATATGATATATATTTTCGAATTAATAAAATCATTTGAATGTTGTTTTTTTTCTCTTTGAGGGGCGGGGGGGCGCCTCTAAGCCTTTCTCTGTGGTGCGACAGATCAGGACCTCATCAAATTCCCAGTTCATAAGGCTTCGCGTCGTAACTCTCAAGTTAGGTTGACAATAAAAAATAAATTTAAAATTAGAAAAAAAACTCTTGACTGCACAAAAAGCTCTGACGCAAAAAAAAATAGATATGAAACATATGTATCTTATGAAAAAAATATTTCCCATGAGAAAAAATGTAAAAAGGATTAGATAATCCAAGATATTATCTTAGTTTGTTCATAGTTTGAATTATGATCGGCCATCAGCTGCATTGAATGTTTTAAATCATCGTAATGTTCTTGAAGCCCTCTATGCAGTCGACAATTATGCAATGACGACCGCATCGTGAAACATCGACATTGAATATTATCTTTATGATCAATTGATGACGTCCCCAGACTGTACAAAGGGCAGTAGCAAGATTATTACGATTGTGCTTGCTTCACATCCATGCGGGAATCACCTACATCGCACCCTTGCAACGCAATATACTATTATTTAATCGGCAAACTTCGGAATCCTGTTGGCAGGGTTAAGAATTGAAATAGGGACCTCAAATTTTGAGGATACATAAAAACAAAAAACTGTTTCGAATCAAATAATCTTCTGGGAGTGCCAGAGAATTAAAAAAAAAGCAAAATAAAGACCACTCTAATATATATGTATACAAAAAAGTTATCTGCTCGGTCGTCGCGTGAACGTCAACGTTGCACGAACTTTGTGGGCGGCAAACGAGAAAGATAAAAAAAACACAAAACGAATGAATGACAATGGAAACCGATAATCAGAGAGTTTCGGACAGGATCCCGACGTCGGGGGTGGGCGCTCCGCTCGGTCGTCGCAGGATGAAGGACATTGAACGAGGGAACGATAAGCAAAAGCCTTTGGCTCGGGTTTCGTCAACCGGAAGTTTACAACGACGATAGCCGGCGGGGAGGGGATGGGAGGAGCAGGGAAGAGGACTGATAAATCACCGTGACTGGTGGCACTTGGGATTTCGTCGCTGATTAAATATACGAAATGGTCCGGAACGAAAAAAAAAAAAAAAATAAAATAACGAAGTAGAAAAAAAGAAAAAATAAAAAAATATAATTAGTGAAACATAATTATATTTGCTTCTTGTTCAATAATAATAAATATAGCATGCACTGATTCGTTTATTGGCCCTTCGGTACAACGTCCAGGAATTTGTTCAATCAACGCCTCTCTTGTATTTTTTGTTTCTTTTTAAAGTGAACAATTTTGTTGTCGCATAAATTTGGAGAAAAGAAAATTCACAGGTCCGCCGTTTTGTCAATTTTTGGAGCAACGATTTCAAAGTGGGTGTACTTTTTTGGTGACACGTCGAACGGGAACGGATTGATGCGTCTGAGCGTTTTTTGATTCCTCGTGAAGGGAGCTATGTGACGGTGGGACATTTGTTTTTCGACATCTTCATGTCACCATGTTCAGAATGTGCCAAAACGTCGAAAAAACACATTTGGAGAAAGTGGCTGGGTGTATGTATTAGACTGGTTCTTAGCTAAGGTCATTTTTGAATAGAAATAGAAACGGCCCGTACATAGTTACCAAATAATTAAAAAAAAAAAATATTCGCGAAGGGCCTTCTCCCTATCTCAATATTAACCGGAGCCTAAGAAATTTTATATTTTTTGTCATTTAATAACATGCGATGCTGATCGGATTAATTTATTATAGCTGAAATATCAACAGAAGACAAATTTGCCCAATATGCTTCTCTCATCAGAAAGATGCGTACTTTAAAAAAAAAATTGTTCATTGCCAAACACAAAATAGCTGAACTAAGATGGTCGCTTGAAAACTGGAAATCATTTAAATTACGATAAAAATTGCGTTTTCACTTTGCTCGGGTCATCGGATGGGAATTTGGGACTCAAAATATGACAGACTCTTGAGTGCAACTCTTACGACGAAGTAACAAACGAAAAAAAAAATTTACTCAACAATTTTTATTTATGGTTTTTTGTGTTTAGTTCTTGTGATACAAATTGTCGGAGTAAATATTTTTTTTTTGGTTGTTACTTCATCGTATGAGTTGCACTCAAGTGTCTGTCATGTTTTGAGTCCCAAGTTCCCATCCGATGACCCCAGCAAAGTGAAAACGCAATTTCTATCGTAATTTGAATGATTTCCAATTTGCAAGCCGCCATATTAGTTCAGCTATTTTGTTTTTGGCAATGAACAATTTAAAAAAAAAAGTACGCATCTTAGTGATAAAAAAAGCATATTGGGCAACTTTGTCTTCTGTTAATATTTTAGCTATAGCAAATTTATCCGATAAGCATTGCATGTTATTAAATGACAAAAAATATAAAATTACTTAGGCTTCGGTTAATATTGAGATAGGGATGAGGCCCTTCGCGAATATTTTTTTTTATTTATTTGGAAACTATGTGGGGGGGGGGGGGGGGGGGCGTTTCTATTATTATTCAAAAATGACCCTTGCTTAGGACCAGTCTAGTATGTATGTGTGTGTATGTGTGTAATGGCCTCCCAAAATTGAAACGTTTACAACTCGAGAAAGGTTTTAGCTACAGTCCTCAAATTTTGAAGACATGTGCAGCTCCACAATCCCTTCTTTGTCTATAATTTTTGCGAAAATTCAAGCTGCGTCTCGGATTTTATGTCGCTTTCAAATTCCCAAAAAAAGAGCATTATCACTCTGGCGATCGCAAATTTTGAGATACTCGTCTAAATAGTTCTTGACAAAGAGATGTGTATCCGAGGTTGGTTGCTATTGCATTTGGACCAAATCCATCGATAAGTTTTGATTTTATGATATTTTGAATTTTTCTAAAGATCAAATTTGTCGCTATAACTTTCGTTAACTTTGACCAATCTAGCTCGAACTTGACAAAAGTATGGAACATCATTCAGCCGTGATGTATATCAAATTTGGCGGAGAATGGTTGAATGGTTCGGATTAAACAGGAATTCAAGTTTTTCTATCATAAGCCTCCGTCGATTCAAAAAGCTGCAAGTTGAAACTTGCAATTTGCTTTCTCTGAACTGTAGGTAGTGAACGAAGACTCCTTTATGAGGAAGCAAAAGCAAAAATTATTCCTCATGGCGCCCTCATTCTTCCTCCCTCGTGAAGGAATCCTCGTTCACTACCTACAATTTAGAGGAAGCAAATTGCAAGTTTCAACATGCAGTTTTTTATCAACATGATCATTGGTATGTATCATTGGTGTGTCAACGACGTGAACCGATGATAATTCAGTTCCCTTTTGTCATTTGTTGTGAAAAATAAAATTTGAAAATACGACAAGACGATTTTTCGTGGAGTCGACGTTCGGGTCGATTGTCGACCCTCTCAAGTGGTTCGGAACACGTGATTCGTTACTAACGAGTTCACGGGAGGCCATTGCTGGTGCTACTGCTGCTTTGAGTTTGGTGTATGCCACAACGTGATCAACGTGATTCATGGAATCCTGACAATCTGCGGCGTTCACTAGGACGGACGAAAATAAATCTCTCCCGCGATGTCGACACAGGCGTGAAGCGACACACGAACAACGTTTTGTATCTTGACGATCGTGAAAAATAAAAGCGAGAGAAAAACGACGATTGGAAAACACGCGATCGAGAATCGTGGTGTAAATGTCAACGACGAGAACGATCAAAACGCGTTTGAATAATCGTAATAATAACAAATTATCATTAACCACAATTATCAGAACGAGTGTCTTTCCTTGAGAAAAAGAATATTTTTGCATATTTTGTCCTGAAACGGACGTTCGACTTGCTCAATGATATCTAAATTAATTTTTTCTGGAAGGCCATAAAAAGACACACATTTTCGTTTTTTTCAAATGTAAATACGTCAAATCCTGCCAAAGATACAGCCAGTTCAATGGAAAAGTTTTAAAAAATGTTAATCAACGAGGAAAACGTCAGAAATTTTTTGAAAATTTCGATACTCGGTGAATATTTTCCAATGAAGTAATTCGATTTTTTAAAATTATTTGTAGATTTTTTTTACTAGCCGAAGTGACATGGAATGCTCCGTATATATATTTTCCTCGTCTTTTGTTAAAAACTCATTAAATTCTCCAATAAGAGCAGCTGCGAGCTTCGCGACATTATCGAGAATATTTGGAGATTTCAATTCCATCATTATTTTAGCTCTCGTTAGTTTTCCATTTAATGAGTTTCTAACAAAAGACGAATAACAAAAAAAGTATCTCTTGCAAGTAGTCCGAAGCCCCCGAAAGACTTATCCTGATTGTGATAAATCCAATTATACTAATATCACTAATAGAAGATAGTCTGTTGATTACTCAATTCAATTTCAGCGTTACAAGCAATGAATAAAACATAATTTCGTAAAATTCTATCGTGATTCAAATCAGTTATTATGAGTTCAGGTATTTTTTCCTTGTATAAACCAGATAATAATTGTATGATAAAAAATATTCCTTTTCGACGGTAATATCCTTGAAGTCCCAAGTATCAATTACTTATTTGTAGCGGTCTGTGCGTGACATTCCATGATTGATTCTGTTTTTTTTGTGTTTAAAAATAACGATGAGGAGTGAATTCGTGAAAAATAATTGTTTCATCTCATAAAATTAACTTCCAGGAGCTGTTAATTGTAAACTATTGGATTGAAGCTATTTTCACTTGCTAGCTTTCTTGTAGAGAATTGAATCGTCTCTAGAATGTATCCTCAAATTTTTTGTAGGACGAAGAGTTTAGCTGTGAAACTGGTGCAAAATAATTTTTTTTTTTTTCAAAAAACGGTTTAAAATATTCCTTTTTTGACGCGTGAGTGAAAGATCGCACTTTACTTGTCTTTTTTCGTTTGGAAAATGTGTGACTTCCCACAGTTTTCCATTATCCACTGTAACTAACTTCATAACGTGGGTGATTATTGACAGGCATGACTTGGTGGAGTTGGGCTCGAAATTCGGAATGAGCAATGTTCGGAAAGGCCAAAATTCGAAAAGCGCAATGTTTGGAACGACAATGCTCGAAACGGTAATGATCCGGAAAACACATATATATATAGGTGTAGTTGCGTACCTCGTCTGCCGACTGCGAGACTACATTGCTCGACTTTCGGGCTTTCCCACGCGTTAACTATCAATATTAGATATATGCCGTCCCGGACTTTTTTATAGCAAATTTAATTCTCTACACCATTGTTCATGTAATCTTTTGGTCTATATAGCGTTGTTTAGCCAGCGTTTGGACACGAAGTTAAAAATATATTCATTGATTCAATACATTTTTATCTTCCTGTCCAAACGCTGGCTGAACAACGCTATATAGACCGAAAGTGCATATCAACAATGTTGTAGAGAATTAAATTGCCTACAAAAAACTCCGCGACGGCATATATTCAACATGTATAATTTGAGCGTGGGAAATCTCGAAAGTTGAGCAATAGTACTATCCCGAATCTTGACCGTTCCGAGCATTAGCGTTTCGAACATTGCGCGGTCCGAATTTTGGCCTTTTCGAACATTGCTCAATGTTTACATCAAAAATGGACCATGTGTAACAATTATTACGTGCAGTCCACAAATTAATCGCTTTCTCAATAAATCATTGAACATATTTAAATATACACTTACCACAAATTGAAATGAATCATTATAAATAATGACGTTGACAAATGAAACTTATCGATTACCCAATGCTGATTTAGAAGAAAAAAAATCAATTCGCAATATACTCTTCACTACTTCAATTATTAAAATATATTTTCATTTTAATATATTCATTACTTCACTCATCGTACATTGTGAATTGAATTTTTCTCAAATTAATATTAATCGATAAATTTAAATTCTCAACGTCATCATTTATACAAAACATAACTCCATTGAAGCCTAGAAGAAAAAGAAACAAGGGTGCAAAGTGGAACCTTGCACAATGCTTCCTTATAAATTTGTACCGTTTTTAAATTATTGAGATGTAAAGTAGAACCTTGATCATGGCTTCCTTATCATTTTACACATTTGCCAAAGATTCCTCTATGAGGAACCATGTGTCGATCAATTTTGGCTTCCTCATAGAGGAAGTTTTGGCCAATGTGTAAAATGATAAGGAAGCCATGATCAAGGTTCTACTTGACATCTCAATAATTTAAAAACGGTTCAAATTTATGAGGAAGCAATGTGCAAGGTTCTACTTTGCACCCTTTTTTACTTTTGTGACGTTGGGGGCTCCTTGTGAGTGTGATGTAAGTCGAAATAAATATACATGGGGCAATTCATGTGGAATTTGAAAAATTCTAATTCCCATAAAATCTGAACGTCTTGTTCGATTTTGTCCAAATTTAATACGAAACCTCTTTTGATAAAAGTGCAACATCGTACTAAATTTCAGCTAGATATCTCAAAAATTATGGAAGCTAGAGCACTTACATCGATTTTTGAAAAATGTTCAAAACGCCATAAAATATGAATGGCTTGGTGAATTTCGCCCAAATTCAATCGGGTAGCTCTTCGAATAATGGCGCAACTTCGTGCCAAATTTAAGTCCGATATCTCAGAAATTGCGCCAGTTAGAGTGTAAAGACCTTTTTTTTTCACATTTGAAAATGCTTTAAAACAAAAGCAATGCGTGGATTTTTTCCAAATTCGGTATCGAACATCTCCCTGTACTCGTACAACATTATACTGAATTTGAGCTCAATATCTCTAAAATTGTGGGAGCTAGAGACCGAAAATGAATTTTTGAATTTTCAAAAAATGCTGTAAAAACAAACGAACTTGATAGATTTTTCCAAAACTTAAATTGTGCTATGCGCCGTGAACCCTCCACATGTGTGACAAATTTCAGCTTGATATCTCGAGCCGTTCTCAAGTTGTGAGCGTTCAACCAATGTTACACACATGCATACACACACACACACATACATCCGGACATTTTTTCTAAATGTGTTTTTTAGATGTTTTGAGACATACTAAACACGTTTTCATGAACATCTCGAAAAAAAAAAATTTCACGAAAACAAAGCTTCCTCTATATGAGGAAGCAAAAAACAGTCCACACGTGTATTTAATAATTTTCAAGTTACCAACATGTATCCATATATAGATAAATTGAATTGAATTGAATGAATTGAAGCCTGCTTGAAACTTGGCTATGTAACAGCCTCGTAGTTACAAACATAGACACGAGCTATTTCCTTCATCGCGAAAATGTCATTGAGAAAGAAAATCTTGGTCGTGGTTTGCACTTATAAATACCTATGAATCACTGGGAGAGGGGAGGAAGAGAGAGACGGATGATGTGGGGGGGGGGGCTTTCAAGAGTCAGAACATTGTGTGTGTGTGTGTGTGTATATTTGTACGTGTGTGTGCACCAAGCAAAGTGCAAACTTTGAGCTCGGTTCCAACTCGCTCGGTTGCACTTAGAGCTGCACCAACGCACCGATGCACTCAATGCACCGATGCACCGAGTTGAGAATGCACACAGGCGCCCAAATCACGTTCAACCGTTGAATTTCTCATAATCCGTCGACATCGATCTGCAACTCAATGGCCTCAGTGTTCATTGATCATCGTCTTCAAATAATCGTCATTAAATCATTCAAATGAATTCCAATAAAAAAAGTAGAATTTTGCTCATGGCTTCCTCATTATTTTATATATTTTCCAAAGATTTCTCTATGAGGAACTATGTGTCGATCAATTTTGACTTCCTCATAGAGGAAGGTTTGGCAAATGTGGAAAATTACGAGGAAGCCATGTGCAAAGTTGTACTTTGCATCCTTATTTTACTTTTGTGACGTTGAGACCACCATGTGAGTGTGGTGTAACTCTGAATCAATATATATGGGGCAATTCATGTCAAATTTGAATAATCATAATTCCCATAAGTTCTGAACGCAACCATGAATTTAACATCTTTCAATAATAAGTTTGTACCAAATTTTGGCGAAATATCTTGAAACTTGTGGAAGGTGGAGCACTCGGGGTGATTTTTGAGAAAATTCCAAAACGACATAAAATATGAATGGCTTGATGGATTATGCCTAAATTCAATCCTAAACATCTTTTGATAATAATGCAACTTCGTGCCAAATTTTAGTCTGATATCTAGAAAACTTCGCCAGCTAGAGTGGGCACACCGTTTTTTGACACATTTTAAAATTTCTCAAAACAAAAGCACTGCATGGATTTTTTATCAAATTCAGTAACGAGCATCTCCCGGTAGTCGTTCAACATTACACTGAATTTAAACTCGATATCTCTAAAATTTTGAGAGCTAGAGACCGAAAATAAATTTTCGATTTTCTTTTAAATCGCGTAAAAACCAAATAGTTGCATGGATTTTCCTAAAAATTGAATCATGCTATGCGCCGTGAATTCTTTACATGTGTGACAAGTTTCAGCTTGATATCTCGAGCCGTTCTCAAGTTGTAAACGCTCAACCAATGTCACATACACACAAACACACACACACACACACATACATCCGGACACTATTTCTGAGTGTGATTTTTAGATGTTCTGGGACATTCTGAACACGTTTTCATGAACATCTCGAAAAAAAAAATTTCCACGAAAACAAAGCTTTCTCTACGAGGCAGAAAAATCATTTTTATTTTTGTTATTTTTCTAAAAATCATTTTTACCTCGTTATTCGCTTATTTTCCAACAATGATCCGTGGAAAATTAATCAACGATGATGCATCACACTCACGGACATTGCAATCACAGAATAATCGTTGCAATAAAAATGGTCATTGCCACGACGTGTGATATTGCGTGAGATTGATTAAAGCGCGTGTGATCGATCAATCACGCGGCTTCGCGCGCGCCCTTTTCACATTGCCAAGCTTTGAAGCCTCCGGCAACCGAAAGATTTCTCATTTCCCGTGGAGTACTTTGTCGGCGTTGTGGGGAATCACGACGAAGCATTTATCGATCAATAAGTCAGATCGGAATATGATTGATCGACAAGGCGGTTCGAAAGATTGCCGTCGTCATTGGGTCACGAGACCCGGTTTCGTCAATCTCGAAGGGTGGCTTTATCACTCAAGCGAATAAAAATTATAATGCATCGATATAACAATATATCAATTTATCAATGTATCAATATGTCAATACGTTAAATACGTCGATATAGCAATATACTAATTCATCAATATATATGGAAATTTTTATATACCTAGAATATGAAAGGACAATAAACGATTGGGTGCGGATCGAAGTTCCGAATGTTGAATGTCCCGAATGCTGTAAAATTCCGAATATGCAATGCTCCGACCGTTAATTTTTCGACCGAGCACGGCACCGACAGCTCATGGGTCCGAACGAGCAGTCTCGAATGGTCATAGTTCCGAAAAAAAAAATTCGAAATGCCATCGTATCGAAATTACAATTTTCCCGAAAGTCTACGACTCCGACACGGCAATGTTCCGAATGGCAGTGTCTCGTGACTTCGATTCATAAGACGTAAAAAAGATAGGTATTAAGAAAATAACATTTATTTGAAAATGAATTCGAATTTTTACACAAATAAGAATTCGTGTTGTTTGAAACTTTTTTCTACATAGTATTCTACATAGTATTTCTAAAAAGTTTTGAAATACGTTCTGAACACACGCAAAAAAAAAATAACATCACGATCGTCATTTTTAAATTATTAGAGATAAAATTTATAAAAATATTATCAGAACAAAAGGTTCAAATAAATTTCCGAACAAAGAACTTCTATAGTAGTTCATTTTACGATCGAAACTCAAATTTGTGTAAATTCGCCTGAAACTCATAAACTAAATTAAAATTTTCCGAATTAGTAATCAAAAACTGTTAAAATTGGCGTGCATTGAAGTTTGACGATGAATATCTTTTAAACGCTTAATTCAATCGAATATTCATACGAGACCATTTTTGTAGACCAGCGAACTCTCTACAAAACTAAGTATTGCGCCTTCCATAGTGATTTTTCGTTAACGAGTTATAAAATTCATAAGCAAAACGGAAATTTTGTCTAAATATTATCAAACTTGAACCTTAAATATGTTCAAAACAGTGAGGTTTACGAAAAAATTGTAACAGATCTTTTTTGTAGAGCGGACAATTTCCTACGGGAATAGAAGGAGGGATATTTCAAAAGATCAGTTGATAGAGCGATATGAATTTTTTCTTCTGATACTGCAAAAAAAAATGAAAAACTGTGAGGCTTAAGGAGGATCTTAACATTTAAATAAAAAGCTCAAATTTGCTGTGAATTTTCTAAAGGTGTCTAGTAACCTATTTTTCGGGTAAAGAACTTTAAAAAAAATGGTCGATTTTTTTTACCCATCCTAATATATATATATATATATGTGTGTGTGTGTGTGTGTGTATGTATATATATATAGGTATAGTGGCGTAAGAGTTGCCGGAGCTGCAATTTTCACGCAGTTGAACTAACTGCTACGTCACTATACCTATATATATGAACCATTCTACCAAATATAGAAATCGGTTCGGATTACCCTCCTTCAGAATCTTCGAAATTTTTTTAGGATGCAGCACTTGATGACCTGCACGTACCTGAATTTATTCAGATTTTTTCCTCCATTATTTTGGCTGCAGTAATCGTGGGCATTTCGGGATGTTTCCGTTTTTCTTTTTTTTCAATTCAATTTCTTAGTATACTATCGCAAAATAAAAATTACAAATGGATAAATTTTAAATGGAGAAAACAAAATTTGGTTCATCATTGAATTTTGAATTCTTGTCGATTCCAGCAGTTTTTACAGAGAACCCAACATGAATCTGACATATGTTAAGTGAAATTTTCCCAGCTTCTTGAAAAAAATATGGAAAAAAAATGCAGACATGCGCAATGCCTGAAAAATATCTCTTTATGATTGAAGCTCGATTTTAAGAGCTTTTAGTTAGTCCTAACTGGAAATCAATTTTTTTTTTCGGAAAGTTTTAATTTGTAAGTTTTAATTTGTAATTTGTAATGTTGAAAGTAATTAAATTGAAAAAAAAAGAAAAACGGAAGTGGCACGAAATGCCCATAATTACTAAAGCAAAAATAATGGAGTAAAAAATCTGAATAAATGCAGGTACACACAGGTCATCAAGGACTACATCCTAAAAAAATTGCAAAAGATTCTTGGGGGGGGGGAGGTCATCCAAACCGATGCATATATTTGGTAGAATGGTTCGTATATAATTTTCTGAATATTGATCAGTCGAGAGATTTCCATTCGAAGTCTTGTCGTGTCGAAAAATTTATTTTTGCGGAACGTTTCGATTCGATTTATCGACCTGTCGGACCTTTAACCGTTCGAGTTTTCAAAAATTTCACTGCATTATCCGGTCGGAACAAAAAGAATTCGGAGATTTTCGATTTTCGAGAAAATTTTAATTCGAATAAACATTTTTATTGGAATGTTGAACCGTCGGATCATTGAACATTCGGAACTTGTATCCGCGACCGAACAATTGCAATCGTCTGTGAATATTGCAAAGTCGGAGAAGGACGGGACAGGTGAAGAAGGGGGTGGCGTTGATTCACGAACGAATTGGACAGACAAAGAGGGAGGAGGGTCGTTTATGGTGGTCGCGCTTGCGCTCGCCACGGCCAGCGACAGATCGACCCGCGAAAAGCTCAGCCAATCCGGTGCATCCGTCTTCATCGCACTGTGTATATCCCTACGGATGAAAAGCGCGAGAGAGAGACAGGGAGGGAGAGAGAAAGAGAGAGCAAGAGAGGGGCGAAGAAAGGACAAGAAAGCGACTGGTAGACGTCGTTGTGAAAACGCATCAACGTGTTACACAGCTTCCTTCGATATAATAATAATGATACAATTGAATGTTAATAATAAAAAAATATTTATAACAACAATCCGTATCGTTATTTTCGTACGTAATGCAAATTATGACAAAAATGTTACGATGCAAAATTCGTTCAACATACGCGATGAACAAAATCAATGAATTTCAAATGTAAAAAACGATTCGAATAATTTGTATAAGAGTGAAAACGTCGAAACTCATTATTTCTCATCTCATTACTCTTTTAATTTTTTTCCTTTTTTATTTCTTCGCAAACCAAAGATTCAATTGTTAATTCGATTTCGAAGATTGAAAATTTTCCTCTTTCTTGATTTTTTTTTCTTCTTCCGGTCATTGATTATATTTGCGGTTGAATGCATTTTTCGCGACGGTCGCAGAACGAGAAAATCTTGGGGTGCCAATGACTGTACGAACGTTGTGGACGAGGCAATTGTCGTAGGAAGAGAGAGAGAGATATCGAAAATATATGCGAATTTCATTTAAACCTAACGATCTTATTTTTTATTATCGGTAGTTGTTTTGGAAATTAATTTTTTTTTAAATGAACCAAAAAAAAATAATGCTGTTCACCGTTTGTGAGAATTGAACAATTTCAACCCGATCGATAATTCGAAGGCCAGTGGGAATTAATTTCATTGATTTATCGTACAATGGGCGACGATGTACATTGGATTAATTGCGTTTTCGTCGTGTTAATTCGGACGGCCAATATCCGGTGCAACGAATGCAATCGCGTACCCGTATAATCTGCGTTGCAGAATGCAAATGCATTGTGCATCGAATGAATGACGACTCTGGATATCATGCGTTTCGCACCATGATTGGATGCAATTTTTTTTTTTTTATAATTTTTTTTATTGACGAATATTACTTTGGCATAATTTCGATGGGATAATATTATTCGAAGAGCTGTGACGGATCGATTGTAAAGATGATGAATTGCGATAGTAAAAGATGAAATTGTTGCTCCGGATTTGACAGACATTTGGACTGTACAATCAATCCGAGATGAAGAAAAAAAAAGTTAAAACTTGCAATTTGATTCCTCTGAATCGTAAGTAGTAAACGAAAATTCATCTACGAGGAAGCATTTTTGAAAAATTCTTTGGCTCCCTCATAGAGGAATCTATGTTTACCACCTACGATTGGGAGGAAGCAAATTGAAAGTTTCAACTTGCAGCTTTTTTAAAATATTTAAATATTCATCAGTGGGTGTGTAAAACGTCGATATCTCCTCAAATTTGAACGTGCAAGTGGATTCGCCACCAAATTGAACACTCAACAGCCCTGACCGGTGATTCATGTGAATCCATGAAATTGAACGTGAAAAATAACATTCTTCACTTTTTCAAAGTTGTGGTTCAATGTGTCAAAGTTGACGGGAGTTATATATTGATAAATTTGGATTTTTGGAAAAATTCAAATTACCACAAAATCCAAATTCCTCGATGAATTCGGCCCAAACGCAATACCAACCAACCTCGGGCAATAATCCATTAGTGAAAAACTGTTCAGACGAATATTTCAAAATTTGCAACTTGCTATAGTGTAAACGTTCGTTTTGTTGGTAATTTGCAAAACGACGAAAAATTCGAGCCGCAGTTTCTATCACGACGTGAAATTGTTGTCAATGGAGGGATTATAGAGCTGCACGTGTCTGAAAATTTTGAGGGATGTACCTATGACCGTTCTCGAGTTATCCATGTTTGAATTTTAGGAGGACATCACACGGTTTACGGAAAATTTGTCTAATAGCAATTCGTCTAACAGCAATTCGTCTAAAAGAACAATTGGTCTAATAACAATTTATCTAATAACAATTCGTTTAGTAACAATTTGTCTGATAACAATTCGTGTACTAACAATTGGTCTAAAATAATAAACAGAACAAAATTTTGTGTGGTAATTTATTGAAAATCATTTATCGGGAACGTATGATAAATATATTTTTTTATTCTTCGGGATTTCGCTGGGTTCTTTGTTGGTTTCTTTTTATTCTATGGGGGTTTTTTTTGGGATGTTAGACGAATTGTTTTAGACGAATTGCTTTAAACGAATTGTTTTAGATGAATTTTCCGTAAATCATTACACACACAAACACACCCGGACATTTTCTCCAAATGTGGTTTTAGCTCATTCCGTACATGGTGAAATAAATATCTCGAAAAAACAAATTCCACCGTCGCACAGCTTCCTCCACGAGGAAGCAAAGAGTGAAATATGTTTAGAAACGGGAAATGATGTTTATCGGCGATTGTTGTAACGAGAAAATCATGGGGTGCCAATGACTGTACCAACGTCTTGAAATATCGGTGATACGGGGAAGCGAGGGTGGAGGGGGGTGGGCGGGGGCGCTGACGGCGCACAGACGGCGAAGCCGCTGGGGGGATTCGACGCCCGGCGTCTCCGTAGGCTCAGTGTTTTGGACGATGCCGCCGTGAACGGCTGGGGCACACATCGCGGTCCACCATTTTTCACTTTGAAGCCCCGACAAACGCATCCTCGTTGTCGTCCTGCGCGCAGCATCCTTCAGTTTCGCGCAATTAACATTAATCATAATAATAATTTTAAAAAATAATATACATATATATATATTTTGGAAATAATAATAATTCAATTAATATTGACGTATAATTTTTTATAGTTATTATTATTTTTTCGTTGTGTTGCGCGATAAGAGATGACAAGTTGAATCATCTTACAACAGTGTCGACGAAGGTGATAGGGATTCAGGTGGCCGGTCAATGTGCCAGTGATTTGAACAAGTTGGGCGTATGTCCGGGGAAGGTACGATAGAAATTAAAAAAAATTTAATTGCTCATCTAATTCAATATAAAAAATAATATCGTGTAATGGTATAATTTATTTTTTTTTTATTCCGATAATGTTGCTGGATGATTCTCTTTTTTTGTTGGTATGAGCATTATTGTTCTATTCATTCGTTTTATTTTATTTATTTAGATAATATTTTACCAATATTCTCCTCGGTAGCTTTTCAAGATAATACTTTTAGATAATATTTATATTTCTTTGAATATCATTGAACGTGCTTGGATAACTTTTTTCAGACCCTATACTCCATTTTTAAACAATTATAGTTTCCTCATTACATTTTGTTGCAAATAAAAATGTATAAAACAAAGTTTGAAAAAAAAAAAATGTTTAACAGAAAAAAAGAATTTTTCATTAGGATAATGTGTAAAATTATCTCGAGTCCGGTCATACGTCATATCCATGTTTACGTGTATTTTTTTGATTTCTCGAAATTAATTTTTGAGGCGATGTGATAGTGTGCTCGGTTGGTAACTAAAAACTGTAAACCATTGTTCACGGGCTCCATTGACGTTTACGATGAGAGTCGAGAACCATCGACTGCGTTTGAAATCTCATCAGTCAATGGTTCTCGATTTTTTTTTTGGCAAATTCAACAATGACGATGAACAATACGTTGGGAACATGTACCTATTGCTCTCGCACTTGTAACAATTTCGAAAAGACCGGACGACATGTAGCACATCGTATCAAGTGACCGCGAGTGCGAGAGAGATAGCTTCATGGATGGTCGCTGCGGTGCGAGAGAGAACGACCGATATATTTAGCACATAAACTGAAAATTAATTTTTTTTTTAAATGATCGATGACGTTTTAGCGAATATTGCATTTTGTGAAAACGCAAAAGGGGAATGGGATGCTGTTGAAGCTGTCGGTTTCGATTAAGGGGAGATATCTAGCGTCGAGGCCCTGAATTTCGATAATTTTTTCTGACTAAACGGATAAAAATATTGACGATTTCTTTTTCTCAATGTTCAGTGCATTGATTGGAGAAGCTTCAACATAATTTTCAAGTAAAAATATCACAAAATGGCGGAGTTATACTGGTTCTCCAGGTGGCAGTTTTTTTTTCGGTAGTCACGATATTTCCCAAAATAAGGGTCTGGAATCAAAATGGGTGATTGCATATCGTTTTAGAAGAGTTAATCTTGAGAGTAAGGGAAGGATTGAAAAAAAAAATTCGGCGAATGGTAGGTATCTGAACGTTTTTTGACGTTTTTGACCCCATTTTTCGTTAGTTTTTTATAAATAACACGGGAACTAATTTTTTTTTTCAAAAAAACTTTCCTCACTCTCAAGGGAATGCATTTTTACCGAAGCTCTCCAGATTCGAGCAAAATCGGTATGGTAGATCTGGAGATATCTTGACTACCGATTTTAAAATTTCCTTTCGAGATAAACGCCTTCAAAGTTTCGACAAAGTTTTTGCTGTCGAGGGCATCGAGAGACACGCATGTGGATGAAACGAGTCGTAGACTACGATTTCAAACCGATTTAAAGTTTCCTTTTTTTTTGTAATGAAAACTTATAATATTTCGCACATAAGTAATACCACAGGTTTCATGAAAAAGAGGCTGAATTTTGTTCATTTATCAACAAAAGTGGAAAATAAGATAGCCGCGGCTCGGCGATAGAGGTGCGACGTATTTAGCTATAACTCAGCCAATTTTTTAAATTCCTCAATGCGATTTTCAGAAAATACTTTTGAATAGTTCTACTTTGCAAAAATGTAAAAAAAAATAAAATAAATAATCGATTCTTCGCTAGGTATGTCCTCTTAATAATCCGGTGATGCTGCAGCTGCATCTCAGCACCGTCGTCGACGCAATAGGGTTTCTCATAGTGTCGTCGTCGTTGCGATTCACCCCCTTTTGGCTCTGCGGGAGTCGAGGGGTTACCATGGACCAGCGGGAGTCGTTGAAACAAGAGAAACACACCCTCGTCACTAGCACGATCCACGCTTGTGTCCTCGAGGCGATACTCGAGTCTGAGTGCACTGTGGTAGAAGGGGAGAGGGTGGAGGGGGAAATTCCTCTATGCACTGGATATTCTCCGATGCACATTTTGGCGGAGAGAATAAAAAAAATTGCAACGCTTTTGTGATCAGATTTTTTTTTCTCATAGTCGGAACTTCAATTATTATTATTATTATTATTATTATTATTATTATTATTATTATTTGGAAAAAAATGTATTTGCGGAGTTAAAGCAACGGTTCTGATTATGCAGATATAATGAAATAATAATGTCATTGCGTCTATTCTTTTCGAATGCATTCATTAGGTGATGCAATTGTCGTTTGTTCTTTTGTTCTTTGATCCGTCGTCGAATGAAACAAGTGGAGATCTGATTATGCAGACACAATCAAATGTGCAACAATATTAACGATTTTTTTAATGGTAAATTTTTTATTTGGTAGCTCTTTTATTATAGAAAATGCCATTTTTCTTACGATGCATATTTTATCAACGAACATTTTTTGTTGTTGCTCTATTTCGTACCAATCGTCGTTATTGAAATTTTGATTCATTGTTTTTTTTATTCCTGTTGTACAAGAGAATACAAAAATAATCTTTATCGATGCTCGTTGCACCGAAAAGTGCATAAGATTTCTTAACATTTTTTTTATTATCTCATCTTTTTGTCAATAATTACGTGAAAATGTTATAATCATTGACTTACGTGTTTAATGAATGATTTTCAACGATTAAATTGTCGTTTGGCGTTTGTTTGTTGATCATTAAGGGGGTACCATCTGTGTAGATTGCCGGAAAAATAGGTGAATTTTGGGAATTATTATCTCAATAACTATTGTTCCGATTGAATTCAAGTTGATTTTATTCGAAAGTATATACATTGAGGTATGTTTACGATTTTTCGTTTGAATGGATTGTGAATAGGAGCGCTGTTATTTCGGCCGGTGTAAAATAACTTTTTCAAAGTCGGTTCCCACTTTTTTTTAGATAACGGGTTGACCGATTCCTTTGAAATTTGGACACAATATGCACAGATAGGTATTGAAGTTCGGCACGTAGGATTTTTTTAAAAACCAATTCATTTTTTTTTATCAACCAACAAAGGTCGTAAATTGAGGTTCAAAAGTGAATTTGAACTTCAATCAAGCGCCATTTTGTGAAAAAAAATCCTACGTGCCGAACAGCTCAAGACATTACACTTGAAGAATCTTCTTTCATAAAAAGTGGGAACCGCAAACCGTGTCGACGACAAAGTTATTTTACGCCGGCCAGAATAACAGCGCTCCTATTCACTATACATTCGAACAAAAATTCGTCAACAGACCTCAATGTATGTACTTTCGAATAAAACCAACTTAGAATTCAATCGGACCGATAGTTTCAGAGATAATAATTCTTAAAATTCATTCATTATTCCGACAATCTACCCCCTCAAGACTTTCAATTGGATCACAATAAACATAACAATAAATAACAATGATAATAATAATAATGATTAATAAAATTGTCGATTTCGAACGAAAAATGTGAATTCATTCGGGGACAATGAGTCGAATTTATCGTTACGACTGCAGCAGATGCAGTCGTGAAATCGGTTGTTTCGCACTCGTGGACTCTCAACGCTCTTCCCCACGCCCCTCATTAGACAGATAAGAACGCGGGGGAAAAAAGGAGAAGGAGCGGAAAAAAAGCCGCTCCAAGACAGTTTGCATAAAACACCGGAAGTACATTAGCGCGTATTGCAACAAAACGTTAACGCTTGATACATGTTTTATTTTTTTATCTCTCTCGCTCTGTCTCTGTCTCTCTCTCTCTCTCTCTCTCTCTCTCTTGCTCTTCCTATCTTTTTTTTCCCCGTTAGAATTTACCGTGCGGAAGATTGCGATGTGAAAATTTCCGCAAAACGTTGTGAAGGAGATTCGCTTCGTTCAGCGAAGCGGCAACCGACCCAGGTGGCCCGGAACTCAGGAGAATTCATTACCGGAAATAATTAGAATCGAAACTCCGACGTAACTGTTTCTATTTTTTTTGTATTTATTTCATTTTTTTCTTCAAATTTTCTTTAGATGTTTTTCTTTGATATCATCAATTCAATTGTCTTCGTTAGGGAAGTAAATGGTAAATGAATTGTCGAGATTGTTATTTCTCAATCGTTTTTTCACAGTTTTGAAAAAGAAGCTTGAATATAGAGATATAAAAATTAGGTGAGGTGATGATCTAATACGTCACCTAAATTTATCAACCAAATGATAAATATGAAAGACAATGAGGATTAATATTTGAAGATATTTTTTCCTTAACTTTTTTTTGTTAACTGTTGAATTATTTGATTGTCGAACAATTGGAATTTTAGAGTGAAAATTCGACGGTGAGACGGGAGGGGGGGGGGAGTAATGAAAAAAAACATTACCGTAGCCCTTTCCTATCGAGACAAGAACGAGATACGGCAAAGGGAAGATAAAAAAAAAATAATTTCAGTAGATAAATAAAATAGAAAAAAAGATAAGACATGAAAAAGAAAAAGAAAATTAGCATATCGTTATTATTTCAAATTGAATGAGAAATTTAAAAAAGCTGCAAGTTGATACTTGCAATTTGCTTCCTCTGAATCGTAGATAGTGAACGAAGATTGCTTTATTTGGAAGAATGATGGAGCTATGAGAGAGCATTTTTTTTTTGACTTCCTCATAAATGAATCTTCGTTAACAACCTACGATTCAGAAGAAACAAATTGCAAGTTTTAACTTGCAGGTTGCTTTGGATTATGAGGAAGCAATTTGCAAGTTTCAACTAGCTGATTTTTTTCACGTCTCATCGATAAAAGCATTCAATATTAAAATATATGATTCGAAATAAAGATATTAGTCAAGTTCAAGTTCACGTTTCCCATTGGCCTTACATACAATCGACTGATAATGATGTGTATAAGAACCCAACAACGTTTATCGGTAGTTTTTGTAAATCCACGAGATTGAGCATGGGAAGTCAAATTTTTGAATCGGCAGAGGCTTATGATCGAAAATACTTGAATTCCTGTCGAAACCGAACTACTCAACCGATCTCCACCAAATTGGATACACATCACGGCTGAATGATGTTCCATACTCTTGTGGAGTTGGAGTTCGATTGGTCACAGTTAACGAAAGTTGTAGCGACAAATTTGATTTTTCGAACAAATTCAAAATATCATAAAATCAAAACTTACCGATGGATTTGGACCGAATGGCAATACCAACTAACCTTAGGTTCATTATATTTTTTTTAGACGAAAGAAGAAAAAAAAAATTAAGTCGAATGACCGATATAGCTTTAAAGATCGGTATTTTGAATTTTAGGATTGATATTTCAAATCTAAATTTTTTTCTGACAAAATTATTGGGAAATAAGAATAAACGGAAAAAACTTGTTTATATATCGGCGTGGAATGACCCATAACCATTTCAAAGTCAAACCATAAGATTTTTTTTTCATCCATAAAGGTGCCACGGACTTATTGACATACTGCTTGGATTTTTAAGATGATTTCGAGAGACCCAAATGGCCATGTTACCAGAGAGTCGAAAAATCCTGTGTATTTCAGAGGAAAAAATTGAACCCTGCTGGTAATGGCGGTTTTCAAATATTGCGGGCTGCCAATTTAGGGAAATTTTGAAAAAATTATTTGGAGCCAATGTGGGTGGGGGGGGGGGTCAAAATTCGTCCGAGAAAACACATTTGGATAAAACACATTTTCTCCAAATGTGTTTTCTCGAAGTTTTGGCACATTCTGAACTCGAAGATCTCGAAAAATAAATGCCCACCCTCACATGGCTTCCTCTATGAAAAACCAATTGACGATAAATGAACGAATAATAATTATTTTAATAAAACAAAAGATTGTGGCAGATCATGTGAAATTTTTTTCTTCTTCTGATTATTAAAGCCGAAAAGAGATAATTAATAAATAAGTTTCTGGTAAATGTGAATTGTCGTAAAGAAAGGTCTGAAAATATATGCAAATTTTGTTCAAATGTCCCTTTCGTTTTTTCATGTCTGTTCTTTGATATAAAAATTGAAAATTGAAAAATTAAAAACAACAACAACAACAACAATAAACAACTTCGGTGTTTACCGTTTGTGAGAATGGAACAATTTTCACCCGATCGATAATTCGAACGCCAGTGTGAATTAATTTCATTGATTTATCGTGCAATGGGCGACGATGTACATTGTACATTAATTGCGTTTTCATCGTGTCAATTCGGACGCCCAATTCCCAGTGCAACGAATGCAATCGCGGACATGCATAATCTACGTTGCAGAATGGAAATGCATTGTGCATCGAATAAATGACGACTGTGGATATCATGCGTTTCGCACGATGAATTGATTTTTTTTTTTTTTTTTTTTTTTTTTTTTTTTTTTAATCGACAAATATTACTTTGGCATAATTTCGATGGGATAATTTTATTCGAAAAGCTGTGACCGATTGATTGTAAAGATGATAAATTGCCAGCTTCACTAATCAACCTGTCAAATTTCAAAACATTCCACAGCACAGTTATTTAGAAAAAACAATCGCAAAGTTGGGTTATTCGGTGTGCTTATTACAGAATGCTTATCGGAATGTTCCGAACATTTTTCAGTATACTATATATATCTTTCGATAAAATGATGCCACGGAGTTGAAAAATCAGATACGGTTAAATGGAATATCGGACTAACTTTTGGTGCCTTGAAAATAATAATTTACAGTACCGATCCAAAGTTATTTATGATTTTAATCGCGAATTTTCCAAAAATTGAGCACACAAAATATAAGGCTTCGGAAGCATGGCAACACCATAGCCGGCACAAGCGCTCCCTACCTTAGCGACATTTGATAATTATGAATGTGGCCATCAAGTTAATTCAGACAGGAATTTTTATTTCCGGACCGATGTTCATGGTTGATAAACAAACACTTCGATTTTGAGGCTGGGAACGGGGCGCGTATATGACAAGTGTGCGACACTACTGCTCAACCCAAGCATATTATCGTGGGTCATAATTTACGTTGTTGCCAGTTCGTCTTGCAATAATTGATCTCTAACGAATTATCGAAAACAATGCCATAAACTAATATAAATAATTCCGGTAACCATAACTTTGTCAAAAATGCATATTCTTTTAAACGTGAATGACGTGAATTCCTTCCTCGATGAATGACATTAAATACGACGATAATTTGACGACAAACAGTTGAGAACCATCAATTGATTCCGTGCATAAGCATAGGGCGCCCTCGTCAGACTTCACCCCCGACGGCTAGACCCCACAACAACCTTAAGAAGAAAAACCCAAATATATTTTGAAACTCGATACGCACGAAAACATCACCACGTGGGCAAAAATATGATATCTCGAAAAGTTAACAAATTGGCGGACCTGTATATTTTTTTTTTATATTTCATTTATATTTTCATATTTTCTGGGTAAAATAGAATTGCTTACTTTAGAAAAAGAAAAATACGCAAGAAGCGTTTAATGAATTATTTAATTATGCACGACCTCATTCATGACGATTGGACGCATAATTTTTTTTTACATCGTCGTAGAAGCGATTCAAAACAGCAATTTTTTGAAAAAAAAGAAAAAACAAGTTAAAAGTCATACAATGTTTCACAAAATAATGTGTGGCTCCGTCAAATTTGGGTCTCTTTCTCAAAATTTCGAGAAAGCATTCACGAAACATGCATCTACCGATATAAACATGAAGGAAAGAAAATGTCGAATCATTCTCCCGTGTTTCGATTGAATTATTTCAGAATAATAAATTGAATTATATAAGTTGTTACATCACACTATCCGTGTGTTCGGTCTTCGTGCCACTTTGTTATGTTTTTTTTCTTTCTCATCTATTCCACGAAGAGTCTGTGAATTGTTGAAGAACTTAAAGAAAAAAAAACTAGAGAAACCTGTACGCGAGTTGCGTAATCGAAAATTACGCGCTGTTGGCTCGTGAAAAAGATAAAAAAATATATATGCAGAGTTTTTATTTTACAATGTTAACCGCGCAATCGAGACGATGCGTTTGCACCCGCACACAGATACACACACACACACACACACACACACACACACACACACATACAAGTACCTCGCAACAGTCGGGTACGCGTCTCGCGCCATTTGTAAATTTAAAGTCACTCGTCACTATTTCCCGAGTAATCCAAACCATACATTTGTGTCAAAAACTTTTTGTAATATTCCTGAAAAAAATGGTCAAATTGAATGTTGTATTATTCACTTTTCATTTCGACGCTGCGAAACAATTTTCGTTGAAAAAAAACCGGAAAACACATAATTGAAAGGCAAATCAAATCAGTTCAAATATAATTGAAATGCGCGATTTCATGATCATTGTTGAAAAGAATTAGAATTTTGAAATTTTTTTTTATGATTTAAGGTAAAATGCAATCGATCCAATTAAAATTGAAATTAGCAATTCCGCTACTGCGAAACATTTTAGGTACTATTATTTTCAATAATTTATTTTCCGGTGATAAATGAATTGTTTGTAGTTATTCATTTATGACTGACAATAAGACAATTTTAGTTGAAAAAAAAAAAGAACGATGCGAACAATAATTGAACGAAACATTCAATCGATGCAATTAAAATTTAAATGAGACAACTTCATTATCTCCACTCATTTTTTTACCGTCTACGAATGTTTTTCTAATCTTCTCAGTCCCAGATAAATTATTTCGAAACAATTCATAATAAAATTCAATCAAGGGAATACATTTGTGTAGATTGCCGGAATAATAGGTGATTTTTGGGAATTATTATCTCTAAAACTATTGGTCCGATTAAATTCAATTCGGTTTTTATCTCCATGGCCTTGAATTAACCATTTTTTTTTTTTTGGTAAAATTTATTTTTATCGGCAATTAGAATTAGAATAAAAAATGTATGAAAAACTCGAATCCGATGAAATGACATCGTCAAGCGTTTATTTTCAAATTGAATTTGTTTTTTTTCCCCCGGTTATGCTGCAGTCCGGTATGAGTACAGAAGAAAGCACGTTCACAGGGAGAAGATGACGCCACGACGTCACCTTCTGGCAGGACTGCGAAGGACGATCATGGCCGCGGGTGTTCTCGCGCTCATCGTCCTCGCATTGTCCAGCCAGGACAGTGGAAACAGCGTTCAGCAAGCGGGATCGTCGGAGGTAAGTAATTCACAAATCTATTAATAATCACATCCGGACGACGAATAATGCATTTAAATCGTTTTCACGATCCCAATTATCGTGAAAAATTAACGTCAATTGAATATTAAAATCAATTCTAAAACGGCAATTCATCCAAACCATTCGTCATCACTGCAAAAGTAAACTTTCGACATACAGTCCGACCTTGGAATAAGAGACCATAAGCCCCCAAGGAGAAGAGTCTTTCTCGGAAATGGCATACCCCCACCACGTGCGCTCCGCACTGGCTACCTCTGTCTGTCTCTCTCTCTCTCTCTCTCTCTTTTCCGCATGCGATTCTGTCAACAAGAGACACGCTCGAACGAGTTTCAACTTAGTACATCCACGTCGCCCATGCAGAAAAGTTTTCGACTGCGCCTGGACATTTATTTCGTGAATTTTCGATTCACGTTAATATACCATTGAATATTATTGTGTACTGCACTGTATCTGAAATACTATTAACTGTCATAAAATGACCGAAACTGTAAAGAAGCGTAAGAAATCAGACTGTGGTACACCAGTCGAAGAAAATATTACAGAATTTGTGCCACAATGTGACAATTGAAACAGTGAGCTGGCTGTGGCCAAACTTAATCGATATACGTTTGAAAGAAAGAAGACAATTTTGGAAGAGCCTGAAACCCTAAACTCTCGAGATTTTTTGTTAGATTTACACACGCACACGCACACATACTCACGCACACGTGCACACATAAATTTACACTACACGTTCACTCTATTTTTCCCGAATAATCTCTCTTAGTCTCTTAACCACAGGTCTGCGCACGAAATTCTCGAGCTCGGAGTTTGAGTCTCAGTGGGGGGAGCTGTCGAGTGAGAAACTGGGGAGTCTCTTATTTTGAGGTCGGACTGTATTTACAAGTGTCGCGCGATTATTAACAGTAATTCTTAAAGTAATATTTAAAGCATGTTTTTTTTCGAATTTATTGCATTTAAAAATAAAATTCAAAAAAATGTTTCATAAGTTCATTCGTGATTCTGACAACTTCCAACCGAGAAACAACCTCAGGCGCATCAGGTTGTCGGTGTTGGGTAAAGAACAGCGAATGGACAAAAGAGGGCCGTCCGCGTTGAGGACTCCTGGCGGTCGTGTTAGACACAAACGTCCCATCGAAAATTTTAACTGAGACAGCCTTTTGTGCATCTCTTTGTCGTACTAAATGCGGAGATCGTATTTTTTTTTTTCATTTTTCTTTTTTTCAAATAAAAAGTGAATGCAAAGAATGGCCAGACACAAAAATCCGTACTCCCATCGTACAATGGTTCTGAAAAAAAAAATTATTCCCCCAGAGAAAAATATTGGACCGATAACCCACGACTGACGAAATGTCATGTCGGATTGAATGAAAAACGTCGTTATGAATTGACATCCGCCTACAATGTGAATTTTATGCGGTCACGACGAAAATGGCCTTTCCCAGAACCTTTTGCGTTGACGATCGATCGAAACGTAATAGGTCCTCGGAGCCTTGCCAGGGCAGACAGATACACAGCACGACAAGAATAAATAGATGTCTCGGAGAGATAACGGTTTATACATAACGAAGATGATTGCGCTAGGTCATCAGACTTCAATTATGGACTAACATTTTTTTTTCTTCTTCTTTCTTTCCCCTCGTAAACTGACCTTCACGTATCAGCAACAGCGGAGTCCCGTGACATAGTGCGAGAGAACCTGGGACGAAAAAAAATTACATGCACAAGTCACGAATGGAGTTTCTCAGGTCAAAATGAGACTCCTGCGGTCATAATGGGTGCCCTTCTAAGGTCAGAATAAGGTGCCTAATTGTAAGGTCAGAATGAGGTATCTAAGATCAGAATGAGGTGTCTAAGGTTAGAATGAGGTATCTAGGGTCAAAATAAGGCCTCTCAGGTCAAAATGAGGCCTCTCAGGTCAAAATGAGGTATCTCAGGTCAGAATTAGGCATCTAAGGTCAGTATGCGATACCTCAGATCAGAATGAGAAATCTTATGATAGAATGAACCTGAGATACCTAATCGTGACTCTCAGGTCACGATTAGGTATCTCAGGTCATAACGAGGTCTCTGAGGTCAGAATGAGGTCTCAGGTCAGAATAAGGTATCTCAGAACAGGATGAGGCATCTCAGGTCAGGATGGGGTAACTCGGGTCTGAATGAGGCTTCTCCGCTCCGAATAAGTCTCCTGCGGTCAGACCGAAACTGCTCATGCTAACGCTAGAGTCCCAAGTCAGGACGAGGTTTCGCAGGTCAAAACAGGGCTCCTCAGGTCAGAACGAGCCTTCTTTGGTCAGAATGAGATTCCGTATATCAGAACGGGGCCCCTAAGGTCAGAACGATGCTTGTCAATTTGAGACTGTTAAGATCAGAATGAGATTGTTCAGATCAAATGAGGTTGAAATGAGGTGACAATGGGGCTTCTCATGTCGTAAAAAGGCTGGAAAATTTTCATATATCGGCCACCGCGGGGTGTCCAGAACGGCGTTCGCCGAAAAATTGTTCACGTCAGAAATAACTGGCAGCTGAGTACACTGCGACCAGTGGGTCATGTGCATCATCGTCTCAACGACCGCGACGGACACCTTCGTCTTTGGCGCGATCATCATTTCCCCCCACCACGAATAACCAGAATTTTCGTCGACAGTTTGGGAAACGATGCCACTGTGACTCTGTTCCGTTTCACAACAAAAAAAAGCACAAAAGAAAAACAAAAACGAAAAGAGCATCGAGGGAAAAAATCAGAAAAAAGTGAATGCATTGATTGAATTGTTGAATAACATTTTTCTTATTTGCCTCGTATTGTACAGCTTCGATGTCGCATATGGGAAGCATTGGGATTGGACCAGTGTTGTTGAAATCTATAAAAATGTTTACGTGAGGTGCGGGAATCACTGTAGGGCGGCCATAAACAGTGTCATTGGCCGTGGTACGGCCATGAGGTGGTAGTAAAAGCCGGTAGGGTCTCTCTCATCATCGGGCTTCGCCTGGCAAACTTCCAGACGCATTGCGGCAGGTGGCCTCACCAACCTTCGAATATCGCTTCTTGAAATATTCGCGCGTGTGTGTGTAGTCGTGTATGTAAGTGAGGTCGTAAGAATGGGGAGGAAGAAATGAAAGACCTGCGCGTAACTACAAAAGGATCAGTGAAAGAGAGAAAGAGAGAGAGAGAAAAAAAAAAGAGCTCACAGAGGCTGAAGTAGAAAATAAAAGAGCGGGCTGAGGATAAAGAACAAATACGAGCACGAAAAAAAAATTAAAAAATGAAGCAAAAAATGAAGAGTGACAATAGCTAAAGGGATTATCGGAATAGGTACGAGATTTTTTTTTTCAATGTGTTGGTGCATTACTACGCCCAGTAATACTGCCACTACTACTACTACCTATGTGAAAATCTGTGATTCATGAACCCAGTTTGAACCCAACAGTTAGCTAATTGTCAAAAAATAAAAATCAAATAAATCGATCGAGATATTTTATAATTTTCAATTCCAAATTAACGGAAAATAAAAAATATATATATAGAGTCAAACCGAGAATCTCTTTTTTCGTCTACTTTCAATGATATTTTGCGAAACGACGATCGGGGGAAAAAAAGTTTCGTCGACGATGGATTTCACTGCGCGAATGTAAAAAACTTCCGCCGGATATAACTCGCGTGTCGTACGTAGCTTTATTATTATGACTATTTTTTTGAAAATTTCATTCCTTATTCATTGTGATTTTTTAAATATCCTTATTATGTTATCGATAGTCGTTTTTATTATTATTATTTTTTTTTTTAACGAAATAATACAGACTGCGATTATGCCAAGTGAACGATGACTCTCGTGTACGCGTGTGGAGAACGTTCGCAAGAACTATTGCGAAACTCCGAAACGGTATTCGTGATACTCTTGGTTGGTCGATTCGCGTGAGACTAGAATTTTCTCTTTGTTAACTTAAGTTTTATAATATTTTTTTTCTTGCAAATTCACATCGTGACACATGATTTTTTATGTTTCAAATGTTGCTTGTGCATTCTTTCAGTAGAACAGATTCTCCGAATTTTTACGAAAAAAAAGCAAACACGTTGAATAATAATAATAATAAAATATTAATTCGTTTGAAAATCTAGAATTGACAGAAAAATGTTCAAATGGAATTTATCAAAATGCATTGAGGTATTGAAGTTTTATCATTTTTTTTTAACATGGTTGTACTCTCACGATTTCGATAATTTTTTGTAAAATTGCCAACATGCTTTTATAGGTTGGAGCACCTTGGGCCACTGGCCAGAAACGTTTCATATTTACTCAACGTCACGTTGAACACACATGTTTACCACTTTTATGTACTATCGTGGATCGCTGTGACTACATTGCCACCGACAACGATGTGTACCGTTCGCAGTTTCATCATTGACATGACCTATATGCTGTAGCTCATGTTGGACAGACGATTAATTATGATCCAATTAAGGGGAAATACCTAGCGAAAGATTGATTTTTTATTTTTGCATTTTCGGAAAGCAGAATTATTCAAAAAGTGTTTTCTGAAAATTGCTTTGAGCAATTTTAAAAATTGGCTAAGATATAGCTAATTACGTCGCACCTCTCCCGCCGAGCCGCGGCTTATCTTATTTTCTACTTTAGTTGATAAATGAACAAAATTCAGCCTCTTTTTCATGAAACCTGTAGTATTACTTATGTGCGAAGTATTATAAGCTTTGATTAAAGAAAAAAGAAAAGTTAAAATCTGTTCAAAATTGTAGTCCAAAACTCATTTTATCCACATGCGTGTTTCTCGATGCCCTCGACAGCGAAAACTTTGTCAAAACTTTGAACGCGTCTATCTCGAAATGAAATTTTAAAATCGGTAGTCAAGATATCTCCAGATCTACCATACCGATTTTGCTCGAATCTGGAGAGCTTCGGTAAAAATGCATTCCCTTGAGATTGAGGAAAGCTTTTTTGAAAAAAAAAATTAGTTCCCGTGTTATTTATAAAAAACTAACGAAAAATGGGGTCAAAAACGTCATAAAACGTTCAGATACCTACCATTCGCCGAATTTTTTTTTTCAATCCTTCCCTTACTCTCAAGATTAACTCTTCTAAAACGATATGCAATCACCCATTTTGATTTCAGACCCTTATTTTGGGAAATATCGTGACTACCGAAAAAAAACTGCCACCTGGAGAACCAGTATAACTCCGCCATTTTGTGATATTTTTACTTGAAAATTATGTTGAAGCTTCTCCAATCGATGCACTGAACATTGAGAAAAAGAAATCGTCAATATTTTTATCCGTTTAGTCAGAAAAAATTATCGAAATTTAGAGCCCCCACGCTGGGCACGTCCCCTTAAAATGCATCGATTATAACAAAATTGTTCGTAAAGGCTCGACAGAATTAAAATACAACTTAATTTCACATTCTGCATCGATGTTGAAAATACTTAAAATTATGTGCTACACGCGATAACATAGTCACATGAAATTTTAGAATTCCGGAAGTTTCGTGTAATTGAGATTTGAATTTGAGAGATAATTATTTCAAATTTATTTTTTAATTCAAAGCATGGAGAGACTCGTGAGACTGGAAAATTCACACGCGAAACACGATTCCCAGCAAACGAAAGCTCACAACGGATTATGTAACACAATTAATGAAATACAAACCAACTATAGAAAAAAAAAAATAATAATGATAATGGTAATGATCATAATAAATTGCCACAAAGTGTTTCAACGGGTGAACAGGAATAATTGTTATCGAAAATAATGAGGAGAGAAGGTGTCGGCACGTTTCTGACAAGCAGCACAATGGAAATTGTCCGTTTGAGTAGCCTCATTCGACCGATGATAGTGCTTCTATCTAAAGAACCCACATTTGACCATTATGTAATCCAAGTTACCAAGAAAAGTGCTGCAAGCAAGAGAGAAAGTGCATTTCGGTTTTTTTTTCTACTGTCCAGTTGTTATATAGAATATCCTGTCCAGGATCTAGTCAGAATTTAACCGTTTCATCCGGAAAAAAGGTGCAAAGTAGACCCTTGCACATTTTACACATTTGCCAAAGGCTTTCTCATTTTACACATTTGCCAAAGCTTCCTCTACGAGGAACTATGGTACGATCAGTTTTGGCTTCCTCATAGAGGAAGCTTCTGCAAATGTGTAAAATGAGGAAGCCATGTGCAAGGTTCTACTTTGCACCTTTTTTTTTTACTCTTGTGACGTTGAGAGCACCATGTGAGTATAATGTGAGTCGAAATCAATATACATATGTATATGGGGTAATTCGTGTCAAATTTGAAAAATTATCATTCCCATAAAATCTGAACGTCCCGATGTATTTTCCTTGAATTCGATACCAAACATCTTTCGATAGTAATGCAACTTTGTACCAAATTTGAGCCCGAAATCGCACTTACGTTGATTTTTCAAAAATTTAAAAACGACATATAATATGAATGGCTCGATGGATTTTGCCCCAATTCAATCCAAAACATCTTTTGATAATAGTGCAACTTCGTGTCAAATTTTAGTCAGATGTTTAGAAAGTTGCGCCAGCTAGAGTGCGCACGTTTTTTTTTTTTTAAGCTTTTGAAATTTTTTAAATAAAAGCACTCCATGGAATTTTTTTCCAAATTCAGTAACAAGCAAATTCAGTAACAATCTCCCTGTAGTCGTTCAACATTATACTAAATTTGAGCTCGATATCTCTAAAATTGTGGGAGCTAGAGACCGTAAATAAATTTTTCAATTTTTTTAAAATCGTGTAAAAAGGAAAGATCTGCATGAATTGTTCTAAAAATTTAATCATGCTATGCGTCGTGAACCCTCTACATGTGTGACAAGTTTCAGCTTCATATCTCGAGCCGTTTTCAAGTTATAAACCCTCAACCAATGTTACACACTCACACACAGATACACACATACATCCGGACATTTTTTAAAAATGTGATTTTTAGATGTTTTGAGACATTCTGAACACGTTTTAACGAACATCTCGAAAAAAAAAAAAATTTTCACGAAAACGAAGCTTCTTCTACGAGGAAGCAAAATGAGATTTTTTAAGGGTATGTCGAAAACTAATTGTGAAGGAGCTATTTTGTCCTCAGATTACAATTCAGCGCCTCGAAATACATAGGAACACATGTGGCTCGTTAAAAGTTCTTGACCTTTTTTTTTCGTATGGCTGTGTAACATTCAATAAAATTGGAACAGACTTTGGGATGTCATTGTCATCGATGGGGGCGTATGCTGGATGAATTGCATCGACCCTTCCCCGAATAAGAATCCACAACAGGAACACCCAGGTGGATACCGATATCCATGTAACCTGATAATCGGTCCCATCTAGATTCCATCCAGTTCATCCACAGCTAACCTCGATTAAAAAACTTTGCCAGACCGTAGAGGTTCGCACCCAGTTCACTCTCAACGGATTTCCAACAGCATTACGCAAGTCCGTATCAGTAAAAATCCTTCGCGACGCGATTGACAGTGACAGTAGGTAACATCGATGCACAGTCGAGGGTGTCACGGTCATGTCCGACGTCCAATCATGTAAATTCAATTACTTCCCGGGAGCCGTCTTCTCGATCTTGGCAATCGGATCAAAGTCAATTGCTGGAATTACGGAAGTATTGGATTTCGACCCTAGTTCGGAAGTAATAACGACGGTAAAAAACGAAATCAAATGGGTCCCGAGTGGTGTTCCAGGTGGATGGAGTGGGTAGGTTCTCAAAGTTTCGAATTTTCAATGTTTTGCAGGCTCGTAAGTTCGAAATTTTTTAATTCGAATTTTAATGTTTCGACATTGCACGGTTTCGAAAGTCCTTTAATCCGAATAGGCAAAGTTTCGAACGTCCATAGGTTCGAATAAAAAAAATTCAAAATGCAATGTATCGAAAGCGCAATTTTTCGACGGGTCACGGATTCGTCTCGCCAATGTTTCGACGATTCAACGTTTCGACGGACCAAAAGTTCGAAATGTATATATATATATATATATATATATATCTATATATATACATATATATATATATATATATATATATATATATATATATATATATATATATATAGGTATAGTGGCGTTAAGATTGCGGGAGCTGCGATCTTCAAGCGGTTGAACGAGCTGCTACGCAACTATACCTATATATACGCTGTCGAACTTTTGATCCATCGAAGGATCGACCGTTCGAAACAATGGCGAGTCGAAACATTTATTTTCGAATCGTTGAGATTTCGATATATCGACCGGTCGGACATTTGATCGTTCGAATTTTTTCAATTCTGTTACATGACCCGGTCGAAATAAAAAAATTCGGAGATTTGATTTTTCAATAAATTGAAAATTCGAATAAAAAAAATCGAAGTTATGAGCTTTCGAAACATTGAAAAATTCGAAACTTCGAGACACCCACCCAAAGGAATTACAATGCAGCAAGGGTTTCATTGGGTCTTTCGTGGTCGAATTCACGAGTTGTCGTTGACCCACCTCTTTGACTTTCCTCACCATCGACCGTCAATCAATTTGCATTCGAGACGGGGTGTTCGAATCAATTTTCGATGGGAAATCCAAGGGCCGTATTCTCAAGGTCAAGAGCTGGGGGGAGGGGGGGGGGTTGAACCCAAGAGGACTGAAGTGGGGCAGCAGAAGTGAAACGTCAACCGTTAGCGAGGGCTCGCTGGGTTTACTCGACCGTGTGCACACACAACGTACGGTGCAATTACCGGGGGGCAACGCACACGCGAGTGTGATTAACTGTCACCATGTGGCTCATGTCGTTGTTGCTGTTGCTTAACCTTAACCTTAACCACCGCAATGAACAGTCTACTCGAGGTGTGAATGCACCACGTGATCGGTACATACTTTTCGAAACGAATTGCTCTACGACGACGTGTAAAACGTTAGCAGGTTGATTAATCGATTCAGCCGACACACACACACACACACACATGTTGAGTCAATAAAATATTCAAATATCACGTACGTTGTCACGTTTGAATTGATCCTCGTGGACCCAAGCATATTTATTATTATCAATTTTTCTACGTCAAACAATCGTATGAATCTTTGATACATTGTTTATTTTTCATGTTGAGAATTATGGTATTAATAGCATTTGAATTGTATGCTTGCAGAAATGGAATTAGAATTATATGTCAACGTGGATATAAAATGTAAATTGTATGCTAGTGTTGACAGAATTCCAATTGTATGGTGACATAAATAGCATACATGGAATTGAAATTATATTCCAACACAAATAAAATAATATGCTAGTGCAGATTGAATCGAAATTGTATGCTAGCACATATTGAATTGAAATTGTATGCCAGCATAGATTAAATTGGAATTGTATGTTAGCATATATTGAATTGGAATTGTATGCTAGCATATATTGAATTGAAATTGTGTTCGAGCATGGATTGGATTGAAATTTTATGCTAGCACAATTGAAATTGAAATTATATGATAGCATAGATACAATTGAAATTCAATTTTAGCCTATGCAGAATTGAAAATGCATCGGAACCTCATTCGGACGATAAAAATCGATTAGCAGACGTTTCTTCGTCGAACGAACACATAATGGCATTACAAACCACCTTAACAGACCAGACCAGCCCCCCCCCCCTTCAACGCACCCACCGAACAATTGAAACGATAAAATAAAAATATGACAGCCACGCATGTGAGACAAATGAAAGTGATACACGTTTGCACACTGCACACTGATGGCGGTCAGTTTCGTTTTCATGGACGATTGACATTGACAATTAACGTGGGAACCACCGTAATATGGAGATCCCTTGTAGTTGGTAAGATTAATCGGGGCATCGCATCGTACGAACATTGGCAAACTCGTAGCAACGACAAAAAAAAAAAAAATTTGTGACTTCGCACACGAAGAATGAAAACGTATGTGTGTGCATGATGTACACTTATGCATGTGGGAGTTGACGTTTTGCAGCGGCAAAGCGCCAGTGGAACAGAACGGGTATGCCTCGCCCCCTCCCCGAGATCCCCCCGCTCGTCGCGTGGCCCACATTCGCTTGGCCAAGCGGACCGTGGAAAATCAATAAACGGAAGGCACGGTCGCCACTTCTGCATTCGAAATCCCTGCACCGAAGCTCTCACGCCGAGACTTGAAAAACCTTCGGGATTACGTGAAAATAACGAAGCGAAAAAAAAAAAAAAAAAAAAAAGTCTGGTCGCGTGTGACAAAACGTCGTTGATGTACACGAGAAAGAAATTCTCACTACCAGCTGGCGTCGTTTCGGCACGATTTCTCCAAACCGTCGAACGCGATATCGCATAAAAAGAAATTGCAAGTTTCAACTTGCAGCTTTTTGAATCCTCGAATCGGAAAACTTGAATTCCTGTCAAATCCGATTTATTCAACCGATCTCCGCCAAATTTGACATACATCACGGCTGAATGATGTTCTATACTTTTGTGGAGTTGGAACTCGATTGGTCGAAGTTAACGAAAGTTGTATCGACAAATTTGATTTTTAGAAAAATTCAAAATATCACAGAATCAAAATTTATCGATGGATTTGGTAAAAATGCCATACCAACCAACCTCGGGTACATATCTCTTTGTCAATAACTATTAAGACGAGTATCTCAAAATTTGCGATCGCTAGAGTGATAACGCCATTTTTTTGAGAATTTGAAAACGCCGTGAAAACCGTGTCGCAGCTTGAATCATCGCGAAAATTACAGACAAAGAAGGGATTGTGGAGCTGCACATTTCTGCAAAATTTGGGGGCTGTAGCTACAACCGTTTTCGAGTTATACACGTTCGAATTTTGGGAGGCCATTACACACACACACACACACACATACATCCGGAAATTTTCTCCAAATGTGTTTCTCGACGTTTTGGCATATTCTGAACATGGTGACATGATCTCGAAAAAAAAATTTCCGCCGTCACGTAGTTTCCTTTGTGAGGAAACGAAACTCGCGTTCGACTTTTTTTTGTGAGGTCGGTCAATTTCACGGAAAAATCGTGGGGGGAAAAATGTTGCGAGTGGGTGATGAGCAAGGTGCTTAGGCGATCGTCTGTCATGTGTGACATTTGATGCTTATCCGATTCGCGACTGTAAATTAATCCAATGGTCGGGACATTATCTCGATGCTGATCGAAAACGATTATCCATAAATTCAACAGTCATTATCGGCATTATCTTGCGTCGTCGCTTCGACGAAGAAAATTATGATAAATTTTTAGCTTCGGTGAGGAAGAACGATGCGCATATATCATGTTCATACAATAATTATCCGATCAGTGATATTTCTGACTGATCGAAGAATAAGACTTCAATGCAATATGCATTCGAAAAAAATTGAAAAAAAAAAAAAATTGCCAGAGTCGTTTCACATTATATAATTTTATTTGCAATACAATTGCTCTGTTGATATTGCTTGAAAAAAAAAAAAAAGATTAATCGATTGAACATTCCAATGATCACATTTTTTTTCGAATTAAAAATTATAATGATGATAGAAATAATAATAATAATCACCGGTTTTTCGTCAATCAGTAATCGAGTGAAAACTATCATCAATCCATTGTCGATCACACCCAAGCATTTTCCGCTTTTCAATCATACGACTAATCATAAATCTAATAATCGCATTATCTTGCGTCAGCGTTTTGAAGAAAAAAAGCGGATAAACGATCAGCTTGGATGACTATTGTTCAAACTATTATTATTGTTATAATTATTATTTTATTTTTTCGTTATAATGACGTTTTTAACGTGCTTTGACAAATCGACCTTGTTATAGATGTAATTTCGTAAGATTATTTTTTCCTCTCTTGGTTTGAGAGCGAGAACCCTACTTCACCGATATCATTTTTTTTTTTTTGGTATTCAAATCGTGGAAAAAAATTCCGCCACGGCCCGGGATGGAACCGGGAACTCCAGAATTCTAGCCTGGTGCGTTACATATTTTGCCACCGCGGCTTTGTCGGAAAAGACGAAACTTTGATCACGATTTTGATTTTACGTCAGATAAAAGCTTTGTTGGGTAATTGCTTTGGCCGTATTATTTTATATTATTTTTCCGTTATATGATGTTTTTTTTAATTATATATTTTATTATACATATATTTTTACACAAATTCTTATTTACGTAAAATTCATATTTGCGTAAAAATTCGAATTCATCTTCAAATAAAAGCTATTTTCGTAAAAACTATTTTGTTTTACATCTTTTGAATCGTCTACTACCAGGAAATCGTATTATTCAAAATGAAAAAAAAATTCAAATTGAATAATTGAATAAACCAAAAAATTCACAGGCACGCTTCAATATGAAGATAGAAATCTGTAATTTGGGGCATCTTCTTTTCTTGCGGTCAACTTCAGATTGTTCAACTTGAAAAAAAAAAAAAATCAAAGTTAATAAAAAAAATTGAAAAAAAATCCACGAGCACACCTTAATATTGAGATAGAGAGCTGTCATTTGGGGAACTTGTTCTCTTTGAGATCAACTGAAGATTGTTCAACTTAAAAAAAAAAAAAAAAAAAAATTAATAATAAAAATTCTGGAGGCACACCTTAGCATTATGCTAAGAGGCTCAAATTTCGAGAACTTTAGTTTTACAAGGTAAACTTTCGATTTCGGGGCAAAGCATTGAAATCGATTTTTTAACGACCACTCTAATATATATATATATATATATATATATATATATATATATATATATATATATATATTATTCTTATTATCATAACAAATTTTTATTATATAATATATTGTATCGTTACGCGCTCGAGGGTTGCAAGGTTTGAACGGTTGAATAAATGATGACTCGCGGTTTGGATAGTTTTGTACTGACAATGAGTTGAGTTGATTCATATGTTTGAAAGTGAATGATTACGTGCCGCGAGAGTGAGTATTGCCGTGAGTTAAATAGGTAGTTATTGAGAGATGTAAGTAGGTTGATTCTGGAAGAAGGACTAAAGTTGAGATGTAAAAGGGGGTAGTGTTTGAGAGTTGTGTGTAGGTCAACCCCAGATTGGTCACCATATGAGGGAATCACCGCCGCGCATCGTTTTTTTTTTTTTTCACTTGAAAACTATTGGCAGAACATTTCTGGAGAAATTAGAGTTTGTCATCTCGAGCTTTGAGAAATAAATTATATTTTTTTAATTAAAAGAAACGTTCCAGATGGAGGTATTGGAATAAAGAACGCCGAAGTGCGGCACTTCCCTCATCAGGTGAACCAGATAAGTTAGTGTTTTCTCTCTGGCGACGTTGCCATAATCGTCGCGCCGATGACACACGCGCGCCATAGGAGACGAGCGATACGGCAACGCTGCCGCCTGGAAAGGGTCGGGGTCGAAATCCAGAACGAATTCTGGATTTCCAGGAAGATAAAAATCCCGAAAGCGCAATGCTTCGAACAATGACCCGAACGGTTAAAATCGCGAATATTCCGAAAGCCTACGAGTCACCGCGGTTTTCAACATTTCCCGACTCTCGAGCTTTCCCCCGCATAAATTATCGTAGTTAGATATATGCCGTCGCTGACTTCATTATAGGAAATTCAATTCTCTACAACATTGTTTATGTGAACTTCTTGTCTATATAGCGTTGTTTAAGTTAGTACCCTCCATAAGAGAGTTCCTCGTCAGATTTTCATGAAACTTGGCATGCTCATAGGTATTGATAAGAAAAAGATTCAGTTAAATTTTGATAGCTTTCCGAACCGCGAGAAAAAATATATCAACACTTTTATTTTCACACGTTTAACATTGAGCCTTATGGAAAATCACGCTCAATTTGATATAATACAAAAAGTCCTCGTCAGATTTTAATGAAAACACTTGAGCTGCAAGTTGAATCTTCGGAGAACATTTTGGGCACTTGACGGTAGAGATCAGGAGACTGTGATGATAATAATAAGCAAATAAACATTGGGAAAATACAGTTTATATGATGAGTTGGTCGTGATCAGTAGACATGGCAACGTTGCGCGTTTGGTTCCCATTTTCCCAGAAGCATTGCGCGTTCGGGATCTTTACCTTCCCGGACATTGCTCGTTCCAGATTTTGACGCCAACCCCCACAGTGGTTAGGTCGCAAATGGTGACAATCTAGGGTTAAAGCTGGAAACAAGGACTGCAGAGTGAAGTGGCTGCAAGTCGTTCGTGGGCCCCGAGCGTCTTCGTTCGACAGGGGGTGATAAACCGCCCCCGCTTCGGGCCCTTGGTCCAGCGCGAACGCGGTACTTCTGTCGTGGGACTGCTAATGTCAGCGTTCCCAAGACAATGGATGCTGGCCCGAAATTATGTGTGTGTGTGTGTGTGTGTATGTGTGATAAGAGCGACCGTTGGAAAGTTGTAATGGCTCTATCTTTGCCGTGAGAATGCTGATGAAAGAGTTTTCGTGTGGAAACACTTATTTATAGAAACTATAAAATATCATGTGTGACTGTTCCAATATTTTGTAGGTAATAATAATGACAAAATATTATCATTATTATGACACAATATTATTATACAATAACGATATACAAGAGGTAAATATTTCATGGGAACTCAGTCATCTTCGAACAGTCGACTAAACATTTTTGGCCCCATAATTATTAACATTAAGGGGACTAGGCAGCGAGAATAGGCCAAAAATGCGATAAAATTCAAATGGCATTTGCAAAAAAACGAAACAACGCACATAAATTTTCTTTTTTGCAATGTTTCTATTGACATTTCGGCTATTGAATTAGCAGATCGCAACTTAAAAAAATATAAATATTCAAAGGAGATACGGGGTGATAAAGATGGCGACGCGTTTAAAGTTCTGGCGCCTCTACGGACTCCGTGCTCGGCTAGGCGCGGCGCGCCAGCCGTGTACGGAGTGTTTTTTCTCTCCTGAGCTCAATTTTGCGAATTTTTTAGTCTGCTTTGTACCAGAATATTCGGAAGAGATTGCAGTACCAGAATATGACAAGAAATAAATATGAAAAAATTCGAATTTTCTTGCTGCCTAGTCCCCTTAATATATTTGAAAAATATAGGGACCCGTGCATGAGCGTTTTAGATTTTGAGCATTCTCTATTGAGACACAGTTAAAGGGACATATATATAGCGAAAAATCGATCTCCCCACGTATATTGATGGGAAAAATTGTAGTGTAAAAATGTTGAGTCAATTGTCGAACGGGTAGATCTCGAAGTTTCGAAATTTCAATGTTTCGAAGGATCATAAGTTCGAAATGTTTGTTATTCGAATTTTAATGTTTCGTCCTTGCACGGTTTTGAAAGTCCATTAATCCGAACGGGCAAAGTTTCGAATGGTCATAGTTAGAAAAAAAAACCTCGAAATGCAAAATATCGAAAGCACAATTTTTCGATAAGTCACAGATACGACTCGCCAATGTTTCGACGATTCAATGTTTCGACGGATCAAAAGTTCGAAACGTATATATATATATGGGTATAGTGGCGTGAAGATTGCGGTAGCTGGAATCTTCAAGCGGTTGAACGAGCTGCTCCGCTACTATACCTGTATATACGTTGTCGAAATTTTGATCCGTCGAAAGATTGACCGTTCGAAACATTGTCGAGTCGAAAGATCGACCGTTCGAAACATTGCCGAGTCGAAACATTTATTTTCGAATAGTTGAGATTTCGATATATTGACCGGTCGGACATTTGATCGTTCGAATTTTTTAAATTTTGTTACATGACTCGGTCGAAATAAAAAAATTCGAAGATTTGACTTTTCGATAAATGAAAATTCGAATAAAAAAATTCGAACATATGAGCTTTCGAAACATTGAAAATTCGAAACTTCGAGACACCCACTCTGTCGAACAACCGTGAAATTTCGTTAAATTCCCCATATATGATAGAAGATCGCGGAAGTAGATGCGCGATCGATTGCGACGGATATTGATTATTATCGGTAGATAATGGAAGCGACCTCGAATCGACGAATGCGCGTGACGAATGAGAAACGAGGTGGGTTTCGAGCTCGCGGTGATATCGACGTGTATGCACATATTCGTGTCCCTAAGCTTAATTCCGAGCTCTGCGTTATCCGCAGACCATGTTCACTGCGGTCGGGTAACCCGAGCTCGATTCACTAGAGACCGAGAGAGAGGGAGAGAGTATACATATATATTATGGGTGGTTCTTAATGGGGTGTGTTGACGAATTTCGACAAGTGCACTCCCCAGATAGATTCGAAATAAATATCTATAAATTTGTGAGAAACACCATTACTGTAGTCCAATAAGAAGACGTGGCTGCAAGCTCGTTGTGTTTCTCATTTGAATAACATGGGATTTTCAGACTGATTCGGTAATTATTTTTCCCAGTTGTCCCTAAGCACGGAGAAAAATCTTCATTCACACAAATCTATTGTTAATGGGTATAACTACTCGTACATTTTTTTACAAGACCTCACCTGTATACTATTCATAACGTTAAACCGATGAACGATGATAACAACTGATAAACGATTTCAACACAAATTGTTCATTTGTGGTTATGTCTTAAAAATATGTACGAGTAGTTATACCCATTAACAATATATTTGTGTGAATAATGAATTTTTTGCGTGCTTAGAGACAAATCGAAAAAATAATGACGGAATTAGTCTGAAAATCCCATGTTATTCAAATGGGGAAACAGAACGAGCTGACAGCCACGTCTTCTCAAGGGACTACGGTGCTGGGGTTTCGCACATATTTCCATTTGATTATTTCAAACCTATCTGGGGGGTGCGCTTGTCGAAATTCGTCGACACTCCTATTAAGGACCACCCTAATTTATACTTACATATATATATATTTGTACATAGAAAGATAAAGAGAAAGATAGAGAGACGTGCATGTAGATGAAGAACGAAACCGTCGATTACGCGAGCGGTTACAAGTCTCGCGCACGTTATTACCATAACCTAAGCCCCTCCTCCCTCCCCTCCCCCGTAAGGTACTGCACGGTACGCGTGGTACGAACGCAGGCACTCGCGACCGACGAATCGACCCGATGATGATATTTAAAAAAAATAATAATAATAAAAATAAAACCGGTAGTTTCGTCCAAGGATGAAACTATATTATCATCGATTAACATTATTTTTTCAATGTGTCAATCATGGAGCTGTGTGTGTGTGTGTGTGTGTGTGTGTGCTTACGCGCCATTTGGAAATCATTGACAAGCCATCGTGATTAAGGTTTGAACATTTTCCGCAAGGAATCGAAATGGTTATTATAATCATTATTATTATTATTATTATTATTTTTTTTTTTTTTTTTTTTTTTTTTTTTTTATCCGAGGAGTTGCAGAATCCTTGTAGCGGACTACACCAGCCATGCGGACTAGTGCTCGTGTGGGACTCTCCTATTGGACCTACCCACTAAACTGCCACCTCCTTTGTCCCCCCAGCAAGGGACTGTTCTATATTACGTCTTAACTGGGAGGTCGTGTCTGTCTGATCATTCTGTTCTGTCTCTGTCCCATCTGTCACGTCAGTTTCGTCATGTCAGGCAGCCGTCTGCGTTCTTCTGTCGTAAGATGTCCTCTGTATACTTGGCGACTAGTAGCCATTGGTCGCTTCCGCGGAGCATCACCCCGATTATGTTGTCGGGAGTCACGCTACCAACGGTAGCTTCCAGCGTATGTCTGCGTCCCCTCCAGCGGTCGCACTCGAAAAATGTGTGCTCCGCGTCGTCTCGTCCGTGTCCGCAGTATTTACAGTCCGGTGATTGTACTCTGTTCATGTTGCATAGGTACCGTCTGAAGTATCCGTGTCCCGTCAGTAGTTGGGTGACGTAGAAATTCACGTCCCCAAACTTCCTTTCGGTCCACGGTTTCAGGTCCTTGATTAACCGTCTCGTCCAGTTTCCTGTTGTTTCTTCTGTCCATCGTTGTTGCCATGCTTGAATCGTCCTGTCTCTTTCTGTCTTTGTCACGTCTTGTCGCCTTGCGTCCGCTCTTCTCTCATAGATCCTCTTGCGTTCGAATGCAAGAAGATCTATGGGGATTACGCCCGCTACCACCAGAACGGCCGGCGCTGAGACCGTCCGGTAGGCGCAAGCTATCCTCAGGGCGCTCCGTCTCTGTACCGTCATCATTGCGTGGCAGTATTTTTTAGTCTTCAGGGAATCCGCCCAGATCTCCGCGCCGTAGAGGAGCATCGAGTGAGTCGTCGACATTAGCAGTCTCCGTTTCCCTGGTCTCGGTCCGTTCGTGTTTGCCATCAGGCGGCTTAAAGATGCTACCCTTTCGGCCGCTTTTCGGCTCGTCCTTTGTATATGGGGCCAGAAGGTCATCTTCGTGTCTAAGGTCACCCCCAGGTACTTGACTTTCCCTCCGGTCGCTATCTCGTCTGTCCCAACTTTCATCGATAGTTTCGTCACTATTCGTTTCCTTGTGAGAAACACCAGTTCCGTCTTTTCCGTTGCAAGTTGTAGTCCGTGGTCAGTCATCCATCGTCCGACTCGTCTCATCGTCTGGTTCAGTTTGTACTGTGCTAATTCTGGAGTCCGCTCGACAATCACTGCCGCCACGTCATCGGCGTAAGCGACGAGTTGGACATCTTGCGGTAGCTCCAGTCTCAGCAGGCTGTCGTAAATCCCATTCCAGAAGTCTGGTCCCAGTATGGATCCTTGGGCGACCCCCGCGGTGATTTGTCTTGTCACCTGTCCTTCGTTCGTCTCGTAGGTTATCCGTCTGTTTCTTAGGTAATCTTTCACTACCCGAGTTAAGTATGTTGGAACCCTGAAGCCGTTGCTAAGGGTCTCCAGTATGTCTTCCCACCTGGCCGAGTTGAAAGCGTTCCTGACGTCAAGTGTAGCCAGGAGCACGATGGGTCGCGCTGCGTGGCAGTGTCTGTCTGTGCCTCGGAAGAAGTCTACCACCTTCTGGATGGCTCCAATTGTGGACCGGCCCTTTCTGAAGCCGAACTGCTGGTCGGATAAGCCTCCTCCGATTTGTATTGCGTCTGCTAGTCTTGGTCTTAGTAGCTGTTCGTATAATTTTCCTGTCGTATCTAGTAGACTCAACGGTCGATAGGCTGACGGTGTGTTAGGATCGCCCTTACCTTTGGGGATAAGGACTAGCCTCGCCGCCTTCCACCGGTCACAGAAAGTCCCTGTCGTCAGGCACGTGTTGTACAGGTCGAGATATATGTCCGGCCTCAGGCTGACCATCAGTCGGACAATCTCCGCCGGTACCCCGTCGGGTCCTGGCGCCTTGCCCGTCTTCATCGCTTTGGATGCTCTGGTAAGCTCCTCCGCTGTGAATATTGGTGGCGCCGGTGTCCCATTGCCGTCCGCTGCGTCTGTCCGTATGGGGTGTGTCGGGAAGAGTCCGTCCACAATCCGCCGAGTGGTTTCAGCGTCTTTGGGTTCTGGTAGCCCGCGGGCCCCTAGTTTGCCGGTCACGTACTTGTACCCAGTGCCCCACGGGTCCCGATCCACCTCCTCGCAGAGCTTCCTCCAACACCGCGTTTTGCTGTCTCTTATAGCGTCCGTCAGTCTTTTCCGTGCTATTCTGTATGCGACCTGTAGGGTCTCCCTTTCGGGTCTCCCACCAGCCCTCGTCGCCCGTCGTCGGTTTGCCAGGCAGATCTTCCGAAGTTCGGCGATCTCGTCCGTCCACCAGTATTGGGGTTGTCTGCGCTGTCCGTGGTGTCGTTTTGGCATTGTGCTGTTGCACAGCCTTTCCGTCAATTTGGCCGTCTCGTCTGCTAGTCTTTCCGCCCTTTGCCGGCCTGTCAACTCTGGGGGGACGTTTGTGATCGGTGCCGGCGCTGCTGCCAGCTCCTCCGAAAACTTCCGTACGTCGAGTTTGTTCGTATTCCACCGCGGGGGGTGCTGAGTCCTCGTCCGTCTCGTCATTGTCCGTTCTCCCACTCCGAAGACGATATACTGGTGGTCGCTAGCCGTGTAGTCCTCGATCACCCTCCACTGCCCTATCAGCGGGAATAATCTGTCTGACGTCATCGTCACGTCTGGGATGGAGTCTCCAAACCCGGGTCGTCTATATGTCATCGTGTTCCCCGTATTCGCTATTGTCAGGTCTAGCCTTGCGGCCATTTCCAGAAGAAGCCGTCCACGTCTGTTCGTAACAGTCATGCCCCACTCGACCGCTCTCGCGTTGAAATCACCCGCGACCACGATATCACCAGGTAGATCCCTAATTCCGTCCTCGAGGAGCGCCACCTTTCTCTCGAACTCAGCCGCGTCGCAGTTGGGTGTCAGGTAGACACTGACGTACGTGACAGCGCCGACTCTAGCCCATGCGAAATCTTCGCCTGCGCCGCAGGTGTTCATCCGGGATTGGGCGGCGTTTCTCACCCAGATAGCAGCTGTCTCGTTTTCGTTCGTAATCCATGTCTGCGTCGTCCGTTTCCTGTACGGTTCGCACAGTATCAGGATGTCGGCGTCGTGTTCGTCAGCTATCTGAGGTAGTAGCATGTCTGCTGTCCTGCTCCGGTTCAGATTTCCCTGCATTACGGTGTCCATCTTCCGGCCTCTCGTCTGCGCTCCTCCAGCGCTGCCCGGAACACGGCGCACCTCCCGGTTCCCGCGAGATGCGCCACGTCCCCGTGTCCCGCTTCAGAGCACAGAGGACAAGCCGGGCTATTTTTGCAGTCCGTCGCGTAGTGTCCCGTCTCGCCGCATTTCCTGCAGCATTTTGTCCGGTCCGTGTTCGTGCAGTTAGTCTTCGTGTGGCCGTATCCTAGGCATTTGTGGCATTTGGTGACCGTCAGTCGCTGTCGTATTCGGCATCGCACCCATCCGATCCCGATGCGCCCCCGGCCTAACAGCACTTCGGCTTCCCGCGACTCAAGGTCACAGACCGCCATATACTGCTCCGCCCGGTTCGGGCCAAAGATGTGGACACCGAAGTCACCGTCTCGTCCCGTTTCTCGCCTCAGTGCCAGCGTCACGTCGTCGGCGGTGGTGACGCAGTCCAAGTCCAGGATCTCCAGTTGGGTTTTGGAGGTCAAGGTCCTGACGCTACCCGTGTCCCCAACCGCTTCCTGTAGCGCGCGCTGGAACTGTTCCCGTCCGTCCGTGTCTGTTTGTATCTTAATAAGACACCGTCCGTCTTTGGTCTTCCTGAGATTCGTCACCTGCACGTGGTTCTTCGTCGGGTCAACCTCTGTCCTTATCGTCCGTACGATGTCCGAATACGTCTTGTCTTTCCCAGGCTTTACCAGCACGGCCGTCCCCCTGTTTTTGGGAGCCGCTCTGCGTTTTTCACCCTGTGTCGTCGCGTTTGTCTTGTTCGTCCTGTCCTTCGGTGTTTTCTGTTTTGTTTTCTTTTTTGTCGTCACTGTCTGCCAGGAGGTTCCCGCTCCCACTGTCGAAACCCGCTTTTGGGCATTCTCCGGAGTGTTCCCGGTCGTCTCCCGTTGTCGTTTCGTCCGCCTGGTTTCTTGTTTCTTTGTTTCCGTTTCTGTGTTCGTCAGGTCCGTCACGTCAGGTGTCAAGGGGCGTCCTCTCGGATCCGCCTTGGTCCGCTTATGCAGCGCAACTTCGGCGGCCTCGAGGATCGTCTTGATACCCGTCTTTACCGTCATATTCATGTTTTTCTGTATGGCTGCTGCCTCGGCCATTTTCGTCGCTGTCGTCCGGATCAATTCCAGAAGCTCTCCGAGCTCTGGCTCGTCTTTTTCTAGAGTCGTCCGTCGTGTGTCCTCGTGATCGGAGATAGCCGAGGAAAAACTTACTGCGCTGCCTGCGCTTGATATACTGGCCGTCCTGTCGCGCCTTGGAAGGCGCAAAGTTGCCCGCTCCGTTCTCTGTGACCGCGACGCCCCGCTCGGGACTTCGCCGTCGCTTGTAGCATTAAATGTTCCGCTGACCAAGTTTCCCACCAACGTAACACTGCGGTCGCTTGTTGACGACGCCCGGGAGCCCGCTTGCTCGCTACCCGAAGACGCCGGTACTGAGGATCCGGGCCTCTGCACCGTATGGTTATTTTCGTTGACGAAACTAGCCATGGTTTGGTTTAATTTTCTGGGTTTCCTTCCCATAGCCTGTGACCCTAGGCAGGGGCCCTTACAAGGTACTACCATCCGGAGCCAGATGGACCAAGGTTTTTTTTTGACGAGGTGTTACTCCTCCCCCTCCCCCTCCCCCATCACTTGCGAGATGGGTCCCGGGCTTGGGACCGGCAGTGGCAGGGTATTATTATTATTATTATTATTATTATTATTATTATTATTATTATTATTATTATTATTATTATTATTATTATTATTATTATTATTATTATTATTATTATTATTATTATTATTATTATTATTATTATTATTATTATTATTATTATTATTGTTGTTGTTGTTTTTCGTCTTTATTTTTGCTTTCCCTCCATTCCATTGTACGCGATACGTGACATGGTCCACTCGTGAGAGATATCGAAAAGAACGAAATCCCCGAGACACATTCGAGCATCACGAATCACCCAAATTGTACCATTGTCAATATGTAGGACAAATATCGTAGCCCCTCTAGCCCACACACAGACAGCCAGTGTAATGGAAACGGAAAAAGAATTAAATTTATTTCTCGCAAGGAAAGTCTACTCTAATGGGGTGAACATTATTTCGTTGAATGGCACAAACATGGCACATATATAGCACCTTGTGAAATTTTTCATATATATGTTCCACGTGAAACGGAACCGATTTCGGCCGCGGGTCTCAGAATTTTTCGTTCATCGATATACGGTCTTCTTATATCATACAGAAACATTTCCATGTGATTAGGGACCCCAAATGAGTCTGGATTTTTGTTGAGTTCTAATCGAAAAATAAAAAAACTAAAATCTATAATTGTGTGTCTCTCAAGTGTCAATACAACAAAATTGAAATCTGACCGGTAATTTTTAACTGAAACAAATCTTTTTTTTTTTATAAAACAAATGGAAATATTAATCCGATATGTTGAAAAAAATTGTCATCCAGAGAAAAAAACAGAGAAAAAAAGGTTTTTTTTTCGGCCCTTAGAGTCTACTGAATTTTTATTAAAAATTTTACTGAACAGAGTTCAACACGTGAGAAACGTTCGGTCAAATTTACGGCTTACCTTTTTTCTTCGTTTACTGGCAATTAAATGTGTAGTTACTCCGTAAATTAATGAACGTGAATTTATAAATGGATAAAAAAGAAACTATTCAGAAATTACAAATAAAGCATATATATTTAAATTATAGAGTTGTATGATTTATGGAAAAATTCATTGACAGAGCTCCATACACCATTGACAAATAATTCTAACCTTAGTACAGTCCAATATCCTTGAAACGAATTAATGTTTTTTTCTTTCGGAAAAATGTGTAGATATAAATATATAAGGTTGTTGTTCTTGAACTGTCCGAACTTTAAAAGTCATATTTTTTCATAAATTTCAAATTTTATTTTAAATCTATTTGCGACATTTTTTTTTTTAAACAAATTGAGAAGTGTTTGAAAGTTTAAACAAGTTTTTTTCGCGATTTAGGCCTTTAAAAAAAATTTAACGAAGCCCGGCTTCTTTGCATCGAAAATATATTTTTCGATCATGGGCCCCGAAAGAAGTAGAAGCATTATACCGTTAATAAAAGCGTTAATAAAAAAATTACGATATACGAAAAACCGGAATAAAAAAATTACCATACCTATCTTGATTTAAAAAATAAATATTCCGACATGAACATTAACAATGAAGATGCCATTCTGAAATTCTAAAATATCTTTATTTTTTAAAATACAGAATACGAAAAAAAATAACTCTATCAATTTGAAAATCGGCACAATGCATATTTTCTCGCATTTTTTATGCCATACATTTTTTTAGGGGTGAGGGGGTCGGAAGAAAGGTTCAGAAAGAAATCAGGGGTGTTTCTGGGTTCAACCTCAAATTGATGAAAAAAAATGGACGATCATTTCCGAAGGGATGAGGGTTTTGACCCATTCAAAGAAACAAATATACGTTGATATATATATATACATATATGATCGTGCTAGCATCTCTATTGTGAATATCGAACGCCAATAAAAAAAGCCGAGTCAAGGCCTGAAAAAGTGGAGAAATAAAAAAAAATAGATGTTCCGCCTATCCGACAAAAAGTACGGTAACCAAGTGCCAATGTGCTCGTAATTTCAATAGCGAGATAGGCTAGAGCCCTCGACTACCAAGTGCCACTCGAGCCATCGTTTTTTTCCATCCCTCCTCCTTTCCCATGCGGTTTTCCTACCCCGTGCGATCGCGAAAGAGTGTGAAGAAGACGTCGCCCACTGATGCATCGGTGCAGCTGAGATTTTTCATCGCATGCTACCATAGATAGAATTGAATGTGCATTGCTAGCATACATGGAATTGAAAATTGTATGCTAGCAGAAAATACAATTGGAGTTTTATGGTAGCAGAGATAGAATTAAAATTGTATGCTAGCAGAAAATGCAATTGGAGTTTTATGGTAGCAGAGATGGAATTAAAATTGTATGCTAGCATAAATACAATTGGAATCATAAAATGGAAATTGTAGCTAGCATAGATAGAATCGAAATGATATGGCGCATCGGTGCAGCTGAGATTTTTTATCGTATACCAGCATGAGTAGAATTGAATTTGCATTGCTACCATACATGGAATTGAAATTGTATGTTAGCAGAAAATACAATTGGAGTTGTATGGTAGCAGATATGGAGTTAAAATTGTATACTAGCATGTATACAATTGGAATTATATGCTACTATGAATAGAATTAAAACTGTAACTAGCATAAATAGAATTGAAGTAATATGATGCATCGGGACAGCTGAGATTTTTTATCGTATGCTAGCATGGATAGAATTCACTGTGAATTGCAATCAAAGATGAAATTGAAATTGCATGCTAGCTACAATTGAAATTATATGGTAGCGGAGATGGAATCAAAATTGTATGCTAGCATGAATACAATTGGGATTATATGCTACCATAAATAGAATTGAAATTGTTTCTAGCACAAATAGAATCGAAATGATATGCTAGCGTATATGCAATTGAAACTGTATGCTAGCATAAATTCAATTGGAATGATATTATATTCACAAATACAATTGGAATTATATTCTGGCATAGCTAGAATAAAACTGGTATGCGAGCATAGACAGCATTGTAATTATATGCTAGCATAAATAGAATTGCAATTGTCTTTCAGCATAAACGTAATTGTAACTGTAAATCGAAAATTTATTTGGACTTTTCGAAAGACCGCGTTGCATGAGTTTCGCTTCTTCGACAAAATAACAAAAAATGGCACCACAAGTCACGCAACGGGCTGCATTGAAAAAAAATGGTTAGCAATTGAAGGAAACAAAAAAAATATGATAGCCATGTAGGTGAGACAAATGTACGTGCTCCAGCTCGGATTGTGCAATTGCGTTCCGCACGACGACAACCACGCCGATATACATATATACGTGGATTGATGAGTGAATTAGGATGACCGGAACACAAATTGTTCGACACTCACGTCACGCGCAAACGAGTGGCGACTCTCAATTCCCGATGATTGCTCGGCGGCATAATTTTCAAGATAAAAAAACACAGACGCACACACATATTGACATCATTAAACATGAAATGGAACAATTGACTTCTTTTGTTTGTACATAATAGTTTACATTGTTTTGCGTGATTTGGCAATGGTCGACCCTGATATAGTCCTGAATTCGTAAGAATAGATTGATGACACAGATAACAAATCAATCTCGACATACTTCATTCCGAATGAAATGAAAAAGCAATTGCATGAAAAAAAACGGTAAGGGGACTCGAAATTCAGAACGAGCAAAGTTCAGAAGTGTCAAAATTCAGAACGTGCTATGTTACGAACGGTCGCGGCGTTGAATGAAATTGCAGTGAATCGTCGAAATTCAGAATGACATTGTAGCGAACGTACAATATTCCGAACACCTACCGGTCGTCGCGGTTTTCAACATTTCCCGACTCCTCGAGCTTTCCCACGGGTAAATTATCAAAGTTAGATATAAGCCGTCGTTGACTTTTTTTATAGAAAATTCAATTCTCTACAACTATGGTTATGTGAACTTTTGGTCTATATAGCGTTGTTCATCCAGCGTTTGATTTTTAAAAAATTCCAAACAAAATATGAATGGCTCGATGGATTTTGCCCAAATTCAATCCGTAACATCGTTTGATAATAGCGCAAATTCGTGCCAAATTCTAGTCCGATATCTAGAAAATTGCGCCAGCTAGAGTGCGCACACCGTTTTTTTTTTTTTACACCTTTTAAAATTTCTTAAAACCAAAGTACTCCATAGATTTTTTTCAAATTCAGTAACAAGCATCACTTTTTAATCGTTCAACTTTATACTGAATTTGAGCTCGATATCTCTTAAATTGTGGGAGCTAGAGACCGAAAATGAATTTTTGAATTTTACTAAAATCGCGTAAAAACGAAAAATCTGCATGGATTTTTCTGAAAAATTTCATCATGCTACGCGCCGTGAACCCTTTACATGTGCGACAAGTTTCAGCTTGATATCTCGAGCCGTTCTCAAGTTATGAACCCTCAACCAATGTTACATACACACACACACACATACATCCGGACATTTTTTCCGAATGTGATTTTTAGATGTTTTGGGACATTCCGAACACGTTTTAATGAACATCTCGAAAAAAAAAAAAATTTCACGAAAGCAAAGCTTCCTCTATGAGGAAGCAATAATAAATTCGGAATTTTGCGAATCCGCAGGAGGAGCCAGGACTTACGCAGGAGGAAAAAATGATGGAACAAAGCACATCGGCGGAAACGGAATCGCGTTTAACGTCGAGACGAAATTACCTGATGGAAAAATGCATCGAAGAGGGTTTGGATCGTCCGGGCAACGATTCACTTCATCGACCAAACGCTTGGGAATTTCTTGTTAATCGTGAGCATCGTTTGATATGGTGCAACGTGTTCAAAGCCGCTTCCACGTCGTGGATGTACAATTTCAATCTGTTGGCCGGGTTAGTGAACACGAAGACTTTTGCATTACGAATGGGTTTCTCTCTCTCTCTCTTTCTCTGTCTCTCTCTCTCTCTCTCTCTCTCTCGCTCGTCCACCTACGCGAACGTGCGTCCTTGACCCGTTGGGCCAGTAGTCCGTACGATTATCCGTCAAACGACTCGCAATTGACGACGATTCGTTGCAACAACGTCATTTGCATTGCGAACAACGTTTATTAACCGCAACGTTTTTCATTGCAGTTACAGTCCGCAATTTTTGAAAGCCTCGAAGGCCGTGCCAGTGTCACTAGCTCGTCAGCGTTATCCAAGGCCGACGGCCGAAGAACTCGGACGTTATCTCAACGACAGCGTGAGCTTTTTGATCGTTCGACATCCCTTCGAACGTTTGCTCAGCGCTTACAGGGACAAACTCGAACAGAGTTTGCCACACACGTTTCACAGCAAACTCGGCACACACATTGTCTCCCAGTACAGACGTAAGGTGAGATCAGGATTTTTTTTTTTTTCTACCGTTGCAGTCACACCTCCGAATAATAAATCTTGCGCCACACTAAAATTTAACATGATTTCTGGATAATCCAATAGCCGTTGTCTTCTATTTAAGATTTTTAAGTAGTCGAAACACGATGAAAAAAAAATTCACGAAATCTGACTTTTTTTATATTAAAAAAAAAAAAAGTGAAAAATTTAATTTTTGCCATATGGTAAAAAATGTTGTGCCGTTTTACTCTTGAGATATTATATTTTTGAGAAGAAAAATCGAGCTTCTATGGGACTTTGAAAAAAATAAACTCATTTTGAAGTTTGAACTCGAGACTTTTGGTCGATGTCGAAAGATGGAAGTGGTACGTTTGAATGGACAAAATCATGTTGAAAAATGGTATTTTTATGGCATAAATACCGTGAAGGGGGCTGGGGTCTAGTGGACCCCGACAGACCGCAACGGGTTAATTATTGTCATATTGTATCATATTATATATTATATCATTGAGCTTTTTTTTTCGCTTCCGACTTTATTTCAGTTTTTTGAAATGCTTGATTTTACATTGGTTTGTTTTTGAGATTTATTTGTCAGCACAAACGTAAGGTGAAATCACGATTTTTCCGGACGTTATTTTGATATTTGTTGTTGAGCTTTTTTTCTCTTTATTTGACCTTATTTCAGATTTCTTAGATGATTGATTTTTCATTGGTTCTTTATAGAGCTTTCAGCAAACATTCAGATATTTGTTGTTCAGTTTTTTCAAAACCGTCGGAGCTTATTTCATTCTTTACATTTCTTTTATTTTCATTAATTCGTTTTCTTGACCTTTGGCTCCCAGTACAGCCGCGTAATGCTAGACCATGACTTTCTTGGGCTGTCTGACCTTACTTAATTCTTTTGCTTCTTGATGGCAGCTTTGAAGACTGAAGTTATTATTTTTTTCACTATTTTTTTCTTGACCTTTGTCTCCCAGTAGAGATCTAAGACGAATGCACAATTTTTTCAACGCTATTGTGACATTTCTCGTTAAGCTTCTTTTCTCTCCCGACCTCGTTTCAATTTTTTTTTTCGTGCTTCCGCTGCTTTTTCCCCGACACAAATTTTCATTTAACCTCGTTTTATTTTCATCAGTTTGTTTTCATGCTTTGTCGGTCGAAAAAATTTCAAAAATTTCGAAAATTCAAAAATCCAATTGTTTCTATGCAACAGAATTCGAAGAAGGGTATGAGACAGGGACCCAGATATCCGTACTTCGAAGAATTCGTGAGATGGCTTTTGTGCGAGTGGCGAGCGGGTAACGAGTTGGACATGCATTGGACACCTGTCGTGAATTTCTGCACACCTTGTCAGGTCCGTTTCGACGTTATCGCCAAGTTCGAGACACTCCACGTAAGTAACAATCACCCACAGAAATCTACCATTCCGACCGGAATTTTTTTTTTTAAGTAAAATAAAATGAATAAAAAAATCGTCGTATTTAAAAAATGAAAATATAATTAAAAAAAATTATAATAATAAAAAAACATTCCTCAAATAAGACAAAAAAATGTGCAAAAGTTACATTCGGACGTTGAAATCAGGGACTCATGGAAATTCATTCAAACACAAATTTGCACTTAAGGGGACATATATAGCGTGACGCGGCCTCAAAATTCAATAACTTCTTTCAACTAAACGAATAAAGATTTTGACGATGTCTTTTTTTTTTAAATGTTTAGTGCATTCATTACAGAAGCTTCAATATAATTTTCAAGTAAAAATAGAACAAAATGACGGAGTTATACTGGTTCTCCTGGCGGCATTTTTTTTTTGCGATAGTCACGATATTTCCCGAAATAAGGGTCTGAAATCAAAACGGGCCATTGCACATCTTGAGTGTAAGGAAAGGATTTTTCTTTAAAATTTTTTTTGGGCGAATGACAGGTATCGGAACGTTTTTTTGACGTTTTTGACCCCATTTTTCGTTAGTTTTTTTTAAATAAAACAAAAACAAATGTTTTTTTTTTTTAAGTTTTTCTTACTCTCAAGAGAATGCTTCTTTACAGAAGCCCTCGAAATTTGAGCAAAATCGGTCCAGTGGACCTCGGGACATCTTGACTGCCGATTTTAACCCTTAGACTGCATATGGGGTCATTATGACCCACCAAGTTTCATCATTTTTTCGCATTTAATGATCGTTTTCGGCCAAAATCAAGTTTTGGGCCATAAAGTATACATCATTGGCTACTAAAAAAGACTACAAAAAAACGAAAAAATGCATATTTACCGAGATATGACGGTTTGAAAATCGCGTAGGGTCGTTTTGACCCTGTATGCAGTTCTAGATCGGTGGCGGAAGTGTGCAGTCGAAGGGTTAAAATGTCATTTCGAGATAAACACGTTCAAAGTTTTGACAAAGTTTTCGCTGTCGAGGCTATCGAGAAACACGCATGTGGATAAAATAAGTTGTAGACTACAATTTTGAACCGCTTCAAACTTTTCTTTTTTTTTTTAATGAAAGCTCATAATATTTCGCCCATAAGTGATACTACAGGTTTCATCAAAAATCGACTAAATTTTGTTTATTTATCAACAAAAGTAGAAAATAAGATAGCCGCGGCTATCTAGTTTATCGGAGTTATGGCCAATTAGCTATGACTCAGCCACTTTCCGGAATTCCTCAATGAGATTTTCAGGAAATACTTTTGAATAGCTCTTCTATCCGAAAATGCAAAAAAAAAAAGAGATCGATTTTTCGCTGTATATGTCGTCTTAAATTGTTTCAATTTTGTGCCGTGTTTCTTCCTTTTTTTTTACAATCCGGTTTAACCGATTCGCGTGCGATCTATGAAAACCGGTTGAGCATCAATTTGCCGTAAGCGTGTATTCCGCGTTAGCGAAATAATCGCGCGCGCGCGTTCGCGCGTACCGGAAATGGCTTCGGCCGTGGAGGAATTTTCAATGACCTGATTTCGACGGTTCTCCATGCGAGGAATCCGGACAAGTTTAACCCGATGCAACAAGCACACACACACACACACACACACACACACACACACACACACACGCATTGGACTAGCTTTCGGGGGATTAGATCGAAAGCGCAACGGATGTCGAGCCAAAGTTGAATCGAGTTTGACGCGCCTTGTCGACATAATCGAATGAAATTCATCCACGATTACGATAGCGACGCGAGTCGCCATTCACGTTCACGCATGGTCACGTCTTTTGAGAATATTCTCGACTAATTTTCACGAATAAATTCAAAAATGAAACGAAGATGCACTTTTTTTTTGTCAAACATTGCGCATTTTTTTTTTTTTTTTTTTGCAGGGGGTCAAAATTCTCGAATCGTCGATGCCTCGTAGAGTCAGAATTCAGAACATGTATATGGGGCAAAGACGCGTCAATTCGAACAAGTCAAAACCCTCACCCCTTCAGAAATGAAACGCGACGAGAGAAAGTGAGAAAAATCGATGTCTTGATTTTTTTTTCATAGATATCAAGATATCGATTTCTTTCATAACACAATGATTTATTTTTCAATTTTTTTTCGAACGAGAAAACATTCTTTGAATTAAAAATAATTTCAAAATTGCGATAGTATCGAAGTTCAAATTCAAAAAAAAAATATTAGCAATAAAGATTCCATTCTAAAATTATAAATGATCTTTACTTCTTCATTTCTTCACTTTCTTCACACAATTGCTCTTCACAGAATACGAATAAAATAAATGTCATGAATGTAAAAAACAGCCGAATACATGTTTTCTCCAATGTTTTAAATTCTAGAAGGGGGCGGGGATTTTTTTATTAAAATCAGTGAATGTTTTTGGGTCGACCGAAACTGAGAAAGAAATTGACAACTATTTTTGAAGGGGTGAAGATTCAGAGCCATCCGACATGGAGCGTCTTTCCCCATATGTTACGAACGGTCTCGGCGTAGAATGACATTGCAGCGAATTGTAAAAATTCCGAATGACATTGTAGCGAAAGTACAATATTCCGAACGCCTACTAGTTGACGCGGTTTTCAACATTTCCCGACTTTCGAGCTTTCCCACGCGTAAATTATCGTAGTTAGATATATGCCGTCGCTGACTGGTTTATCGGAAATTCAATTCTCTACAACATTGTTTATGTGAACTTTCGGTTTATATAGCGTCGTTCATCCAGCGTTCAGACGAGAAGGTAAAAACAATAAGAAAATGCATTTTCACCTTCCCGTCCAAACGCTGGTTAAACAAAGCTACATAGAGCAAAAGTTCACATAACCAAAGTTGTAGACAATTGAATTTCCTATAAAAAGTCAACGACGTCATATATCTAACATTGATAGTTCACGCGTGAGAAAGCTCGAAAGTCGGGAAATGTTGAAAACCCCGGCGACTGATGGACATTCAAAATTCCGTGGGTTCGAAACATTGGCGTTCGAATTTTCTGATTTTTCAGTCGTTCCGAATTTTGACCACTAATTTTAAATCGACAATAATTGTTCACCTTTGTTTTTTTGTTGTGAAAAAAAAAAAACCAATATATTTGTGTAAAATGAGTCGAATCGTCGAAACGTAATTTCGTGAAACGCGCACCGAGCTCGATGGACTTCCGGTCGTTCGTCGAGCGTCCACGGATCTGTGATCACGATAATAACAGTCTCGTATAATCGGACTCGACGTATTTTCCAACGATACTCGCTAATTTTTTTTTTTTTTTTTTTTTTTCATTTTCGTAACAATATTCGCTCATCAGGACGACCAGAATTATCTGATAAAACACGCTCACGTGGGTCACATCATCAAACCCGAATGGAAGAATCCGACGAGAGGAGTACAAACCAAAGACGTCATCAAGAATTATTTCGCTCAACTCACCAAGACCCAAATTCGTGATCTTTACGAAATGTTTCGGTGAGTCTACAAAAGTTTCGACATAATTTTCATTGCAATGTGAGAATAATAAATTGTCAACCTGGATGCGAGTGAAACGATTATTATCATTTTTTTTTTTAGAGTTCCACAGCCAACTAGAAACCCTTGTGGTTTCGGTCTGTCCGTCTGTCTGTCTGTCACAGTCGTCCCATTCCCTCATTTATACAGGGTGTCCCAGGTAACTGGGCCGAGCTGTAGCGCTGAAAATATTGGAGATGGAAAAAAATGTTTCAGGTCAAAATTAAAATGGACGACGCGCTACATATTCCAATGAAACTTTTGTTCATTTTTGTGCATCGGTGCCGTTGCAAGGTGCAATTGCACTTTTTTTTCAAAGGTAAAATCTAATTTTAATACATCAATCGATGCAGTTTTTCACCCTTTACAAAAAATATTAATAATGTTGTGCCCGAAAAATGGTTAATTTCAGTAATATGTTAACTTTAAATCAGCTTGAAATAATTTTCAATGTTTCGATACCGATTATTATTGGACGATATTTTCAGCGCTTTCACGCGTTCCGATATCAGAAGCCAACCGATGTTTACAAATAAGAACGGAACGCGTGAAAGCGCTGAAAATATCATCCAATAATAAGCGTATCGAAACATTGGAAATTCTTTCGAGCTGATTTGAAGTTTAAATATTACTGAAATTACCCATTTTTGAGTATAACATTGTGAATATTTCTTGTAAAGAATGAAAAACTGCATCGATTAATGTATCAGAAAATCAGTGTTTACCTTTTTGAAAGAAGTGCAATTGCACGTTGCAACTGCACCGATGCACAAAAATGTACAAAAGTTTCATAGGAATATGTAGCGCCACGTGCCTTTTAATTTTGACCCAAGACATTTTCCTCCATCTACAATATTTTCAGCGCTACAGCTCGGCCCAGTTGCCTGGGACACCCTGTATACGTATTAAGATAAAATTTGGTATACCGACGTAGATCTATGACCCAAAACCAGATATGATGAGATGTAAAAAAAATCTTTTTTTTTTTTTCAACCCTCCTCCTTTCCCATAGATTGAACAGTTTACTCGAATTTTTTTTTCACTAACCCCATTGAGTACGGTGTCTTTAAATACGTCTCCTGAAATACCACGAATAATGTTTCAGGACCTTTCGATTGTAACTTATGAGTTACGATTTATTTGCTTTTAAATTCGTTATCAGAGCATGCGAAAAATCTGAAAAAAAAGCGAAATATAGATTTTAATCAGTAATTTCAATGAAAATTATAACGGACACTTCAGCTAGCTAAATACAGTTTATGCAAAAATTAGAATCAACTCGTTTTTTTTTCTACAAATCGTAAAACGAACGAGTACATTTTTATAAATATTACATCTTTTGTCAATCTATGCTCTTTTCCAATTATCTTTAGTGAACGAAGTAGTGATACTGCGATTACGAAACATTATTGTTACGAACGTTCGAATTTTTTCATTAGCAATGTCAGAATAACAAATTGTCAAAGTTGTCAAGAGCGAAACAATTATTATAATTTTTCCCTCTCTCTGTCATTAATTTTTTTTTTTTGTGTTGTTCATTCACAAACATAATTTTAGTGGACGGGGTAATGAGTGGATTACACAACATTGTTGTTGAAGACAGACAGATCTAATTTGACTCTGTCACGGAATGACTCATCGATGATTCATACGAATTATGTAATTAATCAGGTTTTGACCGTTTTTTTATTGTCGTTTGACTCTAACGAGATTGGATCGAGGAGAATATGTACACATATGAGGCATTTCACATCACTTCAGCCAGTAAAAAAATTGCCACAAATAATTTTAAAAAATCAGGTTATTTTATTGAAATATATTCACCGAGTGCCGAAATTTTTAACAAATTTCTGACGTTTTTCTCGTTAATTAACTTTTTTTATTTTTCCATTCAAATGGATGTATCTTTGGCAGAATTTGACGTATTTACATTTATGAAAAACAAAAATGTGCATCTTTTTATGGCCTTCCAGAAAAAAATTAATTCAGATTTTATTCAGCAAGTTGAACGTCCGTTTCAGGGCAAAATATGCAAAAATATTTTTTTTCTCGAAAAATGCACTCGTTATTTTAGTTTTCAAAATTTCCCCAAATTCTAAATACAAAAAACGAATTTCTGGTATTTTTTATATTACACGAGTTCAGAAGCCTTCTTGAAAGGGAAATTAATGAGAATCAATGCTCGTTCAATCGCCAAAAGCGACTGGAGCACATGAAAAAAAAATCAAACTGAAAAAAAGTTATTGATAAAATCGGTAAAATTACGTATTACCGATTACCGATCCCACAATATAAAAAATTCGTTTTTCGTATTTAGAATTTGGAGAGATATTGAAAACTAAAATAACGAGTGCGATTTTTTGGGAAAAAAAATATTTTTGCATATTTTCCCCTCAAAAGGACGTTCAACTTGCTCGATAAAATATGAATTAGTTTTTTTTTCTGGAAAGCAATAAAAAGACGCACATTTTAGTTTTTTACAAATGTAAACACGTCAATCCTGCCAAAGTTACAGCCATTTGAATGGAAAATTAAAAAAAAACATTGATTAACGAGAAAAACGTCAAAAAATTTTCAAAAATTCCGGCACTCGATGAATATATTTCAATAAAATAACTCAATTTTTTAAAATTATTTGTGAAAAATTTTTTTTTACTGGATGAAGTGATGTGGAATGCCTTATATACATATTTTTCTTCTTCTTCGAGTTCTAATTGCCCACTCATTACAAGAGCTCATGCGTAAATGGCAATAATCGTTCGAGCTCGTCAAGACTTGGTAAGAAATAATCCAGAACGACCTCACATTTTTTTAATCTATTTTTTATAAATCAATTTGAAAAACATATTTTGCATGATAAAAATTCTGAAAATTGTTTGTATTATTTTTTTTTTCTTTTGTTGCAGATACGATTTTGTGCTATTTGGTTACGCACCTGATGAATATTTGGCGATCGGCAGCGACGAAGTCACTCCGTTAGTTTGTAGAAAATAATAATAATAATAATTGAAAAACAAAAAGAAAGATGAAAAAAATCGCAATAGAATTAATGCGCTCATTTATCGGCAATCATTCAGAATCTTTTGTATTCGAAACAACGGAGAACGCTAACGTGAAACAACGAAATACAAACTTGAAAAAAGAATTAGATAATGGAAAAAAATTAAAATAAAAACGTATTTTTGACAAGCGCGTCTTTGACAAAATCGTGCGTCGAACGAATTCCTAATGCGCTTTTCAAATTGAGATAATAATTAACCCATACGTCCCCCCACCCATTTCCCTGACCCGTTCTGGCCTATAGCGCAGCGTTTCACCGACAATTATAATTGCCTATGTGCGGCAACGCTGTCGACGATGCCCACATCGTCACCATTCTTTTCTCTCGAAAAAAAATTGACAGAAAAATAAAAGAAAAATAAAAGAAAAATAAAAGGAAAGAAAATAAATAAGAAAACGAGGGTATCGTGATCTCCAAGAGATTTTATACTTGGACGTTCGTGCGAAAGATACGTAGACGTACGTTCTCATCGAGTAGTTAGGTGCAAAATTTAAAAAAAAAAAAAAAAAAAAACCCTCGAATTATAAAAAATTGTAACATTTTTTTGTGAGACACTTTTTGACAATTAGATGAGAATTTTTATTTTCATTTTATTTCATTTGTTTCAAATAATTTATTTTGAATGTCTCTGGGACGATCATTTTTCAATTATTCGCAATATTCCTTTTTTATTTGAAGATAAAAATTGTTTTGCATATCTGTCATTAAAATAAAATTCATATTACCTTTTGTTTCCGTTCCAGAGTAGGGAATTGCTTTATCGACGGAAACGGTTGCGATTTCACATGTATTTTTAACGGTTTACGGATACGTTGCCTCAATAGTTAGCCACGTAACTCATTAAAACCAAGTTGTTTCAATTATTTCAGCAATTATCATGGCAATACTTTCACGATAAAAATGATAATAATAATAATGATAATGATAATATATCGACAGAATATTTTGGAAAATTGTTAAGTACGTTGTTGCATGCGATTGATCGATGCCAATTTAAAATACATTCATAAAAGAAAACGACGTACCAACCACGATGAAAAAATATTTTGCTCTACTCGCAGATGCATTTTTTTCTTACCCTGAATTTAGACTCCGATTTTGAGGACGATGCCAACATTTTTTTTTTTCGTCGCACGGACATTCGAAGCATCGCAAGTTCGACCAAAGGCCTCGATATTATGATTTATTGTATCGATTAATGTAACTTAGTCGACGATCGACTTTATCGATTGAATCGTAATTGGGTTGTAAATATGTAAATTTAAGATAATCATTTGAAAATATATATATATGTTTTACATTAGAATGAATCATTGTACAATCTATTTCCAATTTCAATTGATAATGATGAAAAATAATATTATGTAATATGAATAATTGTTTTTAACGATAAAAATAATCATTTTTCGAAACAAGCTGCAAGTTTAAACTTGCAATTTGCTTTCTGCGAATCCTAGCCAGTGAACAAAGATTCCTTTTTTTTAGGAAAAAAAAGAAGCTTTTTTTTCAGAGAAAGCAAATTGTAATTTTCAACTTGCAACTTTTTTTGATATTTAAGGTACTCTCTATAAGAGAGTTCGTCGTCAGATTTTCATGAAACTTGGCATACTTATAGGTATTGATAAGAAAAAGGTTCAGTTACATTTTTATGGCTTTCCGGAGCGCGAGAAAAAAGATATCAACTCTTTTATTTTCACACGTTTAACATGGAGCCTTACGGAAAATTACGCTCAATTTGATATAATACAAAAAGTCCTCGTCAGATTTTAATGAACGCACTTGAGCTGCAAGTTGAATATCCAGAGAACATTTTGGGCACTCGACAGTAGAGATCAGGAGACTGTGATGATAATAATAAGCAAATAAACATCGGGAAAATACAGTTTATATGAGGAGTCGGTCGTGATCCAGTAGACATGGCAACGTTGCGCGTTTGTTTCCCATCCTCTCTCTCTCTCTCTCACACTAATCGACATCATAACACGCGACGTTGCCAAATCAAACTACTACGTACTTCAATCAGGAGATGGTATATCTTAAGCTTGTTTTGACTCTTACAGTTTGTAGGATACTACCTTAAACATTTATCAGTATAAGATTTCACTTTATCCTCAAATTCAAACGTGTAAGGGTGTTTTCCACCAAAATTAATACTCAACAACCGGAACCGTTGATTTATGTGAATTCATCAGATTGAGCATGGCATGATGTTAAATATTTTTCAATCGACAGAGGCTCGAAATCAAAAAACTTGAATTTCTGTCAAATCCGAATCATTCAGCCGATCTCCGCCAAATTTGATACATATCACGGCCGAATAAGGTTCAATGTTCTTTGAGAGCTCAAGCTCAATCGATCAATCGTAACGGGAGTTATTTGATTTTTGAATTCATAATTTTTTTTTTTATTTTTTTTTGTTCCGTTTAATTGTGGACTATAATCTGCTACATAGGTTACAATGAATACTTGTGATGTTGAGAGATATATGTACAGGCATAAGTTATGTGGTTAGAGGTTGCATCCAGCGATGCACACTGCACTACGTTTCACGGAATTCATAAATTTGATTTTTGAAAAATTCATAATAGATACTACCGCCAGAAAGTATCAGACCACTTACCGCACGTCCCACTGAAAACCAGTTGTGATTTAAAAAGACTATAGTTTTGTCAAAAACGAAGCCACCGACTTTTTCCAAATACCGTTGAGAAACTTATGGAATGCTGTGTCGAATGAACTTTAGTTGAGAAAATCAGGACTTCTGTATTTCGAATTACCACGTGAGGAAGACAAAATAATAATTCCGATTTTGGAAGAATTTCGTACCTCAACTTTGACTCTCGGCCAAGGACGAAGACATTTTTTCGAAAATCTGGAAAAATTCAAGAAGCATCGTTAAGACCTCAGCTGTCCATCTATTTTTTTTTCAATTGAAAAATCTTAACGGGTTCCTGGGATATAAATTTATTTGTATGAGCGTGCAGAATCGACACGACGACAGTCAGTAGTGGGATTCGAGGATCTCGGCTAGCGCTTCGCTTCTGTCACCAGGGCCGAATGGCAAATGATGGCTTGCGTAGGATCCTACAACTCTGAAATATGTTCCCATGCAAGCCCCCATTCGCTATTCAGACCTGATGACAGAAGCGAAGCTATAGTCGAGACCCTCGACTCCCGCGACTGACTGTCGTCGTCGATTCTGCACGCTCATACGAATAAATTCATATCTCTGGAACCCGTTAAGATTTTTCAATTAAAAAAAAATGAATCGCCAGCTGAGGTCTTGAAGATGCTTATTGAATTTTTCCAGATTTTCGAAACAATTCACTTATCTCTGACTGAAAGTCAAAGTTGAGGTACGAAATTCTGTCAGAATCGGAATTATTTTCTTGTCTTTCTTACGTGGTAATTCGAAATACAGGAGTCTGAATTTTCTCAGCTAAAGCTCATTCGACACAAAATTCCATAAGCTTCTCAACGGTTGTTCGGAAAATTCGGTAACTTCATTTTTGACGGAGTTACAATCGTTCAGAGTCACGACTTGTTTTTTCATGAATCGGTATTGCATTTTCAGATGGCAATCTCGACCAATCTTAGGTACGAATCTGACAGTGAAGAACTATTTAGACGATAATCTCAAAATTTGCGATCGCCAGAGTGATAACGTTCTTTTTTTTTTTGGGAATTTCATAACGATATAGAATTCGAGCCGCAGCTTCGAAGGCTCATAAGTTCGAAATTTTTTTATTCGAATTTTAATGTTTCGACCTTGCACGGTTTCGAAAGTCCATTAATCCAAACAGGCAAAGTTTCGAACGGTCATAGTTTGAAAAAAAAAACCTCGAAATGCAATTTATCGAAAGCACAATTTCTCGATGGGTCACGGATTCGACTCGCCAATGTTTCGACGGACCAAAAGTTCGAAACGTATATATATATATATATATATATATATATATATATATATATATATATATATATATAGGGATAGTGGCGCAAAGATTGCGGGAGCTGCAAACTTCAAGCAGCTAAACGAGCTGCTACGCCACTATACTTATATATATACGTTGTCGAACTTTTGATCCATCGAAGGATTGACCGTTCGAAACAATGGCGAGTCGAAACATTTGTTTTCGAATCGTTGACATTTCGATATATCGACCGGTCGGACATTTGATCGTTCGAATTTTTTAAATTTTGTTACATGACTCGGTCGAAATAAAAAAATTCGAAGATTTGACTTTTCGATAAATGAAAATTCGAATAAAAAAAATTCGAACTTCTAAGCTTTCGAAACATTGAAAATTCGAAACTTCGAGACACCCATCCATACACCCGGACATTTTCTCCAAATGTGTTTTCACAAAGTTTCAGCACATTCCAAACACGAAGATCTCAAAAAAAAAATTTCCGAATTTCGAATGGCTTCGTCCATGACGAAGCAAAAATATTGACAGAATTGAAATCCTCACCGATTCGATGTATTTTCCATCACGACGCCGACGATCCACTTGTCGTCCACCACCTTCTGCCAAACGCCACGGACCATCAGCAACTGCGCTCTGGCCGATCTGCGTTTGCGCCTCTTTTTCACGACCGGTTCTCCGGTCACCTGATACAACTGCAAGCGAGCGAGCGATACGCAAATGTCAAACAAAATTCGATGTTACAGAGTCGATTCGACATTCAACGAGCGACAAATCAAGAAAACAATGGAAAGATCGAAATATTACGTCGCTATCGCTGTCGGAGTCGCTGCTACCTCCGCAGGTGGCTCTCGACCTCAACTTTTGCAATATTTTGTCGGAAAGTTGTCTCATTTCTTGGACGTTGCTCTTGGCGCGTTCTACTCTGTCGACAACGTCGCGCTTCTGCTTGAGCAAATGTTCTTCGACAGGATTGCGACTGACGATGGTTTGCATAATCTCGTCGTCGCTCAGAGTGAACAGATCGTCGTCGGACAAGTCCATGACCAGACTGTGACAAATTCTGAAAGGAATAAGAATCATCCGATAAGCTTTAAGGTTATTCCTTTACTCTTTCATTCTCTGCCTGATAAACGTTAAACCTTTGTAGGTTAGGAAAATTCTTGAGAATAACAACAATTGATTCATAAAAGAATATTGATGAGTAATTTATCAACAACAATCGGATATGAATTACATTTTATGGGAAACTGATTGATGAATATGAATTACATTTTATGGGAAACTGAAATGCGTGATCACGTTTTCGTAAAAAAAAAACACAATGGCGAACAAAGAAAAAAAAATACAATCCTTGAACAGTGTAAATTCGCTATAGCTTACTTCAATTTTCACTAGAATTGTGAATTAGCGATACGAAGCATCCCGGTTGACCGGCGACTTTGAAAATTCAAACTGATCTTCCGATTGGACGAATGAAAAACGGTTGATTCCGCGCAGAGCCGAATATTTTGACTTTGTGATTGACTCGTGGCGCGCCAATTACTTACCAGCGGTCGATTAATGTATTTATTTTTCAACCGTACCGACAGTCGGTATTCGGGCTCTGTGTCCATGCATTTGACTGTACATTTCTGCTCGCTCTCCTTTTCCATCAAAACCAACGGTCCGATAACGCATTTTTCTCCAAAAGAATTAATTTCACGAACAAAATACTGAGAACGGTAAATAGTGAAATGCGAGATGCAGTCGATAGTTTTCGTTTTTCGTGCGAAAGATCAATCGCGGCTGTAAACAATGGTTTACAGTTCTTGTTACCGACCGAGCAGTCGCGACGCGTTGTGACAGTGCGGCCATAAAAAAAACAGAGATTAGAAGCCCCGGTGTGCGGTACGCCTGGTGGGATCACGCGCAACTCGCTTGCTGGTTCTACTACAGACTCAGTCGGTAGCTTACCGATGCATCGGGAAAAGAAAAAAAAATCATAAATACGGTAAAAACAATTTGTTATCAACTGATAATCGACACGATATTATAATATGATCGCGTTATAATTGAATTACATTTTACAATGGCAAGAATGACATAAATTCAGTACCCGTGGTAAAAAATGACATACTATATTTGTGGCGATAATAAATAAAAATATGCGTGAGAAACGTTATTTTGACGTGGTTTAAAGACCGAAAGTGATCCAACAGATGATCGAGAATCGCCCGTGGCGGGTTCGGGATCCGCGTGGCACGTCCGATCCCCACCGGGAACGACCGAAGTCCGACGACGACGTGACGCGACCGACAGTTGAGCGCGGAACTTGGTGCCGTTCGTGTCGTGTCCGTCTCTGTGTTAATGACAAGATAAATAGTTATAAAGGTGAGTACCATCGTTTTGTTATTTTTTAATTTTACATTTTTTCAAATTATCGTTTTATCGTTGATTCAACAAATTTCGCATTGGCTATGAATTTAATTACGAGCGCGTGACAAATTGGGCGGGAGGTTCAAAACCGATTTTTCGTAAATTCGATGAAACGCGAAGATACCGAGCCCCGCCAACCTGTCCCCCTATCGACGGGAAACCGTCGTAACAGGTGCTTCTGTTCGTCGTCTGGAAATTGCACCTAACGTCATTGCGATAACGTGAAACAATGTCGGAATTAATAGCGATTATTACAATTTTGCGTTTCTCATAAAGGAATCTAGGTGACGGTACGAAATTTTTGTTTATCAGGATTATGATGTCAACATCTTCGAAATGTCCTGAAACATCTAGAAATCATATTTCTGGATGTTTCAGAACATGTGTGTGGGTGTGTTTGAATGCAACGACCTTGAAAACATCAAACATTTATAACTCGAGAACGGTTCAAGCTACAGCCCTCAAATTTTTCACACATTAGGTGCCTTATAATCTCTCTGTCATCTGTAATTTTTGCAACGATTGACGCATCCGCTCGGATTTCACAGCGTTTTGAAACTTTTTAAAAAATGACGTTTACCACTATGGCGCTCGAAAATGTTGGTATATTCGTTCAAATGGTTATTCACGAATAATTTAATGCTGACGAAATTTTTGTTATTGCATTTGAGCCGAATTCATCGACAAGTTTTTTGATTTCTTTGAATTTTGAATTTTTAGAAAAATCAACTTTATCAATATAATTGACGTCAAATTCGACCGATTGAACCCCGACTCTCCACGATATCATTCGACCGTGATTAAGTTTTTCGGATAGCGATTAAACGGATCGAATTTTAGATCAATTCAAGTGTTTTCAATTCTCAACCTGATCGTCGATTCAGAAATATTTGACTTTACGTGATCAATATTAACCCTCGCTCCTTACAACTTGGTCTTTCAGGGAACAAACAACATTTGTCAGTGAATATATATTGCACAATTCAAATATAGTTATGAATAAATGAATGTGCAATAAACATCTAGAACAAGCGTTGGATCATAGAAAAAAAAATCAAGATGTATTCTGGAATTTGTTTTTCGATTTATCGAATGCTTTCATGATGCAATCATCAACAACAGAAATTTTAGGGCACACTGTGATTAAGGTGTCACTGAAATATAGTGTGAGGAGCGAAGGTTAAAATATCAAAAAAAAATTGCAAGTTGAAAGTTGCAATTTGCTTCCTCGTAGGTGAATGAACGAAGATTTCTCTATGAGGAAGCCACGGATTTGACAAGAAAACGACGGATATGCTTGGTCATTGAAAGATTACGTGCACTAGTTACGATTCCGACGAAGTAAATTGTTTTACAAATTATTTTTAAGGTAGTATGCCACAAACTGTGAGAATCAAAGCAAGCCTGAGATATACCATCTCCTGATTGAGGTACGTAGTACTTTGATGTGACAATGTCGCGTGTTATGATGTCGATTAGTGAGAGAGAGAGAAAAGATGGGAAACAAACGCGCAACGTTGCCATGTCTACTGGATCACGACCAACTGCTCATATAAACTGTATTTTCCCAATGTTTATTTGCTTATTATTATCATCATAGTCTCCTGATCTCTACTGTCAAGTGCCCAAAATGTTCTCCGAATATTCAACTTGCAGCTTAAGTGTTTTCATTAAAATTTGACGAGGACTTTTTGTATTATATCAAATTAAGCGTGATTTTCCATAAGGCTCCATGTCAAACGTGCGAAAATAAAAGTGTTGATATCTTATTTCGCGCGCTCCGGAAAGCCATAAAAATTTAACTGAACCTTTTTCTTATCAATACCTATGAGTATGCCAAGTTTCATGAAAATCTGACGAGGAACTCTGTTATGGAGGGTACTTAATCATTCAATTAATCAACGATTCTCAATGACCAATCCGCGGCTGTGTAACGGAGGCAACAGGTGTATCGGATTGTAAGCAATCTGGAAAATAGCACGACAGGGTATTATATATATATATATATATATATATATATATATATACATATATACATATATATATATATATATATGTATATATATGTGTGTACAAGAGGTAGAGATCGGATATCGCCAAGTGTAATAACGCTGACTCGTCGCGATAACATTAAACCACGTCTACCTCGCAGATTTCACATCGTCTTTGTACACACTTGTGCTCGGCCATTAGTCCGACTCGATACAATGTTCACGTGGAAATGCGGCTTAAACGAAACGCGAGTTGTCTCAATTATTCACTAATCATTTCGAATTAATTATCTCGATATATTCTTCACCGGCGAAAATGTAATGAAACTCGAATAAGTTAAAACTTTTTTTATCATGACTTTTTTTAAGAAATCGTGGGAGTTATTTTCCAATGCGTTTGCAACTTGGTTGCATTATTTTTGCCATGGAATTTTTGAATAGATGAGAGCCTAGATTTTTTTTAATGAAATGAAATTGTTTTGTTGATTTCAACCCTTAGTCTGTAACGTTATTTTTGGTACCTTTACTCGCTGGCGGAGATTATTATTTAACACCGCCCAGAATAACAGCGCTACCATTCAATATACATTCAAACGAAAATTCGTGAAAATACCTCAATGTATATACTTCGAATATAAAACCAACTTGAATTCAATCGGACCAATAGTTTTTGAGATAATAATTCTCAAAATTCACCTATTATTCCGGCAATCTACGCAGATGTACACTCTCAAGGTAGTATTCTCCATAAGAGAGTTCCTCATCAGATTTTCATGGAACTTGGCATACTCATAGGTATTGAGAAAAAGGTTCAGTCAAATTTTATGGCTTTCCGGAGTGTGAGAAAAAAGATATCAAGACTTTCATTTTCACACGTTTAATATGGAGCCTTATGGAAAATCACGCTCAATTTGATATAATACAAAAAGTCCTCGTCAGATTTTAATGAAAACACTTAAGCTGCAAGTTGAATATTCAGAGAACATTTTGGGCACTTTAAAGTAGAGATCAGGAGACTGTGATGATAATAATGAGCAAATGAACATCGGGAAAATACAGTTTATATGAGGAATTGGTCGTGATCCAGTAGACATGGCAACGTTGCGCATTTGTTTCCCATCTTCTCTCTCTCTCTCTCTCTCTCTCTCTCTCTCTCTCTCTCTCTCTCTCTCTCTCGCTCTCTCTCTCTCTCTCTCTCTCTCTGATCGACAACATAACACGCGACGTTGCCAAATCAAAGTACTACTTACCTCTAGTACTCTAGAAGTACTCTAAAGTGTTATAATTTTTTTTTTTAAATCATGAAATCGTATCAACTATCCTACTCCAAGTATCAATCCTTATACTTCTGAAACAATCATTCGTTTAAACAATATAACTGTGTGAGCAATGAGGCACGACACGAGTCGGATACTTGAGCAAGACACAAGTGACCCGTGGTTACAAACTAAGGGTTGGAAACTTTTTTTTTTTTTCCCCTCGGAACGATTGTATCGTTTCGCGAATTTTCAAATGTTTTTTTGACATTTTTTTGAAGGACATATTCAGAGCGATGATTGTGATTAAAATTTGATTAGATTTATTATCGAGGCTTTCCAATGAGTACGTCAAACTCAGGTGATTCTCTGTGCAGGGGTTCTGTGTATAGGGAATTTCACGAATAATCGAGAAAAACCTGACTCTCTTACTTCTTATTGATTTTTTAAAAATCATTTTATCATTATTGTTATAATATTGTTCACAGTTGCACGAAAAAACCACAAAAACAAATTCCGAGCTTCTTGTTTGAATTCGATTTTATTGACAATTGTCATAATTAAGAATTACAAAAATACGTCGACGAATTTTTGAAAACGAAATTTAGAAACAAATTCATTTGTGAAAAATCGAAAAATAAATCAAATGAAAATTTGCATAAATAGCTATTACGGTAATTACACATTTTTCTTTCGTTATATTCGTCGATTTTCGTGCTATTTCCACGCTTATGTCGGAAGCTCGATCTCGAACATTTTGTGTCTCAATAAAGATTGTACTTAAAAATACAAAAACTTAGGAGAAACAAAAAAAAATCAACAATTTTGTAATTTCCGTTATTCATAATTATAACTCAACCAGTTTCCTAAAAACGTTTATAGAAAAATGGTGTGTATTGTATCTCGACTCGATCGTAAAACACACTTGAAAAGAAAAAAAGAAAAATATATAAATGGTCACGACCCCGTCGATTCGTCGTGGAATTTCCCATACATATGTCGAATAATATACATATTATTCCTATATATATGCTTCATGCTTCGTAGTCACATGTGCTGCGATACTTTCCATTTGGTAATAAACCCTATTTTCATTATTATTTCACCGTCCAACCGAATTATCCAAACAAAATAGTCACGACTTCATAAATAACAACAGCTATTCGAAATTTGTATTTTTTTTATTCATTTTGCTTCCTCATAGAGTAAGCTTTGTTTTCGTGTAAATTTATTTTTCGAGATGTTCATGAAAACGTGTTCAGAATCTCCCAAAACATCTAGAAATCACATTCGGAAAAAATGTCTGGTTGTGTGTGTGTGTGTGTGTGTGGTTGAGCATTCATAACTTGATAACGGCTCAAATATCAAGCTGAAACTTGTCACACATGTACAGGGTCCACGGCGCATAGCACGATTAACTTTTTCGAAAAATCCATGCAGATCTTTCGTTTTTCCGCGATTTTTAAAAAATTCAAAAATTTATTTACGGTCTCTAGCTCCCACAATTTTAGAGATATCGTGCTCAAATCCAGTATAATGTTGAAGGACTACAGGGAGATGCTCGTTACTGAATTTGGAAAAAATCCATGGAGTGCTTTTGTTTGAAGAAATTTTGAAAGGTGTAAAAAAACGGTGTGCGCACTCTAGCTGGCGCAATTTTCGAGATGTCGGACTAAAATTTGGCCCGAAGTTGCACTATTATCGAAAGATGTTTCGGATTGAATTTAGGAAAAATTCATCGAGTCATTCATATTTTATGTCGTTTTGAAATTTTTCAAAAATCAACGCAAGTGCTCAGATTTTATGGGAATTATTATTTTTCAAAGTTGACACGAATTGCCCCATATACATATGTATATTGATTTCGACTCACATTACACTCACATGGTGCTCTCAACGTCACATAAGTAAAAAAGGTGCAAAGTAGAACCTTGCACATGGCTTCCTCATCTTACACATTTGCCAAAGCTTCCTCTATGAGGAAGCCAAAACTGATCGTACCACAGTTTCTTATTGAGGAAGCTGTCGCAAATGCGTAGAATGAGAAAGCCACGTGCTAGGTTCTACTTTTTGAATGAATTTTTGTCATCTTGTGACACTATACTTATTCCCCAAAAACGTTTCACTTCGTGCTTGTACAAAATTTGGAATAAAGGGGTGGGGTTCGTTATCACCCTCAACAGCAGGTGGACACACACTGAATAACACGTTACAAAGTGGTGGTAGTTAGTTTGAATGTGAGCAGTGACCACGTTGCTGGGCTGAGAACAGCTGCACGTGCAACGGTTTTCTTTCTGACCCACACACACACACACACACACACACACACACACACACACACACACACACACACACACACACACACACACACACACACACACACACACACACACACACACACACACACACACACACACACACACACACACACACACACACACACACACACACACACACACACACACACACACACACACACACACACACACACACACACACACACACACACACACACACACACACACACACACACACACACACACACACACACACACACACACACACACACACACACACACACACACACACACACACACACACACACACACACACACACACACACACACACACACACACACACACACACACACACACACACACACACACACACACACACACACACACACACACACACACACACACACACACACACACACACACACACACACACACACACACACACACACACACACACACACACACACACACACACACACACACACACACACACACACACACACACACACACACACACACACACACACACACACACACACACACACACACACACACACACACACACACACACACACACACACACACACACACACACACACACACACACACACACACACACACACACACACACACACACACACACACACACACACACACACACACACACACACACACACACACACACACACACACACACACACACACACACACACACACACACACACACACACACACACACACACACACACACACACACACACACACACACACACACACACACACACACACACACACACACACACACACACACACACACACACACACACACACACACACACACACACACACACACACACACACACACACACACACACACACACACACACACACACACACACACACACACACACACACACACACACACACACACACACACACACACACACACACACACACACACACACACACACACACACACACACACACACACACACACACACACACACACACACACACACACACACACACACACACACACACACACACACACACACACACACACACACACACACACACACACACACACACACACACACACACACACACACACACACACACACACACACACACACACACACACACACACACACACACACACACACACACACACACACACACACACACACACACACACACACACACACACACACACACACACACACACACACACACACACACACACACACACACACACACACACACACACACACACACACACACACACACACACACACACACACACACACACACACACACACACACACACACACACACACACACACACACACACACACACACACACACACACACACACACACACACACACACACACACACACACACACACACACACACACACACACACACACACACACACACACACACACACACACACACACACACACACACACACACACACACACACACACACACACACACACACACACACACACACACACACACACACACACACACACACACACACACACACACACACACACACACACACACACACACACACACACACACACACACACACACACACACACACACACACACACACACACACACACACACACACACACACACACACACACACACACACACACACACACACACACACACACACACACACACACACACACACACACACACACACACACACACACACACACACACACACACACACACACACACACACACACACACACACACACACACACACACACACACACACACACACACACACACACACACACACACACACACACACACACACACACACACACACACACACACACACACACACACACACACACACACACACACACACACACACACACACACACACACACACACACACACACACACACACACACACACACACACACACACACACACACACACACACACACACACACACACACACACACACACACACACACACACACACACACACACACACACACACACACACACACACACACACACACACACACACACACACACACACACACACACACACACACACACACACACACACACACACACACACACACACACACACACACACACACACACACACACACACACACACACACACACACACACACACACACACACACACACACACACACACACACACACACACACACACACACACACACACACACACACACACACACACACACACACACACACACACACACACACACACACACACACACACACACACACACACACACACACACACACACACACACACACACACACACACACACACACATATTTTCGCCCTCTTTTATTTCTGACACTGAAAGGTAAAAGTAAAAGTAAACACTGGATTCGTTTCCCGCATAATTGTTCAATTTGTCTATTATCGTTAATTATTAATTATAAGAATAACAATGATGCAAGATTAATCGACCCATCTGGTAACAACGAAGAACAAATATTAATTTGAGAAAACGAATTATGTAATTTTATCTAAAATCAATCGGCTATCATTTATTTTTCATTGTTTTTTTTTTATATCTTCTTCCCTGATCTATTGTTATTATTTTGTGTTGGTTTTATTTTTTCAAGTCTGCATCGAGACCAAGATTTTCAAAATAAAATGTGCATATATGGGCAATTTTAGATAAAAAGCACTGTTCATAATTCATAATGTTGATAATGATGAATACGAATTCATATTCAGTCCGACCTTGAAATAAGAGTGGTCTATATCTCTTAAAACCCCCAAGGGGAAGAGTTTTACTCGGAAATATTATACTCCCACCAGGCGCCCGCTCCGCGCTCCCTACCTCAGTCTGTCTCTCTCACTCTTTTCCGCATGCGATCCTGTCAACAAGAGACACGCTCGAACGCGTTCCAGCTTAGTACATTCACATCGCCCATGCAGAAAAGTTTTCGACTACGCGTTGACATTTATTCCGTGAATTTTCGATTCACGTTAATATACCATTGAATATTATTGTGTACTGCACTGTATCTGAAATACTATTAACTGTCATAAAATGACCGAAACTGTAAAGAAGCGTAAGAAATCAGACCGTGGTACACACGTCGAAGAAAATATTACAGAATTTGTGCCACAATGTGACAATTGAAACAGTTAGCTGGCTGTGACCAAACGTAATCGATATACGTTTGAAAGAAAGAAGACAATTTTGGAAGAGCCTGAAATCCTAAACTCTCGTGATTTTGTGTTAGATTCACACACGCTCGAGTTGAAAACTGGGGAAAGTCTCTTATTGCCGAGTCTCGTATTTTGTTGGATGTTATCAAAATCGATTATACTGTTCCTGTGAGAGTTATTCGATTCGTGTTTTAACAAAAAAGAACCCCAAATCCGGAAATTCCCGAACAACTGGAGTTTCATAAATCCTATGGGCAGACGTGAAAAGCCTTGTCGAGAATCTGAACCTTCCACTCCGAAGCATTTTTAAAGAAGAGAAAATAGCTTTTCTCTCTCGAAAGAAATGTTGCTATGAAATTTTTATAATCTGGGACACAGATTCGAATTGTAAAGTGGTATTTTGAATTTTTTCAGGATTTAGTTCTTGATTACCTGTATCTGAATTTATTCCGATGTTTTCCTCCATTATTTTTGCTGTGGTCATTATGGGCATTTCGTGACATTTCCGTTCTTCTTTTATTTTCAATTTAATTTTTTAATAATTTATCGCAAAATAAAAATTACACTTCGAGTCCATTTCTATGTGAAATTATCTCAACTTTTCTAAAAAATATTGATTTCTAGTTTGGACAAACTAAACGCTCTTAAAATCGAGCTTCAATCATAAATCGCTATTTTTTAGGCATTGCGCATGTCTGCATTTTGAAAAAAATATTATTTTCAGGAAGCTGAGAAAATTTCTCACCACATATGTCAAATTCGCGTGAAAATTAAAAAATTCGGCCGTTGCCCCAATTTGGAGAATTTGTTAAATATGTTTTTCCGAAAGCTGAAAAAAAATGTCACGAACTATAAATTTCTTTCGAATTATGACCTCCGTATGTTTTTCTAGAATCTTAACATTTTTAGATTTTCGGAAAATTTGCGGAGATCCCAAGTCGAGAAATATTTATACACTGTGAAATTTTCTCAGTTTTCGGAAAAAGATATTTGAAAAATTATATTTTATCTGATATTTTTAAAATAAAATCTATAAATATTTTATATAAATTATAAATTACATATAAAAATAATAATATTTCCCATCGACGAATAATCGAATTATCAGTTTTTCATCCAGATAGATTACATATTTCTTCGTACTTTGTTTTTTCAGATATGAAACCATTATCATATATTGAAATTTCGGAAAAACTCGATTTTTTTCTGAATTGAAAAGCAAAAATATAAATGGGGCTTAAAAAATATAAAGGCGCCCCCTATTTATATATGATCGAACCAAGTTTCGAAACGAATTTTATACGTGACATGAAAACATCTGTTTTATTAAAAACAAACTAACTTTCATTAATTTTCCCTTGTTTTTTATTTCGTCTCTCTCTTATTTCTTTTAATTTTTTTTTTTTTAATTTCGCATCGTAGTCAACACTTTCCGAATTAATCGTGCATACATTGTCGGAATTAAAAGTTGAAATTAATTCCACGAGTGAAATAAAAAATAGAATTAAATTTAGAAAAAAAAAGGTCGGTAGTAGATGGCATCCCATTGCACGTGCGATAACGCGATGATAATTCAACGCTCGATGCGCCGCCCCGTGGTCCCGCACCACATTCTTGTCTTTCACGCTGTCTTTAACACAATGCGGATTAATTCTTATCGCCGCGTGCGAGAGTGGAACGGAACCGTTGAATTGTAGATGCGTGTGCGCGGGCTCGCCAACGATCTCTATATGATCCTTTTCTTGCGAAAAAAATGCGTACGTGCATTTTCGTTCCTAATATCATTTCGTTGGTATCAAGAATTTCGTTGATGTTACACATCGACGTACCGTTTTTTTCCGAATCAAATATTTCAATAATAAAAATTCAATAAATTGTAATAATTTCAAATATATATATAAATATAATTAAAATAAATTTTTATTATTGAATTGTTTTCATATTATATATATATAAATGTATATATAATATGAAAAAAATATTGAATTGAATTAAAAAAACTTAACAATAAAAAATGAAAAATTGCAAATTGAATAGACTCGTCGGTTGTGAAACAATTATCGTGGAAATTGATTATTTAAATAGTGACATTAAATCATCCATATTACTCAACTGCCAAACGTGTGATATTTTTCAAGAGGTAAGAAAAACAACAACAACAACAACAACAACAACAATAATAATAATAATAATAATAATAATAATAATAATAATACCCGAGTAGTTTATTAAATCGTAATGCACACGTCGAGACTGGGGCAAAGCGCGAGGCGTTACCGGTGTTGCAGTTCGGATGATACATCTAGGTTGTTTGAGCAACCGTTGCTCCGCGTATTGTGTAATAATTAGAGCGTCGTTGTTATACTTTCATAAAGCGAACAAGTCGCTACGCCATTTAACCACCGAGTTATCCCACTCGGCACCGACACAACTCATCCGGTCTCAGATTCAAAAACAATAAATTGAATAATAAAAATTATTTTTGTTTTTTTAAGGTTTTGTCTCAATTGATTTTGCTTCCTCGCCGAAAAAGCTTTGTTTTGGTGATTTTTTTTTCTTCTAGATGTTCATGGAAACGTGTTCAGAATGTCCCAAAAAAATCTAGAAATCACATTTAGAAAAAATGTCTGGATGTATGTATGTGTGTGCAGAGCATGATTAAATTTTTTAGAAACGTCCATGCAGTTCTTTTGTTTCCATACGATTTTTAAAACATTCAAAAATTTATTAACGGTCTCTAGCTTCCACAATTTTAGAGATATCGTGCTCAAATTCAGTATTATGTTGAAAGACTACAGGGAGATGCTCGTTACTGGGTTTTGAAAAAATCCATGGAGTGCTTTTGTTTTAAGAAATTTTGAAAGGTGTAAAAAAACGGTGTGCGCACTCTAGCTGGCGCAATTCTCTAGTTATCGGACTAAAGTTGCACCATTATCAAATATTCGGTACGAAGTTGCACCATTATCAAATATTCGACACGAAGTTGCACCATTATCAAAAGATGTTTCGGATTGAATTTGAGCAAAATCCATCAAGGCATTCATATTTTATGTCGTTTCGGAATTTTTCAAAAACCAACGTAAGTGCTCTAGCTTCCACAATTTTCGATATTCCGGGCTAAAATTTGGTACAAAGTTGCACTACTATCGAAATATGTTTGCTATCGAATTTGCACAAAATTCATCGAGACGTTCAGATTCAATACGATTTTCTATTTTTCAGATTTAACATGGAATTCTCATGTATATTCATTCCAGACTCGTTCGATTTACGAGCGGATTTTAAATGAAAACAACGATGCAAAGTAGAACCTTGCACATTGCTTCCTCATATTTTTTTGTATCGTTTTTAAACTATTAAGATGTAAAGTAGAACCTTGCGCATGGCTTTCTCATCATTTTACACGTTTGCCAAAGTTTCCACCATAAGTAAGCCAAAATTGATCGACACCTATAGTTCTCCATAGAGGAATCTTTGGCAAATGTGTGAAATGATGAGAAAGACAAGAGCAAGATCTTTTTTTTTTAATTTCCAGCCAGTAACTTTCAAAATTTCTCGAGTGTCATGTTTTATTTATCATTTCTTTTGTCTTTTACACAATTGTTCGGTCGGAAATCAAATGGGAAGAAAAGAAGAAAAAAAACCGAATTAGGGAGGGAGTACCGTGTTGTGGCGACGTTGTGAGTTTCACACTGTAAGTCCGGTGTGCACCGCGCGGCGGACAAGTACAACCGGAAGTGACCGGTTAGTCGTGATTCTCGGGGCGTGATTGTGATCAGTTCGTCGGGCGACATTTCGAAATACCAAAATTTTCGACGTTCCCCCAATTCCCACGTGATAGTGTTGCAACTGGCCGGATATTGGGCGTTAACTGGCATCCGATTTTTCGTTGATGGCGTGATAATGACGATCATCGTAGGCCGACTTATTGGAAACTAGTGAATTTTGGGTCCAACACTGGCGGTTGATACCAGCCCATCAATGGAAATAACATTGGCCCAATAGATTTTGCCAATACTGGGCCCAGTTGTCGCTTTCTCATTGGGGGCTAGAATATTGGTGACGGTAGACTGCTATTATTAATTGTTATTGATATTGGTTGGAATTGGATATTGAAATTGGCTATTGATACATGCCCATAAATGGACATTTCATTGGCCCCATCAATATTGCCAATAGTAGGCCCATAAATGAAAATTTCATTGGCCCCATCAATATTGCCAATAGTCGGCCCATAAATAAAAATTTCATTGGCCCCATCAATATTGCCAATTGCAGGCCCAGTTGTCGCTTCCTCATTGAGGACTATGCCATTAGTGAGGATGAACAGCCAATTTTAATCCTTCAGACCACCCAATACACCTAGCCTGATATTGGTCCTTCACTGGTGACCCATTTCCCGGTAATGTCGGGATACCAGCGTTGAGTGTAAATCCTAGTAATGGGAAACTACTGGTGTATACTGAGATCCAGCACTGGCAATTTATACTGGCCCATTGATGGAAATACCTCTGGCCTAATTGATATTGCCATCACACTGGGCCAAGTTATCTCTTTTGCATGGGTAACTATAGTCGGCATCAATGTTTTGGCACAAGGGTTTTGAGAGTCAACCAGTACTCGGCCGATTATCGGTAGCCGTTAACTGGCCGCCTATCAGTCCTTGGTCGATCCTTCCAATTTTTCACACGAAATCTTCACATTTTTACAATTTCCAAGCGGAAAAGAAAAAATATCTATGTTTCGACCTACTGGAGCTGGTAACGCAAGACGTTGTTTGCGGTACAACGAACGAACAAGTTGCACTCACGTTGCACGTTGCAACCGTAACGTCGAAGGATCGCATGACACGTAATTTCATGGAAACGGATTAATAAACGGAATAGCGTATGAAAAAATATTGCACATGAGTGACACGCTCGATTGATGTATCGCAATCGTGGTTATTGTCCCACGCGCATGCGCGAGTGCGTAATAACCCGGCTTATATTTAATATCCCGCAAATCGTGGTCGCGATGTCACCGAGCACCGGCCGTGATCGCATCAAGGTTGCGCCAATTAGTATTAAACGATGGCGACCGGTCGAGGCTGCGACTACGACCTGCGCACGCGCTTGTTCAATATTTCAACACGTTCGGAGGACACACGCGTCGCAGTCGAGAATGCATTGTGGATGCTCGATGGTTATGTGATACACGAGTTATGCCATTTTTCTTCGACGTGACAAAAGATTTGCGAACGAACGTTAGCACAGATGATTCTTGCCACATTTATGCGTCTTTTGACGTTAGTTTCGTTCACATCGGTCGAGGGGTTTGGATGATATCGCAAATTGCGTTTTCGAAGTGGACGAATCGTTTGGGACTGCGCCCCCTGCCGGTTTAGTTTCACGACATCACGAATGGGGTCTCACGCGACAGGATAGGACAGGACTGACGTGAAGTCGGCAACATAACCACGGCAATGATTCGAACTATCGATCTGCTATTCATGAATCACACTTGGTCCAAACAAAATGGACGTCGTCCACAATATTTCATCCTCGTCAATAATACGAAAATTATATGACTTGGACTAATACAATTCAGTATCGAATATTAACTACTTGTCAATCAACTGATGAAAAAAAAAAAAAAAACTGGCGGTTGAAGAAACTCATGAATCGTAGATGTTACGACACTTTCATTGACTATACACGATTTGTTGTTGTCTTTTTTTTCTTTTCTTTTTTCAATCGTGTCACGTTACGTCGACGCTACGTCACAAGCCGCTACGTAGGTGCAGCAGCGACGCTGATATGATTTAAAACTCTTCTACGTCACTCGCCGAGGCGATGTTGTGGCTCGCGATCCGAGTTTGAAATCCGTTCCAGTCGCTCGCTGGCGCTCGCGGTTCGTGGATATCGTGATTCGCGATTCGTCCGTTCCGCTTCAACGAATTCTACTGTGAATAATACATTGTCGTTTCACACCCAAACCCACAAGCAGATTTCATCTCACACGTACGAACTATTTATCCACACGTATTCAATGGCATTCGTGTGAAACATAATTGTGATATAATTCATCGAAGTCGGTAACGTCGGTAACGAAAACTGTAAACAATTTTTTGGTGGAAAAAAATCTCACCACGTGGGAAATTGAAGAAAAAACTATGTGAGACTTTGTTTTTTAATTGGAAATTTTCTTGGTCTCGTTGAAAAAAAAAATATATATTTATAAATAATTTTTGTTACCGACCGATCGTGTTTTCTCGAATTGTCTGGTTGTCTCGAATTAAGTCGGTTTCGAATTAAACTTCTCGTAAAGTTCAGCCGTACTATATATCGATGTGTCTTCACGATATATAGTAACGACATTGTAGATTGTCTTGCCGCGAGGGGGGCGGGAGGGGGGGGGGGGTAGACCCGGGCAACCGTTTCAAAACCTGTGCTTCTGGATTCAACGAGTGTGACGGGGGAGCGCACCTTTTACTTTCACGGTGACTAACGAATCGAGACCCACGACCGAGCGTTCACTCGGCCCACAGTGTGCCACGACGAAAGTTGTTGTAACGGTAACAACATACAGTAACACCGGTTGCAGCAACATTGTATAAAAATAACAACAACAAAATATTGTGTTTTTCATTTTTCATTTTTTTTTCATTCGATCGAATAATCACGTTAACTTCTTCGATAGTAATTTTTTTCGCAAATTGGTGATATAAGGTAAATGTCCCTATGGCCGACCATGCTCCCTCTACCGACCACTTTTACGTAAAACGTTATTCACGACGCTGCTGGTTAATCGAAACGTTCATAAGTGTCGTGGAAAAATCGACGAAATTCGTGCGGTATAAAAGATTGCAACGTGCAGAATAATTACAATGGTTATATACAATTGTTTATGCATTTATTACCGCACGTCACCATCCGAGCGTATTCTTAAGAGCAAGGTTAAGAATTGTCGATTGCCTAAATAGTCCGTAATTTGTTAAAAATCAGTTCATAGCGTATCTCAATTCGAGCGATGAAAAGTTCCTCACAGTTCAATTTATATTCAGAAAAAAAAATCAGTCAGGAGCTATGATTTTTTCTTTAATCCAATGGTCGAGGTTGGGCACAGCAGATCGACTGCATGTCCCCATTACCGTACATATCCGTTTATATGATAATAAACTGACGTCTGCACGTCAGTTTATTTGAGGTTATGAAGATGATTACGAAAATCTGGAAAATTATATCATTTTTTAGCACAAGTGTTTAGACTCAGTGTGTTCACAATGCTGTGGACCTTGTGATCGAAGTCTGCGTGCATAATTTTACGCAGATTACATTACGCGGAGATGGGTCGAAAAATGATGGTCGGTAATGGGGGCATGCTCGGTCGGAATTGGGCACAGCTGGTCGGTAGAGGGAGCACACACTAGCCTGACTTTATCTAGCAATTAGTCAGCACGAACTCGATGGAATGGATTGAGTTTACGATTTTCGGAAAGTTAATGGATAAAGCTATCCACCAGTGTAAAAATCTTCCTCCAATTCACTCTCGTTGCGCTTAAAAACGCCACTCTTCTGTCGGGTCGATCTTATATGGTCGGCCATAGGGACATTTACCTTATCAAAGCTTAATTTTGTTATTTCTTATTGAATACATATATTACAATATGATATAAAGATATATAGGCGTCGATACATTCAATATTATATATTACATATATTGATAAGACGTAAAAAATAGAGTTTTTACGAAAATGACTTTCATTTGAAAATGAATTCGAATTTCTACACAAATTCTTATTTCCGTAAAAATTCGAATTCATTTCCAAATAATAGTATATTATGACACTAGTACGAAATTTTTTTTTCTGACGAGTGTGAATTTGCAGAACGAGCCGAAGACGAGTATTGCACCACACGAGTCCAGAAAACGTTTTTCGTACGAGTGTCGTACGAATTTTTATGTCACAAGGTCGGTAAATGCGGTTTGAAGCGAACGAAGTGAGCGTAAAACCGCACTTTTACGGACAGCGTGACATAAAAGCTATTTTCGTAAAAATGTGTGTCTTTTACGTCCTATGAATCGTCTACTACCGAGAGCTCGTATTATTTAAAATAATAAAAAAAATTCGAATTCAATAATTGAATAAACCAAAAAATTCACCGGCACGCTTGAATATGAAGATAGAGATCCGTAATTTGAGGCATCTGCTTTTCTTGCGGTCAACTTCAGATTGTTCAAGGGTTGGGGTCGAAATCCAGAACGAGCAATGCTTCGAATGAAAATGTTCAGAAAGGGCAAAACGCCAAATGAGATTGTAGCGAACGTATTATATGCCGAACGCCTACCAGTCGGCGCGGTTTTCAACATTTCCCGACTTTCGAGCTTTCCCACGCGAAAACTATCAATGTATAGATATATGCCGTCGCGGACTTTTTTATAGGAAATTTAATTCTCTACAACATTGTTCATGTGAACTTTTGGTCTATATAGCGTTGTTTATCCAGCGTTTGGACAGAAACGATCTGTGATAATTTACGAGTGGGAAAGCTCGAAAGTCAGGAAATGTCAAAAACCGCGGCGGATTTTTATTTTTTAAAATTATCTTCAATTTAAAAAATAGCGTAAATTATCACAGTTAGATATATGCCGTCATTGACTTTTTTATAGGAAATTCAATTCTCTACAACATTGTTTATGTGAACTTTTGGTCTATATAGCGTTGTTTAGCGAGCGTTTGGACAGGAAGATAAAAATGTATTAAATCAATGAATATATTTTTATCTTCCTGTCCGAACGCTGGCTTACCAACGCTAGATAGACCAAAAGTTCACATAAACAATGTTGTAGAGAATTAAATTTCCTATAAAAAAGTCTGGGACGGCATACATGTAACATTGATGGTTTACGCGTGGGAAAGCTCGAAAGTCGGGCCATGGAGTGTCGAGGGCGCCGGACGAGGCACGCAACCATATCTATGTACACGTGTTCCAAATCTTCACCGTTCCGAGCATTGTCGTTCCAAACACTCACGCGTTCCGATTTTTGGCCTTTCCGAACATTGCCCGTTTCGAATTTCGAGCCCCAACCCTTAGCTATAACTTAGCCAATTCTTGAAATTTCTCAATGACGATTCTCAGGAAATACTTTTGAATAGTTCCACTTTCTAAAAATGCCAAAACATAAATAAATCGATTTTTCGCTAGGTATGCGTACCCTTAGAACAAATTGGATGTGAAGAACGAATTGTGACTAAGCTTTTGTATCGCTGATGAAAAATAACGGAAACAAATTGAATAACGTGGGGCATATTAGCGATCATCGACGCGTGTCTCCTCGCATTCCGGCCGAGACCGATGAGAATCATCGTTGGGGCCCGGTAACCGACTGTCCCCACGACTTCCGGTTTCCACACGTCCCCAGGGGGTTCGAACGATTCGCCATAACGTTTCGGTCCGAGACTTTTGTCGCTCACGTCTGAATCCCTGGATCCGCCATCCGGATCTTCCGGTCCGGAAGGGCCCGCGCACGCGCAAACGTTCGTACCCAGCGTGACGAGTTTCTCGTCTCTCTCCGACCACTTGGCCGTGTTTATAATTATAATTCCAGTTTCACGACACGAGCTACACGTGAAATTACGTATACGGTTCGATCAAGTTGTGTTGTGAGAACAGGTTGACTCGTTTACACAGACACGGTGACGTCATCCGAGCTGTTGACGCCGGTTTTAAAAGGGCATACACGATTTTGGTACCCGAAAAACCGGTAGATCTTTTTTTTTATTTTTTTTTTTTATTCCTCATAGAGGGAGCTTTGTTTTTGTGCATTTTTTTTTCGAGATGTTCGTTGAAACGTGTTCAGAATATCTCAAAACATCTAAAAATCACATTTAGAAAAAATGTCCGGCTATATGTGTGTTTGTGTATGTCACATTGGTTGAGCTTTCATAACTTGAGAACGGCTCCAGATATCATCGAGATAAGCTGAAATTTGTCACACATGTACAAGATTCACGGCGCGTAGTATGATTAAATTTTGAGAAAAATCCATGCAGTTCTTTCGTTTTTACAGGATTTTTGAAAAATTCAAACATTCATTTTCGGTCTCTAGCTCCCACAATTTTAGAGATATCGTGCTCAAATTCAGTATAATGGTGAACGACTACAGGGAGATGCTTGTTACTAAAGTTGAAAAAAATTCATGGAGTGCTGTTGTTTCAAGAAATTTTGAAATTTCTTGAAACAACAGCGCGCGATTTTCTAGATATCGGACTGAAATTTGGCACGAAGTTCCACTATTATCAAAAGGTGTTTCAGATTGAATTTGGGCAAAATCGATCTAGCCATTTGTATCTTATATCGTTTCGAAATTTTCCAAAAATCAATGTAAGTGCTCTAGCTTTCACAATTTTCGAGATTCCGGGCTAAAGTTTGGTACAAACTTGCACTACTATCAGAAGGGATTTGGTATTGAATTTGAGCAAAATTCATCAAGACGTTGAGATTTTATGTGAATTAAAATTTTTCGAATTCGACATGAATTGCCCCACAAAAATGCCCTTCTAAAAATTGAAAATCGTGAATTTCTGTCGAAACCGAACGACTTGTGAGCCGATTCCCGCCCAAGTTCCCACGTATTAACGGCTAAATGACATTCTTCACTCTTTCAAAGTTGTGGTTCAATAGGTCAAAGTTGACGGGAGTTATATTTATAAATTTGATTTAAAAAAAAATTCAAATAATAATCTATTCGTGAATAACTATTCAGCCGAATATCTCAAAATTTGCAACTCGCTATAGTGTAAACGTTCGTTTTGTTGGTAATTTGCAAAACAACGAAAGAGCCGAGCTGCAGTTTCTATCACGACGTAAAATTGTAGTTAATGGAGGGATTGTAGAGCTGCACGTGTCTGAGAATTTTGGGGGATGTACCTAAAACCGTTTTCGAGTTACACACGTTTGAATTTCGCGAGTTCATTACACACATACATACACACACACACACATATGAGGCATTCCACATCACTTCAGCCAGTAAAAAAAAGGGTGCAAAGTAGAACCTTGCACATTGCTTCCTCATAGTTTTGTACCGTTTTTAAATTATTGAGATGTAAAGTAGAACCTTGTGTCGATCAATTTTGGCTTCCTCATAGAGGAAGCTTTGGCAAATGTGGAAGAAGATAAGGAAGCCATAAGCAAGGTTCTACTTTACATCTCAATAATTTAAAAACGGTACAAAACTATGAGGAAGCAATGTGCAAGGTTCTACTTTGCACCCTTGTTCACTTTCGTGACGTTGAGGGCTCCTTGTAAGTGTGAGGTAAGTCGAAATCAATATACATGGGGCAATTCATGTGAAATTTGAAAAATTATAATTCGCATAAAATCTGAACTGCTTGTTAGATTTTATCCAAATTCAATAGGAAATCCCTTTGGATGATAGTGCAACTTCGTACTAAATTTCAGCCGGATATCTAGAAAATTATGGAAGCTAGAGCACTTACATTGAATTTTGGAAAAATTTCAAAACGCCATAAAATCTGAACGTCTCGTTGGATTTTGTCCAAATTCAATACGAAACCTCTTTCGATCGTAGTGCAACTTCGTACTAAATTCCAGCCAGATATCTCAAAAATTATGGAAGCTAGAGCAGTTACATTGATTTTTGGAAAAATTTCAAAACGCCATAAAATATGAATGGCTTGATGGATTTCGCCCAAATTCAATCGGGTTTCTCTTTGGATAATTGCGCAACTTCGTACCAAATTTAAGTCCGATATCTCAAAAATTGCTCCAGTTAGAGTGTAAAGATAGTTTTTTTCACATTAAAAAATGCTTTAAAAGTAAAGCAATGCGTGGATTTTTTCAAAATTCGGTATCGAGCATCTCCCGGTACTCGTACAACATTATACTGAATTTGAGCTCGATATCTCTAAAATTGTGGGAGCTAGAGACCAAAAATAATTTTTTGAATTTCGAAAAAATGCTGTGAAAACAAAATAACTTGATAGATTTTTCCAAAAATTAAATTGTGCTATGCGCCGTGAACCCCTCACATGTGTGACAAATTTCAGCTTGATATCTCGAACCGTTCTCAAGTTGTGAGCGGTCAACCATTACTACACACATACACACACACACACACACACACACACACACACACACACATGAAAACGTGTTCAGTATGTCTCAAAACACCTAAAAAACACATTTAGAAAAAATGTCCGGATGTATATGTGTGTGTGTGTGTGTATGTGTGCGTGTGTGTAGTAATGGTTGACCGCTCACAACTTGAGAACGGCTCGAGATTTCAAGCTGAAATTTGTCACACGTGTAAAGGGTTTACGGCGCATAGCACAATTTAATTTTTAGAAAAATCTATCAAGTTATTTTGTTCTTACAGCATTTTTTAAAAATTCAAAAAATTATTTTTGGTCTCTAGCTCCCACAATTTTAGAGATATCGAGCTCAAATTCAGTATAATGTTGTACGAGTACCGGGAGATGCTCGATACCGAATTTTGAAAAAATCCACGCATTGCTTTACTTTTAAAGCATTTTTAAATGTGAAAAAAAACGATCTTTACACTCTAACTGGAGCAATTTTTGAGATATCGGACTTGAATTTGGTACGAAGTTGCCCAATTATCCAAAGAGAAACCCGATTGAATTTGGGCGAAATCCATCAAGCCATTCATATTTTATGGCGTTTTGAAATTTTTCCAAAAATCAATGTAACTGCTCTAGCTTCCATAATTTTTGAGATATCTGGCTGGAACTTAGTGCGAAGTTGCACTACCATCGAAAGAGGTTTCGTATTGAATTTGGACAAAATCCAACAAGACGTTCAGATTTTATGGCGTTTTGAAATTTTTCCAAAATTCAATGTAAGTGCTCTAGCTTCCATAATTTTCTAGATATCCGGCTGAAATTTAGAACGAAGTTGCACTATCATCAAAAGAGATTTTCTATTGAATTTGGGCAAAATCTAACAAGGAGTTCAGATTTTATAAGAATTATAAATTTTCAAATTTCACATGAATTGCCCCATGTATATTGATTTCGACTTACATCATCACATCACACTCACAAGGAGCCCTCAACGTCACAAAAGTAAACAAGGGTGCAAAGTAGAACCTTGCACATTGCTTTCTCATAGTTTTGTACCGTTTTCAAATTATTGAGATGTAAAGTAGAACCTTGCTCATGGCTTCTTTATTTAAATTATTAAGATGTAAAGTAGAACCTCGCTCATGGCTTCTTTATTTAAAATATTAAGATGTAAAGTAGAACCTTGCTCATGGCTTCATCATCTTCTTACACATTTGCCAAAGCTTCCTCTGTGAGGAAGCCAAAATTGATCGACACACGGTTCCTCATAGAAGAAGCTTTGGCAAATGTGTAAGAAGATGATGAAGCCATGAGCAAGGTTCTACTTTACATCTTAATAATTTAAATAAAGAAGCTATGAGCAAGGTTCTACTTTACATCTCAATAATTTGAAAACGGTACAAAACTATGAGGAAGCAATGTGCAAGGTTCTACTTTGCACCCTTGTTTATTGTGGGATCGGTAATCAGTAATACGTAATTTTACCGATTTTATTAATTGCTTTTTTTCAATATGAGTTTTTTTCATGTGCTCCAGTAGCTCCACGCGAGTTCAGAAGCTTCCTTGAAAGGTAAATTAATGATAATCAATGCTTGTTGATATCATTAATTTCCCGAAATATTTTCACCGAACTACTTTTCTCGACGTAGCCGTTGGTTCATCGAGGATTCTAAAATCTCTGAAATATCGGGGAATAAGTCGTTAGTGTCGGCAGAGCAGTTGTGGCGAATAATGCCGTTATAAATGTCAAAGTACTCGTGCGGCCGTGGAACCCTGGTCTCGTCGACGTTTCCTCGACTCGGAATCGGTTTCGAGATCGTAACCACCGACTACATGCAACCATTCGAACAGTGGAATCATAACGATCGACACGGTAGAGGAGAATTGCCGTTGTCGACGATGCGACAACAGCTGTTGACGCACACAGTCAACAATATCACACTGTTGAACGGACACACGGTCTGGTGAACCACACAAAAACATAAGCAAAGAAAAACAGAAAACATATTTTTATTGTTGTTCCATTGTTTGTTCTTCGTTTATAAAATAATAATAATATGTTTCCTCGAGATTTCCAATTCTGATTTGATGGGATACGTTGGAAAGGTACTATAATCAAGAAATAACGAAAGTGTTGAGATTTATTATGAGCGAAAATTATTAATATTTATTATGAAAACAATTGTAAGGAAATAAGTTAAGAACAATTTTTTTCTGAAAACAATTGAAACAAAGTAGAACCTTGCACATGGCTTCCTCATCATTTCACACATTTGCCAAAGATTGCTCTATGAGGAACTACGTGTCGATCAATCTTGGCTTCCTCATAGAGGAATCTTTGGCAAATGTGTAAAATAATGAGGAAGCCATGAGCAAGGTTCTACTTTGCAACCTATTTTTTAACATTTCTGACGTTGAGAGCATTATGTGAGTGTGATGTAAGTCGAAATCAACATATATGGGGCAATTCGTGTCAAATTTGAAAAATTATAATTCCCATAAAATCTGAACGGCTCGATGGATTTTACTCAAATTCAATACCAAACCTCTCTCGTTCATAGTGCAACGTCGCACCAAATTTTAGCCGAATATCTCGAAAATTGTGCAAGCTAGAGAAAAAAAAATCGATTTTCGAAGAATTTTGAAATGACGTAAATACAAAAAAACTGCACAGATTTTCCATTCTAAACACGTTTTCATGAACATCTCGAAAAAAAATCCACGAAAACAAAGCTTCCTCTATGAGGAAGCAAAACGATTTTCAAAAAAAAAAAAAAAAAAAAACAATTGAAAACAATGCTTACAGAAAAAATCTGAAATCTTGAAATTAATAACAAGCAATGTATTATTTTTACATATTAAAATCTCAAGACACGAAAATAACAGAAGGCAATTCTATCGGATATATTTTTTCGAAATAAAAAACAATCGTCGAAGTTCAAATGATTGCAATTCAATTGAAAAATTGAAAAACGACGTCATAAGAATCGTGTCATTTGTTATATATCTATATATATATAACATATATACAGACATCGCACTACTTCGATCAGCCATCGCTGATTTAACTTTAAGAGATGAAAAACCTTTCGCGTCCGCAACGAGTGCGAGAGAGATCGCGTCATGGGCACTTGCGTCAGAGAGACAAAGAACGCGAGCTCCAAACGTTTTTTATCACCTTAAGATGAGACGATATTCGTTTGAGGACACAGTTTGTCTCGGTCTCGATAGAGGGCTACGACCCCGGCACGCGTTCGCATCCAATAAGGATCACGGTGCAAGGATTCCCCGCTTCTCAATCGCGACTATATCTGTATACACACGCCCTCTGTGTTCGCTCGCAGCGTTTACCGTTGCGGCATCTTTAACGGGATGCAAAATCTCGCGAGGACTCGACGAACGTTCGAGTCGCGGTACGAGAAATACGGCTTCAACGTTATTTCTTCCGCCAACGTTATTTCATAATTTTCTAACTCACCATTTGTTGATATTCACCGTTAAAATGTTCAACAATCGAGATAAATTTACCGTAATATTGTTCATTTCGTTGCTTATGGTTGGCAAATTCATTTATCGAAGTTTCCGCGTTCGATCGAGGCTCAAAAATGCAAATTTATGATTTTGGGAAGTTGGAACGTTTGAATTTCCCGCGCATTTCGTCCAAGCTACGGATTCGTCATTTTTTTATCTGACGTTATTCGTGAGGTCGATTCGGGGTCGCTTTGTTTCATGTCAATAGACTGTACTGTTAAAAATAATTAATACGAGATTTATGACGCAGTGAAATGAAATGTATTGCAGTCATTGAGCGAATCGTCAAAATGCAGAATGACATTGTAACAAATGTACAATATTCCGAACGCTTACCAGTCGCCGCGATTTTCAACATTTTCCAACTTCCGAGCTTCCCCACGCGTGAATTATCGAAATTAGACTTATACCGTCGCTGACTTTTTTATAGGAAATTCAATTCTCCACAACATTGTTTATGTGAACTTTTGGTCTATATACCGTTGTTTATCCAGCGTTTCAACGAGAAGGTAAAAAAAATAAGAAAATCCATTTTTACCTTCTCGTCCAAACACTGCTTAAGCAACGCTATGTAGACCAAAAGTTTACATGAACAATGTCGCAGAGAATTGAATTTTCTATAAAAAAGTCAGCGACGACATATATCTAACTTTGATCATTTTTGCGTGGGAAAGCTCGAAAGTCAGAAAATTTTGAAAACCGCGCCTCACGAATGTGCGGTGGTTGCAGCGGGTTCCGCGAGGTGGCTACCGCGCTCGCCGCTTCTCGCGTGCGGTGGACGCGGCCCTATCTGTATAAGACTACTCAAAAGTAAAAAAAATAGCCACCGGTTCCAACTGGAGAGACCAATCCAACAACGCTAAAAAAAAAGATTAAAAAGAATTAAATAGAACACGCAAACTAGCTCCTTAACAAAGAACCGACTCGCCTACTAACCAATCAAAGATCGTGATTTCCAATCCCTGAACGGCAAACACCCGACAAACAATACATTACGCTCGTGATATTCATTCGTGAAGCTCCAATCAAGAATCTCATTGTGTCGACGATTGAATTCCCAGAATGATGAAGACACTAATGGTTGAAAGAAGCACGTAGCCCCACAAAGTCACAAAGTATAATTATCGCAATTGATCGATGATTTTGATACTCGGGAACGATAATACGTATCCGGCCTTGAAATCGCGATACTGTGCGAGCTTCGATGGGGCTTCGGTGGCGACGGACTCGTCACGAAGGTGTGTTCACCTCGATGAAAAATTGCACGATATGAATACTTTGTCAGAAGTTGCAACGGTGATACGTAATGATGAAACTTAATTGACGGTCAGTTGGATGACTGACACGGTCCTCTGCTACGGGTTGATTATGTATTATTTTATGCGATATATATATATATATATATATTAGGGTGGTCCTTATTTGGGGTCGAACATTTTTTTGTCTCTCCCATGGGCTTGAGTGTCTCTAAATAAATAATTTTCAAGGTAGTCGAAGGCCCAGCCTCGTAGCTCAATTCCAAGTACCTCCCCAAAGCCGTCGAATTTCGCCATTTGAGTAACATAGGAATTTTGTCCCCCGATAGTTTATATTTTTCTCCTTCCGCAGTATTGCACCGAAAGATCTTCCGCAGACTTTCCATTTATTGTAGTGGGTCTTCGATGCCAATTCAAAACATTTTCCAGTAATTGAATTCCGCGGTAAATCGGCAAGTTGCTAGATAGCTTTTTCCTTAAAAGCTTCGATAAAGTTTATAATAACTCGGAAACTATGTGAGATACGACGATAATGCAAATAGTCTTTTTTGTAGAAAATTGGATTCTCTACAAAAAAGATTCAATAAGATTTTTTCTTTTTTCCAAAGTTTTCGAAATATTTGAAACAATGAAGCGCTTCGTTTTTCAAATATTTCAAAAACTTTGGTAAAAGGAAAAAATCTTATTCAATCTTTTTTTGTTAAGAATTCAATTTTCTACAAAAAGGGTTATTGGGACTGACTAGTCAGTAACTCCGTAAGTTTTGCTCTGATTGACTTCAAATGTTGGGACTATGATCTTGAAATGTTTGACTATGAGAAGAGATAAAAAAATCGATTTTCAACCCTCAATCCCCCCCCCCCCTTAACAGAGAAAACATTATTATATTCAAAGATTTCTTCAGTTTCCATAGTTTTGAAAATGAAAAGATCAGAATACAAATATTAGCAATATAAGAATGCCTTTCTAAAATCATGAAGGGGGTCTCTAGTTTTTAAATACAGAATATGAAGAAAAAAAACGGCACAATTTATGTTTGTTCCTCATTTTTCGATGTCTTACAATTTTTTCGGGGCGATGGGGTGCCGGAAAAATTTTGAAAAAAATCAGTGAACGTTTTTGGAATACCCGAAACTGAAAAAAAAAATAGACGACCATTTCTGAAAAGGTGAGGTTTTTTTACCCGTTCGAATTGAAGCGTCTTTGCCCATATATAACACTATTACATCAGTTTTCAGTGCACCAGTCCAGAAACGTTGTGCGACTTATATAGCAAAGAATGCGGATCTTAATTTTCTCACCAGCCACATTGCTCTCAACTCTCATATGCATATATATATATATATATATATATATATATATATATATATATATATATATATATATACATATACATATATACGAAAATTCATAAAGCCATACGTGGCGAAGCATTAATTTGATTCTCCATTCGTGCGTAATACACGAATCATATTCATCAAAGATAATTACATTCCGGGCTCTAATTCCGACGATAATATCTGCGTAATGAACGATAATTACAAATTTCAGATTTATAGACATTTTATGGGGGAAAAAATATATATTTGATAAAAATAAAATCAAAATAAATAAAGTAGAACCTTGCACATGGCTTCCTCATCATTTTTCATGTTTGCCAAAGATTCCTCGATGAGGAATTATGTGGCGACCAATTTTGGCTTCCCCACAGACGAAGCTTTGGCAAATGTGTAAAATGATGAAGAAGCCATGTGCAAGGTTCTACTCTGCATCCTTCTTTTACTTTTGTGACGTTGAGAGCACCATGTGAGTGTGATGTAAGTCTAAATCGATGTATATGGGGCGATTCATGTCAAATTTGAAAAATTATAATTCCCGTAAAATCCCGAACGTCCCGATGGATTTTACTCACTAGAGCACTTACGTTGATTTTTGAAAAATTTCGAAACGACATAATATATGAATGGCTCGATGGATTTTGCCCAAATTCAATCCGAAACATCTTTTGATAATAGTACAACTTCGTGCCAAATTTTATTCCGATCTAGAGTGCTAAAGTGCGCACACCGTTCTTTTACACCTTTCAAAATTTCTTAAGACAACAGCAGTGCATGGATTTTTTTCAAATTCAGTAACAAGCATCTCCCTGATGTCGTTCAACATTATACTAAATTTGAGCTCGATATCTCTAAAATTGTGGGAGCTAGAGACCGAAAATAAATTTTTGAATTTTTCGAAAATCGCGTAAAAACGAAAGATCTGGATGGCTTTTTCTAAAAATTTAATCATGCTCTGCGCCGTGAATCATGTACATGTGTGACAAGTTTCAGCTTGATATATCTCGAGCCGTTTTCAAGTTGTGAACGGTCAACCAATATTACACACACACACACACACACACACACACACAGACATCCGGACATTATTTCTAAATGTAATTTCTAGACGTCCTGGGAAATTCCGTACACGTTTTCGTGAACATCTCGAAAAAAATTCACCAAAACAAAAAGAGCAAAAAATTGTTATTCAAGATTTTTCGTTAATTTTTCGAAGCACGGGTGAGGTGAATTGTGTGTGGATTCGTGGACTCGGGCATCAGGTGAACGATGATTCATGCGGAATGTATAAAAAAATGTCGGTCGCTTGGTTGAAAAAAAAAAAAAAAAAAAAAAAAAAACGTAAAGAATGGGGGGAAAAAAATAGGAACGCGTGTCGCCGAGGGTTTCGTTATCGCTCTCGCGATAACGCTTCTGTGCGATAAGCGACGGTTAGATGCTGCGCGAAAAAGAGCACGACGATCGGTCGCACCGCGACGTGTGTCGATAATTTGCAACAACCAAACGTTATGAGTTGTCGCCAATTAAAAAAAAAAAATTAAAAATAGAAAATTCTTTATTTTTTTTCATGCATATTTAGCCTTCGAAGCGTCTTCGACGACGATATTCGAGTTAAGTCTCATCGACCGGGGGCGGTTGGCACTTTTGCCGCTTCGTGACCTACGACGAACTGCTCTGCAACGTCGATCGCCATCCACGACGTGGAAATCAAACAATAGCCTCATTTTTAGGTCTCCCATAATATCCGAGGTTTTTTTTTCAATTGTTGGATTTTGGGAATTATTATCTCTGAAACTATCGGTCCGATTGAATTCAAGTTGGTTTTAGTCGAAAGTATATACATTGAGGTATGTTGACGAATTTTTGGTTGAATTTATGGTGAATGGGAGCGCTGTTATTCTGGCCGGCGTGAAATAACTTTGTCGTCGGAACGTTTTTGGTTGCCACTATTTCTAGCAGTCGGTTGGTCCGAAACAAAAATTTCAGGAAGATTCTTAAAGTGTAATGTCTTGAGCTGTTCGACACGTATGATTTTTTTTCACAAAATGGCGCTTGATTGAAGTTGAAATTCACTTTTAAACCTCAATTTACGACCTTTTTTGACTGATATAAAAAAAAATAAATAAGTTTGAAAAAAAATCCTACGTGCCGAACTTCATTACCAATCCCTGCATATTGTGTCCAAATTTTAAAGGGATCGGTCGATCCGTTATCTAAAAAAAAGTGGGATCCGACTTTGAAAGAGTTATTTTACGCCGGCCAGAATAACAGCGCTTCCATATATCATACACTCAAACGAAAATTCGTCAACATATCTCAATGTATATACTTTCGAATGAAACCAACATGAATTCAATCGGACGAATAGTTTTTAAGATAATAGGTTCTAAAATTCACGTTCATTATAAAATGCATTGATTTTCTTATTGTTTTCAGCTTTTCGTCTAAACGACCGATAAACGACGCTATATAGACCAAAAGTTCACATAACCAATGTTGTAGAGAATTGAATTTCCTATAAAAAAAGTCCACGATGGCGTATATCTAACTTTGATAATTTACGCGTGGGAAAGCTCGAAAGTCGGGAAATGTTGAAAACCACGCTGAAAATCTATTTTTTTAATTCAATGCATAATTAATTTTAATTGCAGAAACGAAACGATGGAGAACCAACAAGTGTGGGTGCGTGATTCCACCGAGGGTTTCATTATCGGTAAATTCACCGATATGGTGGACGGTGACGCTCTCATCGTGCCTCTCGATCCGAAATATCCTCAACGCACCTGTCCACTGGACCAAGTTTATCCAGCTGGGGAATACACCAAAGACGTGGAAGACAATTGTAAGTTTCACCAATTTTTATTCTTTCCCCATTTACAAACAATGAAAAAAAATGCAAACAAAAACAATCTTTTTAATGAAAAAAATAAAAATAAAATAAAATAAAATTATCTTAAAAAAAAAATTATAATTGATAAATGAATAAAATGGGATAAAATTATTTCCATAGATCATTGGAGAATAATTGATGAATGAACCCAATGAAATACAATTATTTGGAAGGATAATTGAAGAATGATTTATAAATGAATAAAATGGAATGAAATTATATTGAAAAAAATTATTATATTTCATTCTTTTCTATAAAAAAATTTGAAAAATGTATAAATACATATAGGCCATTCCATGTCACTTCAGCCAGTAAAAAAAAATGCCACAATTGATTTAAAAAAATTGAGTGCCTTTATTGAAAAATATTCACCGAGTGTCAACATTTTTTAAAAATCTCTGACGTTTTTTCTCGCTGATTAACATTTTTTTAAATTCTTCTATTGAAATGGCTGTATCTTTGGCAGGATTTGACGTATTTACATTTGTAAGAAACGAGAATGTGCGTCTTTTTATGGGTTTCCAGAAATAAATTAATTTAGATGTTATTGAAAAAGTCGAACGTCCGTTTCAGGGCAAAATATGCAAAAATATGTTTTTTCTCAAGAAATATACTCGTTATTTTATTTATAAAAAATTTCCCGAATCGTGAATATGAAAAACGAATTTTCGGTATTTTTTATATTATGGGATTCCTAAACACCATGCAGAAACATCCATTTAGAATTTTTTTTTATTAATATTCGATTGGAGAGCGTAGAGCACGCGCAGTATGTTTACCAGGTTTTTTAATACATGTATTACAAAAATCTGGTAAACATACAGCGAGTGCTTTTCGTATTCACAATTCGGAGAAATGTTTTAAAGATGAAATAACGAGTACTTTCTTTGAGAAAACAAATATTGTTGTATTTTTGGCTCTGAAACGGACGTTCGACTTTCTCCATAATATCTTAATTAATTCATTTCTGGAAGGCCAAAAAAAGACGCGGATTTTCTTTCTTTGCAAATTCAAATACGTCAAATCCTGCCAAAGGCATTTGTATGGAAAAATTAATAAAAAAACGTTAATTAACGAAAAAACCGTAAAAAAAAATTTTTTTAATTCGGCACTCGGTGAATATATTGCAGTATAATATCTCAAGTGACACCTCATATATGTCTGTGTTTTTTCTTTAATTTTCATCGAAGCTCAATTGATTATTTTTTACAGGCGCCCTTATGTACCTGAACGAAGCGACACTATTGAACAACGTGCGCACCCGTTACTTCAAAGACAGAATTTACGTGAGTATTCAATTAAAAAAAAAAATGAACGAATCAGTTTCGAGTGGGAAATTGAAGAAAATTACTGTGGCGCATTGGATCGAGCGTGCGAGATCGCGTTTCGAGATCGTTGCCGATAAAGGAAGCCCCTTTTGAGACGCTTCGCGTCGACGAGCACGCTTGTGTATCGTACGGTCGGTTGTTCTCACAGTCATTTTCGTACTTTTACCATTCTCATCGTGGGCTCGATTTGTCTTCCTCCATCACCTGCTGGACACCGGATAGGCTGATAACTGTTTGAAATTTTTTTTATCTTTTTAGGACACCAACACTATTTTCAACAGTCGTCATATCGAATTTTTCATACCGATCAAACTTTTTGAAAAATTGTTTTCCAATTTTTTAAGACCGAGGTTTATGATACGGATCAATGTTTTTTTTTAAATTATTGTTTTTTTTTCATTTTTTTTTTAATTTAAGATTTTTCATACCGATCAATTTTTATTTACTGTTTCATTTTTTTTTTTTTTTGGACTCCAAGATCTTTGATACCGATTAATCTTTATTAGTTTCTGAATTATTTAATTTTTGTCTTTTTTTGCAGTCTCCAAGATCTTTATTAGTTTCTGAATTATTTAATTTTTGTCTTTTTTTGCAGTCTCCAAGATCTTTATTAGTTTCTGAATTATTTAATTTTGTCTGTTTTTGCAGTTTCCAAGATCTTTGATACCGATTAGGAATGGGAATTCATTCAATAAAAATGTATTTGAAATATTTTTCGGACCAAATGATTATGAATTTTACCGGATTTATTAAATATTTGAATTCATCGTCAAATCGTAATTCACGTAAATTGGTCATAATTGTAACATAAATGTGAAAATATTGATTCTTGCATGATAATTAATCATAGTTATTTGTTCGAAAAATTATTTTAAATATATTTCCATTGAATGGATGCCCATCCCTGATACCGATAAATCTTTAATTTTTTAAACCTCCGCCTTTACACTATATTTTTGGGTACATCTTCTGTAAACTGACCCTAAAAAGTCCTGCCGATGTTATTTTTTTTATGTAAAAGACATTCGAAAAATCTGAAAGAAAATCTGGAATACTTCTTTGGGCTTCTATTTTATGGTCCAATGGGTTTTTCCCAGTAATTTATCAAACATTTATTTTGCTACAATTGTTTGAATTGAACAAAATCGACGAAATATCCTTTCGAGAAAAATATTGCGCTTACGAGCTGGTTTCAAAAATCATACTTTTTTGGATTGACGAAAATGTGGTATTCTCTGAGTAAGAAAAATTAAATAAAATTACAACATTTTGATTTTACTTTGGTTCATTTTACAAAAATGTAATTTTAAAAAAAATGTTACAAGAACATTTTCAATTCAATAAAAATGTTGAACACAATGAATATGTATATATCTATTGTGAAAAATTGTGCTCACAACAATTTCGAAGGCTTTGCCGTAGAAGCATTTCTGTCGCTTTCGAAAGAAGTACCGCAAAATTAATTTCGTTTTCCGTTTCCTGAAAACAAATTTTTTTTAGCCTTTACTTTGATTTTCCATTGAATACAAAGAAATATGAAAAAGTGCGCAACATATGTACGAGAAAGCGAGAAAGAGAGAAAGCGACGACACGCTGCGCCAAAGAATAAAAAGTCCACTATATATGGAATATATTGATACATATATGAGGCATTTCACATCACATCAGTCACTAAAAAAAAAAATTCCACAAATAATTTTGAAAAAATTAAGTTATTTTATTGCAATATATTCACCGAGTGCCGAATTTTTCCAAATTTTTCTGACGGTTTTATCGTTAATTAACGTTTTATTTTTCCATTTAAATGGCTGTATCTAAAATGTATTGATTTTCTTCTTATCTTTACCTTCCCATCCAAACGCTGGCTAAACAACGCTATATAGACCAAAAGTTCACATAAACAATGTTGTGGAGAATTGAATTTCCCATAAAAAAGTCAACGACGGCATACAGCTAACTTTGATAATTTACGCGCGAGAAGGCTCGAAAGTCGGTAAATGTTGAAAACCGCGTCGACTGGTGGGCGTTCGGAATATCGTACATTCGCTACAATGTCATTCTGAATTTCGACAATGCGCTGCAATGTCATTCGAAACTGAACTTTGCTCGTTCTGAATTTCGAGCCCACACCCGTTTTCCAGGGAGGGCAGCCAGGCCACTTCAAGAAACATTTTACCTAAAATTTTCGCACTTTTCCTAAAACGGTCAATTCAATTTTTCCAAATTATTTTTTTTTCTAAATTCCTTTTTTATTCTATTCATTGTTCTTCATAAATTATTTCATTTTTTTTTTAACTCCAAGATTCTTGATACCGAGTCAAACTTTATTTTTTATTTTTCTGGATGGTATGAAACCATTCAGAAAAAAAAATAAAGTAAATGAATAAAATAAAGTTTCGTCCACACTCCACGATTTTTCACGGTGATCAACCTTCATTATTTTCTCATCCATTCGATACATAATTTGAGACTCCAAGATCTCCTCGATATCGATCAAGCTTCATTCATCTCCAAGTCGTTCATTTTTTTTTTCCAGACCCCACGATTTTTCGTTTCCATCAATCTTCATTTATTCATTTACTAATTGGTCATTTATTTACTTTTTTTCATACATATGTATTAATTTTTTTTACAGACTTACGTGGCAAATATTCTTATCGCTGTAAATCCTTACTGCCCGGTGAAGGATCTTTATTCACCGGGAACCATAAAAGCGTACCAGGGAAAGTCTCTCGGTGAAACCCCACCCCACGTTTTTGCCATCGGTGAGCGCAATTCTGACGATTCATCGTGAGGAATACATTTTTTCCACGACGATAATGGACTCTCGGTATCACATTTATTTATTTTTTTATTTTTTATTTTTGTTCTATTTCGTTTTTTTTTTCCAGCCGACAAAGCGTTTAGAGATATGAAAGTGCTCAAGCAATCGCAGAGCATAATCGTGTCGGGCGAATCCGGAGCCGGAAAAACCGAATCGACCAAGTACTTGCTCAGATATCTTTGTGATCTTTGGGGCTCGACGGCTGGTCCGATTGAACAAAAAATTCTCGATGGTAATAATCACTAATTACGATTTATTTCAAACATTCGAAAAAAATTGTTATTCTCAATCAAACAATTTTTTTTTCTTTTTAATAAGTTGCAATTTGAAAAAAAAATTGGCACAAGCATTTTTCCAAATTTTTTTCAAAATAAGTTGCAGCTTGAAAAAAAATTGGCCGAAGCATTTTTCCAAGTTTTTTAAAAATAAGTTGCAATTTGCAAAAAAAAATTGTCAGAATTTTTCCAGGTTTTTAATGTTTTTTTTTTTTTTTGGTAAAAGTGAAAGATAGCATAAAAAAAAGACTGGAAAGCATGAAAAAAGTTTCGACCACATAAAAAAAAATGAAAAAATATTTTTTTCCCAAAATTCCAACCAAACGTACGATATCCGTAAAGTTTGGTACTGAAGATTCCCCAAATCATTGACAGACGCGTGTGTTCTACTTGATTCATCACGTTTTCACAATTCTTTTCGAATCTGCAGACATGAAAAATAATTTTCAAAAATAACTTTCATGACGAATTTTCCGGTAAGTTAAGAGGACGTACCTAGCAAAAAATCGATTTTTTTTCCTGCATTTTCGGAAAGACGAACTATTCGAAAGTATTTTCTGAAAATCTCATTAAGAAATTACGAAAATTGGGTGAGTTATAGCTAATTACGTGGCCCATCTTCCGCCCAGCCGCGGCTATCTTATTTTCTACTTTTGTTGATAAATAAACAAAATTTAGTCGATTTTTGATGAAACCTGTAGTATCACTTATAGGCGAAATATTATAAGCTTTCATTAAAAATAAGAGAAGTTTAAATCGGTTCGAAATTGTAGTCTACAACTTATTTTATCCACATGCGTGTTTCTCGATGCCCTCGACAGCGAAAACTTTGTCAAAACTTTGAACGCGTTTATCTCGAAATGACATTTTAAAATCGGTAGTCAAGATATCTCGAGGTCCACTGGACCGGATTTTGCTCAAATTTCGAGGGCTTCTGTAAAAAAGCATTGTCTTGAGAGTGAGAAAAGCTTTTTTGAAAAAAAAAATTGTTCTTGTTTTATTCTCAATAAAAAACTAATGAAAAATGTGGTCGAAAACGTCAAAGAAACGTTCAAATACCTGCCATTCGCCCAAAAATTTTTTTTTTTAAATCCTTTCCTTACCCTCAAGATTAACTCTTCTGAAACGATATGCAATCACCCATTTTGATTCCGGACCCTTATTTTGAAAAGTAACATGACTACCGCAAAAAACAAAATCCCGCCGAGAGAACCAGTATAACTTCGCCATTTTGTGATATTCTTACTTGATAATTATATTGAAACTTCTTCAATGAACTAACTAAATATGAATAAAAAAGAAATCGTCAATATTTTTATGCGTTTAGTCAGGAAAAATTATTGAATTTTAGGGCCTCTACGCTAGGTATGTCTACCTAGCGTGGAGGCCCTAAAATTCAATAATTTTTCCTGACTAAACGCATAAAAATATTGACAATTTCTTTTTTATTTATATTTAGTTAGTTCATTGAAGAAGTTTCAATATAATTATCAAGTAAGAATATCACAAAATGGCGAAGTTATACTGGTTCTCTCGGCGTCAAATCAAGTACGCTGCTCATATTTGTTCTCAATCGACCAAATAAATGATAAACAAATGTAATAAGAAAATATTGCAACAAAAGAATTAACAAAAACAAAACTGCTGAATTGAAATAAGATAATTTTTTTTAAATTAAATAACTCGCTAAATTTAATTTTCAATTTTTCATCACACAGCCAATCCAGTTCTGGAAGCTTTTGGCAACGCCAAAACAAAACGCAACAACAACAGTTCGCGTTTTGGAAAATTCATGGAGGTTCATTTCGACGCAAAGTGTCAAGTCGTCGGTGGTTACATATCGCATTATTTGCTCGAAAAATCACGGGTGTGTCTACAGAGTTCGGACGAGCGTAATTATCACGTTTTTTACATGATGTGCGCAGGCGCACCGGCCGATTTGCGAGCCAAACTCGGTATAACGAAACCCGATGATTTTCATTATTTGCGAAACGGTTGTACGCAATATTTTTGTAACGAAAAATCCGAGAAGAAACTTAACGACGCGCAGAAGAGTCGCGATCAGAACACGAAGGGCAGCCTTTTCGATCCGATACTCGACGACGTCGAGGGTTTCAACGCTATCGATCAGGTCAGTGAATAATGTTCCAACGAACATTCGTCGAGACACTTTTTAAATTTATTTTCTCGCTTTTTGAAATTATTTTTTTTTTCTGCAAAATTTTTGTTTTTTTTTTGCTTCCTCATAAAGGAAGCTATGATGACGTTAGGACATTTTTTTCTCGAGATCTTCATGTCAACAATGTTCAGAATCTGCTAAAACGTTGAGAAAACACATTCGAATAAAATGTGTGTGTGTGTGTATGTGTGTAATGGCTTTCCAAAATTAAAACGTGTATAACTCGAGAACGGTTTTAGCTACAGCCCCCAAATTTCGCAGACATGTGCAGCTCCACAATCCCTTCTTTGTCTGTAATTTTCGCGACGATTCAAGCCGCGACTCGGATTTTATGTCGTTTTCAAATCCCCAAAAAAAAAAGGGCGTTATCAGTCTAGTGATAGCAAATTTTGAGATAGTCGTCTAAATAGTTATTGACAAAGAGATATGTACCTGAGGTTGGTCGGTATGGCATTTGGACCAAATCCATCGATAAGTTTTGATTTTATGATATTTTTGAATTTTTTCAAAAATCAAATTTTTTCGCTATAACTTTCGTTAACTTTGACCAATCGAGCTCCAACTTTACAAAAGTATAGAACATCATTCAGCCGTGATGCGTATGAAATTTGGCGAAGATCGGTTGAACGGTTCGGATTCGACAGGAATTCAAGTTTTTCATTCGAAAAGATTCAAAAAGCTGCAAGTTTAAACTTGCAATTCGCTTGCTCCGAATTGTAGGTAGTGACCGAAGATTCCTTTATGAGGAAGGCAAAAAAATGCTTTCTCCATAGCGCCCTCATTCTTCCTTCCTCATAAATGAATCTTCGTTCACTACGTTACAATTCGGAGGGAGCAAATTGCAAGTTTTAACTTGCAGCTTTTTAAAATTTCGTATTCAATTTGAAATAATAACGATATGCTAATTTTCTTTTTCTTTTTCATGTCTTATCTTTTTTCTATTTTATTTATCTACTGAAACTTTTTTTTTTTTTTTTCTCTCTTCCCTTTGCCGGATCTCGTTCTTGTCCCGATAGGAAAGGGCTACGGTAATGTTTTTTTCATTACTCCCCCCCCCCCGTCTCATCGTCGAATTTTCACTTTAAAATTCCAATTGTTCGACAATCAAATATAATTCAACAGTTTACAAAAAAAAAAAATTGAGGAAAAAATATCTTCAAATGTTATTCCTCCTTATCGTTCATATTTTCCATTTGGTTGATAAATTTGGGTGACGAATTACATCATCACCTAATTTTCATATGTCCATCTTCAAGCGTCTAATTTATTTTTAATTGAAAAAATAAAATTTTCAACCCGTAATGGTCATACTGGGTCCAGCGGACCCAACGCAATTTTTTCATTGATGTAACTCCCAAAATTTAGTTCCAAATTGAATGTGTGGCGCCATCTGTTGTTATTTGCAACAACAACAATGTTGTCGCTTTATTTCATATCCTCGAATTCGATTTTTCGAAGTAACAACTTCAATCTTCAAAATTAATATACTTTTTAAAAAGCTCGATAGTACAATAGTTTTTTCTCAATATTATACTATTTCGAGAGTACGACCCATCAAGATTTTTGGGTTTGTCGGAAAACTCGAAAATTTCGCGGTTTTTCAAGTAAAAAAGGGTAATTTTTCAAGAATAATTTATTCTCGCGTTTGTTTGTAAGAAAACAAATTATTAAAAAAAAAAAAAAAACAATTGGATTATAAAGAAGAAGTCTCAAACTTCATTCTCGTACAAGATTTAAGTACAAATTATTAAAAAAAAAAAACAATTGGATTATAAACAAGAAGTCTCAAACTTCTTACGTAACTTACGTAATTTTTTGGAGGTGTGACCGATTACGGGTTAATTGAATACTTTTTTTTTTTTAAATCTATAATTTTTTTTTTTTCAAATCAATGAATTTTTTTTCTTTTTTTTTCAAATCTATGAATTTTCTTTCTTTCCAAATTGACACAGGCATTGACTCGACTTGGTTTGACGGACGACGAACGCATGCAGATATATACGATGGTCGCGGCGGTTCTTCATCTGGGCAACATTGTGTTCGAGGACAATCCGGAGGACACGAAGGGCGGTTCGAGAATATCGTCAAATTCGGAAAAAGCTGTCAACATATCGGCCAAATTATTGGGCGTTGATCCGGATGAGTTGAGACAAGCTCTAGTGTCGAAGGTCATGCAGACGAGTCGCGGTGGAATCAAAGGAACTGTTATCATGTGAGTCGGAGAGTGATTAGATATGGGTTTTTTTTTTTGTTTCTATAACAATTTTTTTTATTCAAACATTGTTGTCCGATAGATGGATCTTTATCGTCGCTGTTTTATTTTTATTTTTCATTTCATTTTTTTCACAAGGGTTCCCCTCAAGGTCTACGAAGCCAACAACGCCAGGGACGCACTTGCCAAAGCGATTTACAGCAAATTATTCGATCACATTGTCGGTCGTATCAACAAGAGCATACCTTTCAAGGCATCGAGCTATTACATTGGTGTTCTCGATATTGCAGGTTTTGGTGAGTCCATCTACATTTATTCATAATAATAATAATAATAATAATAATAATAATAATAATAATAATAATAATAATAATAATAATAAAACTCCAAATTTGCATTTAAATAAAATAAACATGTAATTATTTGGCTTCCTCATATGGGAATCTTTGTTCACTACGATTCAGAGAAAACAAATTGCAAGTTTATGATTGCAGCTTGTTTTAATATTTAAATATTGATCAGTGGATGAATAAAATTTAGGTGGGGCTCGAAAATCAGAATAAGAAATGTTCAGAAGAGTCAAAATTCCGAACGCGCAATGTTTCGAATGACAATGTTACGGACGGACGTGTAGAATGACATTGCAGCGAACGTACAATATTCGCCTCTGGCAACCTTCCCGACTTTCGAGCCTTCTCACGCGTAAATTATCAAAGTTAGATATATGTCGTCGGTGACTTTTTTATAGAAAATTCAATTCTCCACAACATTGTTTGAGTGAAGATTTGGTCTAGATAGCGTTGTTTATCCAGCGTTTGGACTGGAAGGTAAAATAATAAAATCAATGCATTCTCACCATCTCGTCCAAACGCTGGGTAAACAACGCTATATAGACCAAAAGTTCACATAAACAATGTTGTAGAGAATTGAATTTCCTACAAAAAAAGTCAGTGACGGCATACATCTAACTCTGATAATTTACGCGTGGGAAAGCTCGAAATTCGGGAAATGTTGAAAACCGCGCCGACTGGATAGGCGTTCGGAATATTGCACGTTCGCTACAATGTCATTCGGAGTTTTGACGATTCGCTGCAATGTCATTATACGCCGAGGACCGTCCGTAAACATTGTCATTCGAAACATTGTGCATTCGAAATTTTGGTCCTTCTGAACATTGCGATGAAATTATCATAGAGCTGCAAATGGCTGCGAAAATTGGGGGTTGTAGCTCAAACCGTTCTCGACGTATGTAAGTTCGAACTTTGCCAGGTACAAACATTCGAACATTTCATCCAAATGTGTGTTTCTCGACGTTTTATCACGTTCTTCAAGATCTCGAACAAACGAATTTCTACCATCGCATAGCTTTCTCCATAAGGAAGCAATATACAGGGTGTCCCATTTGAAACAGTACGGTCGAATAACTCGTCAGGATAAGGGATGACAGCGAAATGGGTCGGATGAAAGTTGTAGGAATCGAAGGGCGAAATATAGTTTTTATAAAATCTATGCTCTTGCAGCTTTTATTTTCATGAAACGAGCACAATGACATTTTTTTAAAAAGGGAATAATACTTTTGAACCACTTGAAGTTGTTCCTGTTTTTGAGACGAATTCAACGATACCCTATGTTAAGGATTTCTCATCGATTTTTCATGAAAAAATCGATCAAACGGGACATCCTGTATACATATGTGATAAAAGAGACAAAATGTGAATAATAATGATAATAATATTGATGATGATAATGAAAATTATGATAAAAAAATGTATCTGCATTACACGATTGTTTAATTCTTCGTGTTATCGTTTTTTGTTTGTTTTTTTTCTCCAGAATATTTCAAGGTAAACAGTTTCGAACAATTTTGCATAAATTATTGCAACGAGAAGCTTCAACAATTTTTCAACGAGAGAATATTGAAGTACGAGCAGGATCTCTATGCCCGAGAATCCCTGAACGTTCCGAAAATTTCGTACGTCGACAATCAGGATTGCATTGGTAATATAACAATTTAACAATATTAAAAAATATATATGTATATATATATATATATGTATATATATATATATATATATATATATATATATATATATATATATATCATATTTTATTGTTTGTTTTGTTCTATTTTTATTCGTCTCCATTCTTAATTTTTTCGTCGTTTAATTATTTTATTTATCTCTCTGTTTTCTTCATTTATTAATTCTCTATTTTTCTTGCTCTTTTTCTACCTCTTCAATTGTTTATTTACCGTTCTTTTTATTCATTTCTCCATTTCCATTAGATTCATTCTTCGCTCAACTATTTTTTTTTTCTGTTTTTTTTTCGGTTCTTTTTTTCTCCCTTCCAATTATTTTTCATTATTTATTTCGTTCAGTCGATGGGTAAAATAATTCGTTCGTTGTTGTTTTTTTTTTCTGTTTGTTATTCGATCTGGCGAAGATCTGATCGAATCGAAGGCGAGTGGAATATTCAGTCTTTTGGACGAAGAATCGAAACTGCCAACCCGAAGTTTCGCTCATTTCACGAGCGAGGTGCATCGGGCTTGGAACGGACACTTTAGAATCACGTTGCCCAGAACTTCGAGGTTGAAGGCACATCGTGAATTGAGAGACGACGAGGGTTTTGTCATTCGTCATTATGCCGGTGGTGTTTGCTATCAAACGGTAAAAAAAAAAAAAAACATTTTTTCAAAATTCCTTCGTGTTCTACATCTTGTCGTTTCAATTTTGTGATACTGCATTTTTTTTCTCATTTATTTGCAATAAATTGGGATTTGGATGAATTCGAGCATTGGCGAAAGACGACCACAGTTTTTTTATTTATTTTTTTAACGTTTCGCTCCTTGGTTTTGAAGCCTCTTCAGATTAATCTTCATTTACTTTCTGTTAAATAAATGTTGTACATTTTGTTATTAGATTTAATCTTAACCCTTTCGAGGTAACGCTTTTTTTCACCCCTTTAACGCTAACGGTGGGTCGAATCGACCCAAGGCCTTTGAAAAATAGAAAAACGCATCGAAAAAATCTGAAAAAATTCTTACATGTCGCTCGGGGTTTCTACTTTACGATAAAAATGTTATGTATGAAGTTTTCGGAATTTATTTATAGCATAATAAACAATAAACAAACAAACTCCGAGAAAAAAGTATTTCTGTTTAAAAATTCGTAACTCAGAGACAAATTATCGTATTGACATTTTAAAAGAGGAAAATAAAGATAAAGAGTCTGCCTTTCAAGAAAAAAATACTGCAGAATGATACAATGAAGTGAGAACTTTTATTATTTCATTTAAAAATGTCAAATTTTTTGAGGTGTCAATTCGGAGATTTTTGGTACAGAATATACATATTTTTTGTATAAACGTGTTTATTTAAACTTAAGAACGTAAAAATTCGATGTTTTATCTCCCAAAGGCTGTTCTACAACGAATTAATGCATAACGCATTGCAAACATAGGCTTTTTCGGAGCGCAACATCGCTAGCTGAGGGCGAAGATATTCTCGTTTCTACACCACGTAACATGTTTTTCGTTCAATACACAGTGAAAATAGACTTCAAATGTCATGAAAAACACAAAGAAAATCCAAAACTTATCTGGATTGCTGATCCACAATTTTCGAGCGTTAACGGTGAACGTGGGTCGAATCGACCGAACGGGAACTCGATCTGGTCCCTACAGAGCACCAGTGGGGCTGGGGAACCTTCGCAGGATGGTTCGACCCTGGAGCATAATTTTTTAGGTTGGGTTTAGGCCCCGCCCAGATGCCTAGTACAAAAAAGTAGAACCTTGCACATTGCTTCCTCATAAATTTGTACCATTTTTAAATTATTGAGATATAAAGTAGAACCTTGATCATGGCTTCCTTATCATTTTACACATTTGCCAAAGATTCCTCTATGAGGAACCATGTGTCGATCAATTTCGACTTCCTCGTAGAGGGAGCTTCGGCAAATGTGTAAAATGATATGGAAGCCATGATCAAGGTTCTACTTTACATCTCTATAATTTAAAAACGGTACAAATTTATGAGGAAGCAATGTGCAAGGTTCTACTTTGCACCCTTGTTTACTTTTGTGACGTTGAGGGCTCATTGTGAGTGTGATGTAAGTCGAAATCCATATACATGGGGCAATTCATGTGAAATTTGAAAAATTCTAATTCCCATAAAATCTGAACGTCTTGTTCGATTTTGTCCAAATTCAATGCGAAACCGCTTTTGATGAAAGTGCAACATCGTACTAAATTTCAGTCGGATATCTAAAAAATTATGGATGCTAGAGCACTTACATCGATTTTTGGAAAAATTTCAAAACGCCATAAATTTGAACGTCTTGTTAGATTTCATCCAAATTCAATACGAAATCTCTTTCAATGGTAGCGCAACTTCGTACTGAATTTAAGCCAGATATCTCAAAAACAAATGAAGCTAGAGCACTTACATCGATTTTTGGAAAATTTTCAAAACGCCATAAAATATGAATGGCTTGGTGAATTTCGCCCAAATTCAATCGGGTATCTCTTCGGATGATAGCGCAACTTCGTACCAAATTTAAGTTCGATATCTCAGAAATTGCGCCAGTTAGAGTGTAAAGACCGTTTTTTCAACATTTAAAAATGCTTCAAAACAAAAGCAATGCGTGGATTTTTCCCAAATTCGGTATCGAGCATCTCCCTGTACTCGTACAACATTATACTGAATTTGGGCTCAATATCTCTAAAATTGTGGGAGCTAGAGACCGAAAATAAATTTTCGAATTTTCAAAAAATGCTGTAAAAACAAACGAACTTGATAGATTTTTCCAAAAATTAAATTGTGCTATGCGCCGTGAACCCTCCACATGTGTGACAAATTTCAGCTTGATATCTCGAGCCGTTCTCAAGTTGTGAGCGTTCAACCAATGTTACACACATACATACACACACACATACATCCGGACATTTTTTCTAAATGTGTGTTTTTAGATGTTTTGAGACATACTGAACACGTTTTCATGAACATCGCGAAAAAAAAAAAAAATTTCACGAAAACAAAGCTTCCTCTATGAGGAAGCAAAAATGCAGGAACTTTGGAATTTCGGCCTAAGTCGAATCGGCCCCACGTTACCATGAAAGGGTTAAATTGTTCATGGTTTACAAATTTTCATATTTAGATCAATCGGTCGTATCAATTGACAATTTTTACAAATAACAACAACTATTAAAAATACACAGATATAATATCAAAATAACACAAATAAAATTTACAATATACTAGTCCCGAACCTAACACTAAATAAGAAAATATGTAAACTAAGAAAAGTTTAAGATTAATTCTAATAAAAAAATGTACGAAATATATTGTACAGAAACTAAATGAAAAATTATTCTGAGGAAGCTCTAAAACCAAGGAGCGAAACGTTAAAAAAAAAGAATAAAAAACTGTGGTCGTCCTTCGCCAATGCTCGAATTCACCCAAATTATTCAACGGCCAAAGCATCGCCAACCAAATGAAATTGGGATTTTTTATTTATTTTTCGATTTCAGAATCAATTTATCGAGAAGAACAACGATGCTCTGCACGCATCTTTGGAAGGATTGATACAAGAAAGCAGCAACACGTTTTTGCGAACGAAATTTGCCAATCACTCGAGCCAGAAGGGAAAGCTCACGTTTATCAGCGTTGGCAGCAAATTCAAGACGCAATTGGGCGAACTTATGGACAAATTGAAAAACAATGTAAGTCAATATTGATGATTATGGATTAACCAATTATAATTCACTATTCAATCGTAATTATATTAGTCAATCAACTTTGAAACATTGAGCAATTGCGATTATTAATTCAACTATGAATCATTTATCGATCATTATTATTGACCGATCAATTGTAAATCGTTGATTGATCGTTGTTATTGATTAATCAACTACAAATCATCGATCAGTCATAATTGTTGATCGATTAACTGTGAACGGGTTGAGCTCGAAATTCGGAACGACCAATGCTCGGAACGGTCGAGATTCGGAATACGTATGTATAGGTATAGTTGCGTACGTCGTCCGCCGGCTGCAAGACTACGTTGCTCGACTTTCGAGCTTTCCCACGCGTAAACTATCAATGTTAGATACATGCCGTCGTGGACTTTTTTGTAGGAAAATGAATTCTCTACAACATTGTTCATATGAACTTTTGGTTTATGTAGCGTTGTTAACCCAGCGCTTGGACAAAAAGATAAAAATGTATTGAATCAATGAATATATATTTACCTTCCTGTCCAAACGCGGGCTAAACAACGCTATATAGATCAAAAGCTTACATGAACAATGTTGTGGAGAATTAAATGTTTTACAATAAAGTCTACGACGGCATATATCTAATATTTATAGTATACGCGTGGGAAAGCTCGAAAGTCGGGCAGTGTAGTCTCGCGGCCGGCGGACGAGGTACGCAACTATATCTATATATATATCATGTTTTCCCAATCTTGACCGTTCCGAGCATTGTCGTTCCGAACATTGCGCGTTCCGCATTTTGGCCTTTCCGAACATTGCTCGTTCCGAATTTCGAGCCGAACCCAACTATTAATTATTTATCGATCATAATTTTCTAATTAAGCTATTCATAATCGATTAAAAAATTATAGATCATTGATCCATCATAATTATTCATTCATCAACCATAGAAAACTGATCAATGGTAATTATTAATTGATCGGCTATAAATAATTGATTAATCACAATTATTAATCAATCAACGTTGAATCATTTTTCCATCATAATTATTGATCGATAAATTATAGATCATTGAACAATCATAATTATTTATTAATAAACTATTGATCATTGAGCAATCATAATTATTAATCAATCAACTATGAATCATTGATCGATCGTGATCATCAATTTATCACTTTATAATATTTAACGATAGAAATCAGACATATAGGATTAAAACGAAACAAAATTGTTGTTGTTTTTCTTCTTCTTCTTCTCCTTCTTCTTCTTCTTCTTCTTCTTCTTCTTCTTCTTCTTATTATTATTATTATTATTATTATTATTATTATTATTATTATTATTATTATTATTATTATTATTATTATTATTATTATTATTATTATTATTATTATTATTATTATTCTGTTTCAGGGTACGAATTTCGTGCGTTGCATAAAACCGAACAACGACATGGTCGATCATCAGTTCGATGGTAACAGCATACTCGGACAATTGCGTTGTTCCGGTATGACGTCGGTTCTCGAATTAATGGAACACGGTTATCCGAGTCGCGTGCCATTTCAGGAACTCTACAACATGTACAAATCTTACTTGCCACCCGAACTCGCTAAACTCGATCCCAGATTCTTTTGTGAGGTAACGACCAAATTTTTCAACAGACGAATATATAAAAAAAAAACAAAGAATTATAAAATAAATTTTTTAATTAATTAAAATTCGAATTTTTTGTTGTTTCTTCAAGGCATTGCTTCACAGTCTGAAACTGAACAAAAAGGATTTCAAATTTGGCATAACGAGGGTATTCTTCAAACCCGGAAAATTTGCCGAATTCGACAAAATCATGAAATCAGATCCGGAAAATTTGAAAAAGCTCGTGGCAAATGTGAAAAAATGGCTTTTAAAATCGCGTTGGAACAAAATGCAATTCTGCGCGCTTTCTGTTATCAAACGTGAGTATATATATATATATATATATATATATATCTGAGGAATAATATTTCAACATAAATTTTTCATCGAATTTTATCTTAACCCTTAGTCCGTAAACGTTTTTTCGGGCAACTTCAATCCGTAAACCAAGGTTGTTTTCGTCGTTGCCTTTTTTTTAAACATTTAAACGGCTGCAAAAAATCTGGAAAAATTCACAAAGGTTCTTCAAGCCTCCCGTTAAAAGTCCCAATCATAAAATAATGAAAAATTAATTTTTTAAATATATTTTTTATACAAAAAATGAGGCAACCTAGGACAACATTTGATTATCGACAGGACGAAAACGACCCTGGCTCACGGACTGAGGGTTAATAATGTTGTTTTTTTCAAAATTTGTTTTTTCCCAAAATTTTAATTTTTTTTTTTCAAACTTGCTCAAACAGTGAAAAATAAAATAATTTATCGACGTAACCATCTGATCGTGATACAAAAAATGGCACGCATGTACATCGCCAAGAAGCAACATCAGCCGCGCATCAAGGGAATCGTGAAGATAAAAAATTTGAAGAGCCAACTCGTGAGAATGGAAGAAACGTCGAACATGTTGAAGACGGCGCGTGATAAGAGCGTGGGGGAGATAAAAAAATTGCAATCGGAATTCGAGGGAGCGGTGCAATTGATAAGGGTGAGTTTGGACTACCAAATTAATATTTGATTTTTTTTTTTTTTTTGCTTCCTCATAGTGGAAGCTTTGTTTTCGTGAATTTTTTTTTTTTGGGTTGTTGATTAAAACGTGTTCAGAATGTCCCGAAACATCCAAAAATCACATTTAAAAAAATGTCCAAATGTATGTGTGTGCGCATAGCATGATTACAGTACGCATAGCGTGATTTTTCGAGAAATCCATGCAGATGTTTCGTTTTTACGCGATTTAAAAAAAAATGCAAAAATTTATTTTCCGTCTCTAGCTCCCACAATTATAGAGACATCGAGCTCAAATTCAGTATAATGTTGAACGACTACAGGGAGATGCTTGTTACTAGAATTGAAAAAACTTCATGGAGCGCTTTTGTTTTAAGAAATTTTGAAAGGTGTAACAAAACGGTGTACGCACTCAGGCTGGCGCAATTTTCTAGATATCGGACTTAAATTTGGCACGAAGTTGTACGATTATCAAAAGATGTTTCGGACTGAATTTGGGCAAAATCCATCGAGCCATTCATATTTTATGTCGTTTCGAAATTTTTCAAAAATCAACGTGTGCTTTAGCTTCTACAATTTTCGATATTCCGGGCAAAAATTTGTTACAAAGTTGTACTACTATCGAAAGATGTTTGGTATCGAATTTGGGGTTTCTATGGGATTTTATGGGAATTATAATTTTTCAAATTTGACACGAATTGCCCCATATACATATGTATATTGATTTCGACTCACATTATACTCACATGGTGCTCTCAACGTCACAAGAGTAAAAAAAAAGGTGCAAAGTAGAACCTTGCACATGGCTTCCTCATTTTACACATTTGCCAAAGCTTCCTCTATGAGAAGGCCAAAACAGATCGTACCATAGTTCCTCATAGAGGAAGCTGTGGTAAATGTGTAAAATGAGAAAGCCATGTGCAAGGTTCTACTTTGCACCGTCGAATTCAATATATATACTATATATATATATATGGACATGGGGCAATTCGTGTCAAGCTAAAGCACTTACGTTGATCTTTATAAAATTTCAAAAACGACATAAAATATGAATGGCTCCATGGATTTTGCCCGAATCAAATCCGAAACACCTTTTGATAATAGTGCAACTTCGTGCCGAATTTCAGTCCGATATCTAGAAAATTGTGCCAGCTAGAGTGCACACCGTTTTTTTTTTTTCACCTTTAAAAATTTCTTAAAACAATAGCACTCCATGGATTTTTTTCAAATTCAGTAACAAGCATTTCTCTGTAATCGTTCAACATTATACTGAAATTGAGGTCGATATCTCTGAAATTGTGGGAGCTAGAGACCGAAAATAAATTTTTGAATTTTTTGAAAATGGCGTAAAAACGAAAGATTTGGATGGATTTTTCTAAATTCAATCATACCATGCGCCTCAAACCTTCCACATGTGTGACAAGTTTGAACAAAAAAAATGTTCACGCAGACAAAGCTTCCTCTACGAGGAAGCAAAAAGAAATTCGACTTTTCGTGCCATCTAAAGCAGGATCCTGCCTGGGAAAAACAATTTAAACATCAAGCGATGTTTAAATTGTTTTTCCATTGTTATATTTTATTTGTGTGTGTGTGTGTGTGTGTTTCTTCTTTCGTCGACAGAACAATCCAAAGATCAAATCAACGGAAATCGAGAATGTGTACGCGAGGTTGGTGAACGAGGTGGACAAGCAAATGGCCGGTTTGCAGAACATGGTGAAGCAGCAAAAAATAGCGGAGGAGCAGCAGAGACTGCGTGACATTCAGCGGGAGATTGAGGCGGATAAAAGACGAAAGGACGAGGAGGAAGCGAAGAGAAAGGAGGACGAGGAGAACAGAAAGAGAAAGGTTGAGATCGAGGCCAGACGAAAAGCCGAGGAGGAACAACGAAAGAAGCAGGAGGAGGAGGATAAAAAAACTGCTGCCGTGATCCAGGTGTGTTTGCTCATTCAATGGACAATGTCAAATTTTTGTTATCGATCAACATGTAACTTTGTAGAATTGCAAAATAATTTTGGTATTGGATTCAATGTGAAATTTGAGATAAGAATTAAGAATATTTTGGCATTGGATGGAATCATTATTTTCAGGATTGCAATATTTTGTTATCAATAAAATCATCAATGATAAAAATTGCAATATTTTGCTGTTGATGAAAAAAAATGACTTCTAAACTGGCAATAATTTGCTGTCAATGATAATAATATCAATTTAAAAATGGCAATATTATGATATAAATAGAATCATAATTTTTAGAATTGCAATATTTTGTTATTAATGAATCATAACTTAAAAATTGCAATATTTTGCTGTTGATAAAAATATAACTTCAAAAATCGCCATGTTTTGCTTTTAATTGAATGGTTAATTTTTCAAATCGCAACCTTCTGCTCTCAATAGAAAATGTTATCATTTTCAAAATGGCAATATTATGCTGTTAATGAGAATTTTTCAACGCAGCAATATATCGTTATTAATAAAACATAGTTTTTTCGCTATTAATAGAATTATCATTTTTGTAAATTGCAATATTCTCCTATTAAGGGGACACACCCAGCGTGGATGCCCTAAAATTCGATCACTGTTTTTTTTTTGACTAAACGGATAAAGATATCGACGATTTATTTTTAAAAAATGTTTAGTCCACTCATTAAAGAAGTTTCAATATAATTATCAAGTAAGAATATCACAAAATGGCGAAGTTATACCGGTTCTCTCGGCGGGATTTTTTTTTTTTTGCGGTAGTCATGTTACTTTCCAAAATTAGGGTCCGGAATCAAAATGGGTGATTGCATATCGTTTCAGAAGAGTCAATCTTGAGGGTAAAGAAAGGATTAAAAAAAAAAATTTTTTGGGCGAATGGCAGGTTGATTTGAACGTTTCTTTGACGTTTTCGACCACATTTGTCGTTAGTTTTTTATTGAGAATGAAACAAGAACAATTTTTTTTTTCAAAAAAGCTTTCCTCCGATTTAAACTTTTCTTCTATCTGAATGAAAAGCTTATAATATTTCGCACATAGGTAATAATACAGGTTCCACGAAAAAGACGCTAAATTTCGTTTATTTATCAACAAAAGTAAAAAAAAAAACATAGCCAATTTTTGTAATATCTCAATGCGATTTTCATGAAATCCCCTCGGTAAAAATATAAATTTAAAAAAAGTGCAGTATTTTTATATCAATGAAAAACTAACCGAAAAAAAATTAACCATACTCGTTGAAGGCACAATTGGAAAACGAAGCGATGGAAGAGAGTCGATATCGCGAGCTTCTCGAGCAAGAGAGACGCGATCACGATTTGGCCGTCAGACTTGCCCAAGAATCCAACGGCCAGGTCGAAGACTCGCCGCCCCCCGTAAGAAGGTAAGCTTCTCGTTAAAGTCTTCGATCATTCGAACGAGACTCTAGTCCCCCGCTCATCGACAAATTTGCGTTGGGATTCGTGATGATAAAAAAAAAAAAAAAAAAAAATGTACAGAAGACAATTTTTTTTTTTGTAAATTTTTTCATTATTGAAAATATTATTGTAATTGCACAGCGGATCAGACGTGCGGGTACCTTCGACAAACAACAACAGGCTAATAAGGTATAATCCTAAATTACAGGAACTTGGCATGAAACAAAAAAGAAACAAAAAAAAATTAAAACTAACAAAAACACGTTTTTCCGGTTCATTGTGTGGTCGCAGGGATGGGCATTCATTCGATGTATTTGAAAATACTTTTTGGACCGAATGATAATGAATTTTACCAGATTCATTAAATATTTGAAGAATTCATCGTAAAATCATAATTCACGTAAATTTGTCATAATTATAACATAAATGTGAAAATATTGATTCTCGCATGATAATTAATCATAGTTATTTGTTCGAAACAGTATTTTAAATATATTTTCATTGAATGAATGCCCATCTCCGTGTGGTGGTGCATGAAAAATAAATAAATTAAAAATCAAATAATTTTCGGTGGAAGACAAAAATGATGAATTAATATTTCTTTTTTTTTATGCAAATATGACAAATAACGTTCGCACAATCGTTCATGCATGCTGTGTTTATAATTATTTTGTTATATTTTCATTCGACAATTCGTTGCAATGTAATTCAGGTTGTCATCGTCATCATTCGATACGAGACCTCGAATTTATCAACTGTTGCAACAATTATTTTCCGACTCTGTACTCTGCATGCTGCTGCTCATCTATTCGTTTCTTTCTTTATTCAAAAACAGTATTATTTTTTAAAATAATTTTCTATTTTTCTTTTTTTTTTCGAAAATGTTAGACCGTCAGTCGTGTTAATTGGATTAATTTTTTATTTTTTTATTTTTTGTTAATTCACGCAGATCGGAACAGGTGCGCAATCATCAGGCGACAATGACGAACAAGAAGTACGACCTTTCTAAATGGAAATATTCCGAGCTCCGAGACGCCATCAATACGTCTTGCGACATTGAATTGCTCGAGGTAATTGTTCGCTATTGGATCTTTTATTGTTGCTGGATATTGTTTTGGGTGGATCTCGTAAGTTCGAATTTTTTTTCGCCAATGTTTCGAACGGTCAATCCGGTCAATTCTACGACGGATCAAAAGTTCGACAACGTATATATATATAGGTATAGTGGCGTAGCAGCTCGTTTAAGGGGGGGGGGGGGGTAAGGTAAAATCATACGAAAAAAGCCATGTTTTCGTGATTTTTTTTTCTGGCGACGCAGTTGAAATTTCTTTACTCAACCAATGGTACATCGAAGTATGGCATTCGAAGAATGTTTCATGAAATTTGTACAAAGAAATATTAAAAAATACGGCAATGGCAGCAATTGTTTGGACGTGTCTCGAAAGAAAGTTGAATTGCGGTGCCCCTCATAACTTGGTGCTGGATCATCCGAAATCAAAAAATCAAAGTTCATTCGTTAGATAATAGTTTTCCCCAGGTAACGCTGTCGAGTTTTTTTTTTTTTAATTCCAATTTTTTCATTTTTTCGAACACTTTGAAGTGAAAAACACAATTTTTTGGGAAAAAATCGGCTAATTTGTTATTGCGAAATCAAAATTATGAACAAAAAAAAAAACTCGACAGCGTTACCTCGTAAACGATGTACAGGAATAGTGTTTAAAATTTCAAAAGGATCGGGGCAGTAGTTTTCAAGTTATCAGGGGCACCGACTTTAAAAACGTGAGTTGTGGGAAAAACGCTTCAAAGTTTTAAACGCTTATATATGCGTGTGGAGTCAGTGGCAGGTATAAAAATACTCATAACTTCGTCAATTTTGCTCCAATTGACTTGAAATTTTGACACAATATTCTTCAGATATTACGGATTCAATTTCAAAAATAAAAAAAAATGCAAAAAAAAATAATTAAATACCTTACCCCCCCCCCTTAACCGCTTGAAGATTGCAGCTCCCGCAATCTTCGCGCCACTATACCTATATATACGTTGTCGAACTTTTGGTCCGTCGAAACATCGAATCGTCGAAACATTGGCGAGTCGAATCCGTGACCCGTCGAAAAATTGCGCTTTCAATAAATTCCATTTCGAATATTTCTTTTTTTTTCGAAACCATGACCGAAACTTTGCCCGTTCGAATTAACGGACTTTCGAAACCGTGCAAGATCGAAACATTAAAATTCGAATAAAAAAAATTTCGAACTTGTGAGCCTCCGAAACATTGAAAATTCGAAACTTCGAGACCTACCCGAGCATCAACAAAATCCGCAACGCAAAAAGGTTTTGAAGGGTGAGAACATTTAGAACGTGCGTATACAGGGTGAGTCACACGAAGTGTGACAGAGCAATAGCACTCGGACTATTGATCATATCCGAAAAATGTTTCGGACAAAAGTTTCAGTGTTCGAGAAGGCCGTCATAATGGACCACCCTGTTTATTTATCGGTGGAGACGCTGAAGCTACGTCAAGGTCAACTCCACTTTTTTTTAATGGAACCCTGGTTTTTTTTTCGATCACATTATTACTGATTTTAAGACGAATTCAGCGACCCACGGCACAAGGTCATTCTAGTCACGCATAGTACGAAGTCGAAGAAGTCGAAGAATCGAAACATATCGGAATAATCATTTTCAGAGGATCCACTGATCTTGGTTCGGATCTGCCTACGGAAAATGCTCGAAGTGATGAGCCTCGAATTTGTAAACACTTGATTGATCGCTGTTTTTATTTCTTACGATACCAATGTTTCTCATCGATGGCAAGTACGCATTTTTCGTTGACATATCAGTTAGTCACGCCATTACCTTCCAATGTGAGTACATCGGATCGCGCAAAATGAACCATTTTCAAGAATATTTTGTTTTGTCGATGGCGCTGGGGGACCTTGGAATGACCTTGTGTTGTAGGTCGCTGAATTCGTCGCAAAATCGGTAATAATGTCATCCAAAAAATAAAATACATGGTTCTGTTGAAAAAAGTGGAGTTGACCTTGACGTAGCTTTGGCGCTTCGACCGATAAAAAAATAGGGTGGTCCGGTATGACGGCCTCCTCGAACACTGAAACTCATGTCTGAAATATTTTTGAATTTTGAAAAAATCGATCGTATCGAATCGTAAAATTCGGTGTGCCTCACTGCGTGGAACACCGAAATGGCGTCCAATTTTACGTAAACCAATATGAGCTGATAATAAAAATCCTAATATTAGTTTACGTGATATCAGACGCGATTTCGGTGTTCCACGCAATGAGGCACATTGAATTTTACGATTCGATACGATGGAATTTTTCATGAAATATCGATGAGAAATCCATAACACAGGGATCGTTGAATTCGTCCAAAAAAAAAAACAACTTCAGGTGGTTCAAAAGTATTGTTTCCATTTAAAAAAAAATGTCATTATGCTCGTAGCATAAAAACATAAGCTGTGAGAGCATAGATTTTATCAGAACTATGTTTCCCTCTTCGATTCCTACAACTTTTATCTGACCCATTTCGTTGTCACCCCTTTTTCTGACCAGTTATTCGACCGTACAGCTTCAAATGGGACACCCTGTATAGATATAGTTGACGTACCTTGTTCGACTGCCTCGAGAGTACGGGCGCCCGGAGCATCCCATTCAAAGTCGTGGGTTTTTCTAACCAGATTAATAAAAGTTTGTCAATTAGCGCGAAAATCTTTCAAATTGCATTAATTACCCCATAGTAAATTTCAAGGGTGTGTAATCTTTTGAATTGATGCAAGAAAACAATTTACAAATAAAAAAAAAGAGAATCAATGAATTTTTATTTTTCCGTCCGAACGCTGGTTAAACAATGCTATATATCGACCGAAAGTTACAAAATGCAGAAAAAAAAATTTAAGAAAAATTGTTGAGTGAGTGTGTTTTGATAATGCAGAATTGACACGTCCATAAATCGCGGATGGTTTGAGGTACAGCCTCGAACTTCGCAGATATAAAGAATTCAGCAATTTCTCTTTCGAATGCAATTTTTTAAAAATATTTTAGGACGTCAATTTTTTTTTTTTCATGCGGTCGAGTCTTTTTATGGGGTTCGAGTATTTTTTTATGGGGTCGAATTTTGTTTTTAATGCAGTGAATACCCATAAAATCCTAATGCGAAATGAGCTTCAAGTTCAAACTTATAATCTGCTTTTTGACAATTTTCATCCATGCAATGAGTGAAATAAAATAAAAATGCATTTACATCTTTCCGTCCGAATTCTGGCCAAACAATGTTGCATAGACGAAAAGTTCACATGAACAATGTTGTGGAGAATTGAATTTCCTACGAAAAAGTCCCTGACGGCATTCATTCAACACTGATAGTTTACTCGTGGCAAAGCTCAAAACTCGGTCGAGGTCTAAATCTACCAAAAATGTCAAAGAAACATAATTTTCCGAAATATAAAATAAACATATTAGAAATATATGAAATCAATGTAATTTCAAACAATATCAAAGTCATGAAAATTGAAGAAATATCGGATAATCGGAGATTCAACGAATATAAGAAAAAAAAACCATTGGATCAATGTTATCTCAAAGAATATCAAAGAAATATAGATTAAAAAAAAAAAAAAAAGAAGTGAAAACGTAAATACATTTTTTTTAATTGAATAAACATGAATTTCCGGAAATTTAATTTCAGGCTTGTCGACACGAGTTTCATCGCAGATTGAAAGTTTATCACGCGTGGAAAGCGAGAAATCGCAGACGTACGACGATGGACGAGAACGAGAGAGCACCGAGATCAATAATGGAAGCTGGTAAAAATCATAATTATCCTTCTTTCCCATAATTTATCATCCAGCTTTTCCAAAAACAAGACGAAAAAAAGCTGCAAGTTAAAACTTGCAAATTGCTTCCTCATAATTTTAAGCAAGCTGCAAGTTGAGCATTGCAATTTGCTTCCTCTGAATCGTAGGTAGTGAACGAAGAATCCTTTATGAGGAAGCAATGTGATGCTTATGGGAGCGCTATGAGGAAGCATTTTTGTTTTGGCTTCCTCATAAAGGATTCTTCGTTCACTACCTACGATCGAAAAACTTGAATTCCTGTCAAAACCGAACCATCCAACTGATCTTCGCCAAATTTGAGATACAGCACGGGCTGAATGATTTTCTATACTTTTGTGAAGTTTGAGTTTGATTGGTCAAAGTTCACAAAAGTTATAGCGACAAATTTGATTTTTGGAAAAACTCAAAATTGCATAAAATCAAAACTTATTGATGGATTTGGTCCAAATGCAATACCAACTAACCTTGGGTACGTATCTCTTTGTCAAGAACTATTTAGACGACTATCTCAAAATTTGCGATCGCTAGAGTGATAACACCCTTTTTTTGGGAATTTGAAAACGACATAAAATCTGAGTCGCAGCTTTAATCATTTCGAAAATTATAGTTAAAGAAGTGATTACGGAGCTGCACATGTCTGCAAAATTTGGGGGCTGTAGCTCAAACCGTTCTCGAATTATGCAAGTTTGAATTTTGGGAGGCCATTACACACATACACACACACACACACACACATACATACATCCGGACATTTTCTCCAAATGTGTTTTCTCGACGTTTTGGAGCATTCTGAACATGGTGACATGAAGATCTCGAAAAAAAAATTTCCCACCGTCACAAAGCTTTCTTTATGAGGAAGCAAAAGAAAACATCTATAAAAAAATAAGTAAAATGTCATCAATATTGATATCGCGAGATTAACAAATGTTCTTTTCATATTAATTATGTTAAAAAAAAAAACATTTCATTATTGTTTTTTCAGCAGCCAAAACACCGCGAACACCGACGAAACAATTGATCGTCGAGTCGTCTCAAAGATTCTTCAGAATTCCATTTGTTCGTCCCGGGGCGGCTGGTCAACCGGAAAATCCGAACGCAGGTGGCAAACGAGGATGGTGGTACGCCCACTTCGACGGTCAGTACGTCGCCAGACAGATGGAGCTTCATCCTGACAAGCCGCCTATACTACTCGTTGCTGGTAATTTTATTTATTCGTCGAAAAAATCATTTCACTTCCCCACAAACCTATTTAAAAAAAACAACAACAACAATAAAAAAAAACCAAGTTCCAAGTTGAAACTTGAAATTTGCTTCATCTTAATCGTAGTTAGTAAACGAATTTCCAACTATGAGGACGCATTTCAATTTTTTATTCTGTGGCTTCCTCATAGAGGAATCGTCGTTCACTAGCTACGATTCAGAGAAAGCAAATTGCAAGTTTCAGTGTGCAGCTTGTTTTCGTATTTAAGGAGGCTGGGTCACCTACGAAATTGGATTTTTTTTCGCGACGCTATGGATCTAAATTAAAAATCGATTTTCCCGAGATAAAATACCTATACTCAGCTATCATTTCAATTTTTTCCATAGCCATATAACGGCATCTAAACGCTATAAGATTTATCACAAAATGTTTCACTTGTTGTAGCTTTTGGACTCTACGACTCAACGGATATTCAATTCTGACATCTAATTTTCTTTGTAACAGAGCTCATTCTCAGATGATTGTGGGATTTTTTTTGCGTACGCTCTCTGGACATTGTGGCAACCTCTAACGTGAAGAAAAAACATGTTTACTGTAATTTTTTGGACAAATAATTGAATAATGGGTTACCATAAATTTATTTTACATCGCATACCAAACTCCCAGACTCGTTCAAGAATGTAGTCTGTCACGAAGAGAATGAGATGTCAAAATTGAAAATCCGTCTAGTCTTATGGTCCAAAAGCTACGACAAGTGAACTATTTTGTGATAAATCTTACAGCGCTCAGATGCTTTATATGGCTATGAAGAAAATTAAAACGATAGCTGCGTATAGGTATTTTATGAGGGTAAAATCGATTTTAAATTTAAATCGATTATGTAACAAAAAAAAAAAACAATTCCAATTTTTTAGGTGACTCAGCCATCGTAAATATTCATCAATGGCTGTGTGAAATTCAAATTTCTCCCCGAATTTGAACATGGAAGTGGATTTCCACCAAATTCAATGCTAAGCAACCCTAACCGTAGATTTATGTGAATCCACGAGATTGAGCGTGGCGAGTAAACTATTTTTCAATCGGCGGAGGCTCAAAATTGAAAAACTTAAATTTCTGTCCAATCCGAAATTTTCAGTCGATCTCCGCCAAATTTGTCACATATCACGGCTGAATGACAATCATTACTTTCGGGAAGTTGGAGCTCAATCGGTCAAAGTTTACCGGAGTTATATTGATGAATTTGATTTTTTGAAAAATTCAAACTATCACGAAATCAAAAATTCTTGATGGATTCGGCCCGAAGGCAATTCCAACCAGCCTTGGGTACAAATGTATTCGTGAAACATTATTTGGACGTATATCTCCAAATTTGCGGACGCTAGAGTGGCAAACTATATTTTTTGGAAATTTGGAAATGCTGTCGAATCCGAGCGGCTGCGCCAATTGTTGCAACAATAACAGATGACATGGCGATTATGAGGCTCCTCATGAATGCTAAATTTGAGCGCTGTAGCTTCAACCGTTTTCGAATTATAGACGTTTAAAATGTACAGGGTCGTTACGCTCACACGCACAAGCGGGTTGGGCTTGAAATTTGGAAAGGTCAAAATTCGGAACGCGCAATGTTTGGAACGGCAATGCTCGTAACGGTCAAGATTCGGAAAACGTAATATATATAGGTATACTTACGTACCTCGTCCGTCGGCCGCGAGACTACATTGCCCGACTTCCGAGCTTTCCCACGTGTAAACTATCAATGTTAGATATATGCCGTCGGGGACTTTTTTGTAGGAAATTTAATTCTCTACAACATTGTTCATGTAAACTTTTGGTCCATATAGCGTTGTTTAGCGAGCGTTTGGACAGGAAGATGAAAATGTATTGAATCAATGAATATATTTTTATCTTCCTGTCCGAACGCTGGCTTAACAACGCTAGATAGACCAAAAGTTCACATGAACAATGTTGTAGAGAATTAAATTTCCTACAAAAAAGTCCGCGACGGCATATATCTAACATTGATAGTTTACGCTTGGGACAGCTCGAAAGTCGGGCAATGTAGTCTCGCGGTCGGCGGACGAGTTACGCAACTATACCTATATATATACACGTATTTCGAATCCTGACCGTTCCAAACATTGCGTGTTCCAAATTTTGGCCTTTCCGAACATTGCTCCTTCCGAATTTCCAGCCCAACCCACAAAATCCTCATAAAAATAGTTCGGACCGTCACCCACAACTTCTCAATCTTTCATCTCAGTGTTCCGTCGTCAATCCTTTGTTTTTCTTATTTCTTTCAACAGGAATCGACGACATGCAGATGTGCGAATTGAGCCTGGACGAAACCGGTTTGACGAGAAAACGCGGTGCCGAGATACTCGAGCACGAATTCAATCGCGAGTGGGAACGTCACGGTGGAAAGCCCTACGTCACGCCTGGCGATCGCAAAAAATAATTCATCGATCAACCAAACAGTGTACTATTTTGTTCGACGAAAAAAAAAAGTTATTTCACTATTTTTTTTTTTTTTTTTTCGTTCACCGACCGATGTGCATTCGCTCGACGAAAAATGTATTTGACAATAATCTTCGTCACCCAACAATCAATGATCAATCATGATCAATAATCGTGCGAAAATTAATATTTCATGCATTTTCAAAATGCATAAAAATAATTCCATCATTATTATTCTTTTCTATCATCAACGTAAAATTGATTTTAAATACTATTTTTTTTTTTTTCGTCGAGTCGAAGATCCGAAGCTTCGAAATGATTCACTATTCGCATCATAGACTTTGGTTATGATTTATTTGACATTTATTATTATTATTATTATTATTATTATTATTATTATTATTATTATTATTATTATTATTATTATTATTATTATTCCTATTTTTTTTTCCTTTTCCTTTCTCGTCACTGTAATACCGAAGGGAGGGGGAAGGGGGGTTAAATCGTAGTTAAGTATTTATGAGATTTCTCAGTGGATACCCACCAGATGTTTTTCTTTTTTTCTTCTTTATCATTTTGTTTCTTTCATTCTTCTCTTTCGAATATTAATAAAAATTCGAAATAACGAATAAAAAAAAATAAAAACGACTGCTGACGCTTGATTCATCGTCCAGATATATATATATATATATATATATGTATGTATAGTACATAAACGTTATATATATAAATATATACAGAGGTTGTCGCAATTGTCGCGAATTTAGAATGGATAACGAGACAGTAAAAAAAAAAACAATTTGCTTGTAATGAATTTCACGAGTTTGCTCGTGTGAAAAAAATAAAAAAATAAAAAACAGAACAAAAAATATTCGTTGTCGTGTAATCGATGATTCGATGAGAATATTCTTCGAGCATGCTGTGACGTTTACAATGGTGACACGACTGTGTGGCAGCGAATTTGTGTTCCAACACGACTCTTGGATCGAATTTATTTTTCATTTCTTCGTTATTTTTTTTTTTTTTTTTTCCTCATCGATTCAACAAGTCGGTGGTGGTACCCAGCCACCAAATTGTTTGTCCAACACCTTGGCAGCTGCGAGACAGAGTCTGTCCTGATTTGGACTGGCGATTATCTGAAAATGACATTTTTTACGATTACTTCATTATTCATTTTATTATTTCGTGACGATCGTCTTCTATTTTTTTTTTCAATTTTCATTTTGTTTCTTTAAACTTTTTCGTTTTTTTTTTTTTGCTAGAATTTTGAAGAAGGTTTTAAAGAGATTGTTGTTTCACCTGAAATCCTATGGGCAGACCTTCGTCGTTCAGACCCATTGGCACTTGGGTCGATGGACATCCGAATACGTTGGCGATCAGGGAATACATTCCACCCAATTGTTGAAGAAGTATTTTTCCTTGCACCGGAGCTGGACTTATGAACGATGGATATAAAAATATTCCATCGTCACCGAGCATTTCCTGTTGCATCCGATCGACGAAGAAAAAAGAAAAAAAAACAAACAAATTATCAGATTATCTTCTTGTTTGTTTGTCCGCCTTGAGGTACCGAATTTTTCGCATTCCCGTAATTTAACAGTCTGTCATTTGTCAGGCACGTGATGGAATATTCGTTATGGTCCATCGTGACAATATTATTTATTGAGCTTAGGGTGGGTGGGTAACAATATTCCGAACGTTCATCAGTCGGCGTGGTTTTTAACTTTTCCCGACTTTCGAGCCTTCCCACACGTAAATTATCAAAGTTAGATATATGCCTCCGCTGACGTTTTTTATACGAAATTTAATTCTCTACAACATTGTTCATGTGAACTTTTGGTCTATATAGCTTTGTTTAACCAGCGTTTGGACGGAAAGGTGAAAATGCATTTTCTTATTGTTTTCAGCTTCTCGTCTAAACGCTGGATAAACAACGTTATATAGACCAAAAGTTCACATGAACAATGTTGTAGAGAATTGAATTTCCTATAAAAAAGTCCCCGACGGCATACATCTAACTTTGATAATTTACGCGTGAGAAAGCTCGACAGTCGGGAAATGTTGAAAACTGCGCCGACTGGTAGGCGTTCGGAATATTGTACGTTCGTACAATGTTATTCAGAGTTTTGACGATTCGCTGCAATGTCATTCTACGCTACGACCGGTCGTAACATTGTCATTCGAAGCATCGCTTGTTTGGAATTTCGGGGTAAACATGTCGAATCACGGCTCCACCTCGAAAGTGCTCCAAATTTTGTTCTATCATTCTTTACCACTAGTATGTAGTATCCTAAGTAATATTAAGGGGACTGAGTCACCTAAAAAATTCGAAAATTAATTTTTTTTTCCGTGACACGGCCGATCCAAATTGAAAATCGATTTTACCCTTACGAAGTACGTATACTTAGCTATCATTTCAAATTTTTCCATAGCCGTATGAGTTATCTAAATGCTGTGAGATTTTTCACAAAATTTTTTACTTGTCGCAGCTTTTGGACCCTGCGACTCAATGGATTTTCAATTCTGACGTCTCATTTTCTTCGTAACAGACCTCATTCTCGGATGAGTGTGGGATTTTTTTTTATCTGCTTTCTGAAAATTATGGCGACCAATAATGTGAAAAAAAAACAATTTTTTTGTAACTTTTTGAAAAACCGGTTGAATAATAGGTTCCCATAAATTCGTTTTACCTCGCATCCAAAATTCCTACACTCATCTGAGAATGACTGCGATTTGGAACAAAATGAGACGTCGGAATCCAAAATCCGTTCATCGGTGCGGTTCGAAAGTTGCGACAAGTGAAAAATTTTGGGGGGGCGCATGGCTTTGGCCGCCTTCAAGATATTAAAAAAGTGGTAATATTGAATGGTTAGAAGGAAATTAAATTGTCCTTTCAGTCGTAACGTAGTCGTAAACCAAGCACCAAAACAAACACACACACACACACGCGCACACATACAAATACACACATACAACCAACAAACAAGGCACACACACACAAGCATACACGTCGGACAGTCGGAAGCCAAGGGTAGTTCGAAAAAATGTAAACAAGAGGCAATAATGTAAGAAGTAAGTATGCAAGCATATTTGAGAGAGAAATGTTACTATCAAAATTAATAACAGTTAGTATAGGGTAAGATGGGGTTAAATCGCCAGCGGGTAAGACAACCATTTGAGGCTCATATTCGAACCAATTGATATAACGAGTAGCCGTTCATAAGGTAAATCGTGGGCGAAGTGAAAAACACAATTTTTTGGGAAAAAATCGGCTAATTTGTTATTGCGAAATCAAAGTTATGAACAAAAAAAAAAAAACTCGACAGCGTTACCTCGTAAATGATGTACAGGAATAGTGTTTAAAATTTCAAAAGGATCGGTAGTTTTCAAGTTATCAGGGGCACCGACTTTAAAAACGTGAGTTGTGGGAAAAACGCTTCAAAGTTTTAAACGCTTATGCGTGCGGAGTCAGTGGCAGGTATAAAAATACTCATAACTTCGTCAATTTTGCTCCAATTGACTTGAAATTTTGACACAATGTTCTTCAGATATTACGGATTTAATTTCAAAAATAAAAAAAATGCAAAAAAAAATTAAATACCTTACCCCCCCCCTCTTAAACAACCAGGCAACCGGTGGGGTAAAAATGCCACGCGTCCCTTCAACGTTGAAGTGCCTCTAAGGGAATAATAATTATTTCCCGAGCAAAGCCAAATATCTGCGGTAGCTGAGCGAGATGAGAAAATTTTTTTTCAAAGTTGTTAGGGAAATAAATAGGAACCGCGAGAACAATAGTATCCTCTCGCCGTTCCAACCGTGATCGTCCCAAAAGAGATGATTACGTTGAACATAGCCAGCACCACAGCGATAATTAATGCTGGAAATTATTTTTTTTTAATCTTTTAAAAGATTAGCACAATAAGTGATAATTATAAAAAAACATTAAAACAACAAGTTCGTATTCTAATTTGTCCCGAAACGGAGTGGTTTTATTACCCCACTGGGTGGGGTAAGAAAACCACTTTGAACTTTTTTTTTCAAATGGAGGTGCTCAATAATGAATAAGAGTTACATCGAAATTCGCTGGATAAATTTTGTAGCTAAAGGTTTATATTGATTTATGTTTGGGAATATTCTGATAAATGCAGGTTGCACAGCGTTTACAGTGAAAAAATGGCGATTTAACCCCATCTTACCCTACACGTGGAAATTAATTGTGACAGATGTATCGTAACTCTTACAGAAGCAATAATTAAATTTCAAAGTCGTGCAGATAGCATTGTTTTTTTTTTACAAAATCACGGTGTATTAGAACGTGAAGTGTTATGTGCATCGTGTGGAAGCCCTGCCATTCTTCATGAAAGCAGTCTTGTGTGGAGTTGTCGAAGACAAAAGGTCATGAGGAGTTGAAAAAAAAAAAAAAACAAAAAAAACAATCGGATACGGTGCAATTTTCAACAATCTCTCCGAACGAAAATTTGGCTGCATAATCCTAATTTATCACCGGAGAAATGTTGTACATTGCTGGAATATTTCATGCTGTTGAATCCGCCTCATGTAAATTTTCTCATGAACGAATTGAAAATAAGCACACAAACAGTATGCGATTGTTCTAATAATTTTATATTATTATATTACCAATATTCACCAAATTGTAAAATACGAAGATAAAAAAAAACAGTCGAGTCAAATATGGGCCCAAAAAAAAAAAATGCACCGGCCCAATAGTTCTGAGTGACTTTTCCGATAGTTCTAGCTATTTCCCAGAGAGTTCTTGATATTGATGACTTTTTCGCGACTATTACAATTATTGTAAAATACGAAGATAAAAAAAAAATCAGTCGAGTCAAATATGGGGCAAAAAAAAAAAAAATTATCGTCCCCATAGTTCTGATTAGCTTTTCGCGTAATTCTCGCTATTGCCGATAATTTTATTCATTACCTATGTAATTGTAAAATATAGACGTGATATATTATGCACAATAGCAAAGAATTTTCTTCTCTTGGAAGAGAATAAAATCTTGAATAACAAATCATTGTTCAAAACAACAATAAAGGCCCATCTTTACAAAGTTCGTAAAAAAAACCGTAATAATAATAATTCGTTGTTTCTTATTTACTGCCTCATCAGAGTTTCGTTGACTCTTACCAAAAATTTATCACGCAGCTGCAGTCCTTCTTTCATGTAATGATTTCTCGCCGATGGACTCACGAAACCACCGGAGTCCTTCAACAGCTTCAAGTAAATTGCTGACTTCGTGTACTGGGACATGCCAAGAATCGACTTGATGCCTTCGACCCAGCCATTGCATTCGTGCTGTTCGTCAAAAAAATTCAAAAATCAAAATTCCGCTCAAAATTCGCATGTCACATTTGTTATAATTTATTTATAACATTGAACAAAAAAATTGTATAATTTATGTTATTGAATTATTATGATTCCTCAAAGAGCTATGTTACAGTGGAAAAGTTTTTTTTCCCGAGATCTTCACGTCGCCATATTTACCGGGTTGGGCACAAAATGAGGAACGAGAGATGGTCGGAAAGGCCTAAATTCGGAACGGGCATTGTTTGGAACGGCAATGCTCGTAACGGTCAAGATTCGGAAAACGTAATATATATATAGGTATAGTTGCATACCTCGTCCGCCGGCCGCGAGACTACATTGCCCGACTTCCGAGCTTTCCCACGCGTAAACTATCAATGTTAAATATATGCCGTCGCGAGATTTTTTGTAGAAAATTTAATTTTCCACAACATTGTTCATTCGAACTTTTGGTCTATATAGCGTTGTTCAGCCAGCGTTTGGACAGGAAGATAAAAATGTATTGAATCCATGAATATATTTTTATCTTCCTGTCTATCTATCTATGTATACGTGTTCCGAATCTTGACCGTTCCGAGCATTGTCCAAACACTGCGCGTTCCGAATTTTGGCCTTTCCGAACATTGCTCGTTCCGGATTTCGGGCCCCGCCCTGTTTTATCAACAGTCTCGACACTTCGCAGAAATTTGCAGCTCCATGATCCCTTCATCGACTATAATTTCCGTCATGATTCAAACTGCGACTCGGCTTTTATGGCGTTTTGAAATTCCCAAAAAAACGACGTTTGCACTACAGCAGTCGAAAATTTCGAGATATTCGTCTAAACTTTCGAAAAATCAAATTTATCAATATAACTCCCGTCAAGTTTAACCGATTGGGCTTCAACTTTCCATACTATATTAAGACACTAGTACAAAAAAACTTTTTCCGGCCAGTGTGAGTTTGCAGAACGAGCCGAAGGCGATGAGTATTGCAATCACACGAGTCCATCAGAAAACGTTTTTCGTACGAGTGTCGTACGAATTTTTATATCACAAGGTCCGTAAATGCGGTTTGAAGCGAAGGGACTGAGCGTAAAACCGAACTTCTACGGACAGCGTGACATAAAAAATAATGAACATTATTCAGCTGTGATATTTATTGAGTTTGGCGGGATTCGTTCAAATTTGACAGTAATTCAAGTTTTTCAATTTCGAGCCTCTGTCGATTAAACAATATTTGACATGCTGAATCTCATGAATTCACATAAATCAATGGTTAGGGGTTTTGAGCATTAAGTTTGCTGGAAATTGACATGCGGGTTTTAGTTTGAAAAAAAATTTGAATTTTATGCAGCCAATAATGAATATTCAAATATCATAACAAGCTGCAAAGTGAAACTCGATATTTGCTTCCTCTGAATCGTAGGTAGTGAACGATAATTCCTCTATGAGGAAGGCAACAAAATTTTGAAAAAATGACTCCTTATAGAGGAATCTTTGTTAACTACCTACGGTTCACAGAAAGCAAATTACAAGTTTGAATATGCAGCTTGTTTATTCTTTTTTTTTTTTTAATTACCTTTGGATCCTCTGGATTCATGAGTATGTGAGGTACTTCTGGTAGATTGAAAAACATGGATATAGTGATTTCCAACATCTCGTGCATTGGTCCAAGTGGCGACTGTAAAAAGACTAACAAAATTAACGCAAATTCGAATGTCAACAACGATTATTATTTTTAATTTAATTAATTCAATCAATATATTTCTCTGCAATTTTTTTCGTCAATTTTTCAAATTCAACTAACGAATATGACTGTTTTGTTGGACTTTTGGTCCCCGATAAAAATGAATAATTACTCAAATTCGAATGAAAATTATAATTATTTCTTTTTCAAATAAAATGTATTTCTTTCAATTTTTATTTCGAATTTTTGAAGTTTTAAGTATTCAACGATTATAACTGACTTGTTGGACTTTAGCTCCGCAATTTTGAAGATGCTTGACCGCGGTTCTGATGGAACGTTTAATGTCCGAAGTTACGGGCAACGTGCCAAACGTGTGACCACTGTCTTCCAAGTAAAACACGTTGACCTTCCGAATGTCGATGGTCCCATCGAGATCGAGTTTCTTGGCTTTGTCGCCGCTTATCACTCTCATGGCCAGTGCCAGATCGTCCACGTATCTCGTCATCGGACCCATTACGAGATATTGTTTGAACGTGTGTTCCTCGGACATCGGAAAGTGTCCGGTTATAGGGATTATTCCTGTAATCGATATTATTTTACGTCCAGGGATTGAAACTCGGAACGACCAAAATTCCGAATGCGGAATAGTTTTGAACGTACAAAATTTCAAACGTACAAAATTTCGAACGGACGAAATTTCGAGCGTACAAAATTTCGAACGTACAAAATTTCGAACAATATTTCGAACGTACAATATTTCGAACGGACAAAATGTCAAGGGTACAAAATTTTGAACGTACAAAATTTCAAAGGTACAAAATTTTGAACGTACGGAATTTTGAACGTGCAAAATTTCTAACGTACAATATTTCAAGCGTACAAAATTTCGAACGTACAAAATTTCGAGCGTAAAAAATTTCGAATGCACACAATTTTGAACGTACAAAATTTCGAACGTACAATTTTTCGAAAGGACAAAATGTCAATCTTACAAAATTTCGAACGTACAATATTTCGAACGGACAAAATTTCGAAAGTACAAAATTTCGAACGTACAAAATTTTGAACGTACAATATTTCGAACGTACAAAATTTCGAACGTACAATATTTCGAACGGACAAAATGTCAACCGTACAAAATTTCGAACGTACAAAATTTCGAACGTACAAAATTTCGAACGTACAAAATTTCGAACGTACATAATTTCAAACGTACAATATTCCGAACGTTCAAAATTTCGAACGTACGAAATTTCGAACGCTAACCAACCATATAGTTTCCGACATCGCCCGACTTTCGAGCTTTCCTACGGGTGAACTATCAATGTCAGATATATGTCATCACAGACTTTTTTCTAGGGAATTCAATTCTTTACAACATTGTTCATGTGATCTTGTGGTCTATGTATCGTTGTTTAGCCCGCGTTCGGGCGGGAAGATAAGAAGGCATTAATTTTTTTTTACCCACAGCATTGATGAAAATTGTTTAAAAGCCGTTGTGAGTTACAGCTTGCAGCTTGTTTTGCATACGGGTTTTACAGATATGCACCGCATATAAAAAATGCAACCGCACAAAAATCGACTCGACCGCATAGAAAGAGACCTGACCGCATAACAAAAGACTCGAATGCAGAAATAAAGACTCGACCGCATAAAAAAAGACGACCGCTTAAAAAAAAAATTGACGGTATAAAAATTTTTTAAAGAATGTCATTTTACTCTCTACTTCGTAATGTTTTTATGAAAATTGAAACAGAACTACTCATTAATTTCATAGTCTGAAAGAACCCGAAAAACCGCTTTACAAAACACTGCTTTAGGGTTCTTTTTGTTTTCCCAGGAATATAGTTACGGCCAGTCGAACGTACCCGTGCAATCGTAAAATGTGGATGTTTTCGAAACTTTCATTCCCCGTAGTGTGAGAGATGATCGTAGAGGTTGAAAAATCGGTGAGTAACTTTTTATTTAATGGATAAACCATCCCTGTGAATTTGATGCCAATAAAAAAATATGACATTTAAAGTTCACACAGCAGGATATTAGAAGTAGTCAAGAAATTGCATTTTTATGTAAAAGACGAAAATCTCGAATGATCGATAGCTCATGAGGATTAAAGAAGAATTTATAAATTTTAAATGGAGAAAAGAAAATTTGGTTTATCATTGAATTTTTGAATCTTCATCGGTTCCAGCAGTTTTTACGGAGAACCCAACGTGAATTCGACATATGTCGTGTGAAATTTTTCCAGCTTTTTAAAAATAATGTTGGAAAAAAATTCAGACATGCGCAGTGCCTGAAAAAAAAGCGATTTATGAGTAAAGCTCGATTCTAAGAGCTTTTAGTTAGTCCAAACTGAAAATCAATATTTTTTGGATAGTCGAGATAATTTCGCATAGAAATGCACTCTAAGTGTAATTTTTCTTTCGCGACGAAATACTAAAAAAAATTAAATTGAAAGATAAGAAAAACGGAATGTTGATTTTGCCGGAGGCTCAATCGATCCTCAAAAAAAAAAATTGTTAAGTCTATTACGAACCTCCTAAAAATCAAATTCTAATCACCGCCTGAGACCAGGCAGGTGATTAGAATTGGACTAGGAGGTTCAAGGACAGGCTTAAACATTTTTTTATTTGTTCCAAATTATTTGGTCAAAGACATGACCCAAATAAAAACCACCCTGATATGCATGTTCTAAATTCTGACCCTTCGAAGCACTGCTCGTTTCGAACACTGAACGTTCTGATTTTTCACTCGTCATAATCGATGTTGCATTGCAAAATGAAGACGTGAGATTTTTCGAACAATCGTTTACTCACCGGGTGTCGGTTTGTGTCCATAAATGCCTGTGAAAAGTGACGGAATTCTAATTGATCCGGCGATATCCGAACCCACACCAATGAGCGATGCCCCAGCTCCCAACAGTGCTGCCTGACATTCGAAAATAAATATTTTCATGATACCACAACTGAACACAAGCCAGGATACCGAAAAGATTTAAGAAAAAAAGGCTGAAGGCATCGAAGCTGCTGCAGGTAGTCTACTCTATGGAGCTGGAATTGATGATTCAGTGTAAGTTGACATTTTTTTTTCCACTGTTTTAGTTTTTTAAATGTTCGGGTAGTATCCTATAGACTGTAAGAGACAAAGCAAGCCTAAGACATACCATCTCCTGATTAAGGTACGTAGTACTTTGATGTGGCAACGTCGCGTGTTATGACGTCGATCAGAGAGAGAGAGAGAGAGAGAGAGAGAAGATGGGAAACAAACGCGCAACGTTGCCATGTCTACTGGATCACGTCCAACTCCTCATATAAACTGTATTTTCCTAATGTTTATTCGCTTATTATTATCATCACAGTCTCCTGATCTCTACTGTCAAGTGCCCAAAATGTTCTCCGAATATTCAACTTGCAGATCAAGTGTTTTCATTAAAATCTGACGAAGACTGAATGATTAAACGAACTTACCTAAGTGAAGTTCAATCATGATTGTATGAAGCGCCTCTTCCGAAGAGATCATAAATGTAGTACCCCCACTTCGCTCAAGTGTCTTCACCAATTTAAAGCAAGGGGAAAAAATTTCCCCTGCTCCGCGGTCTGTCGCCGCCTTCATTGCGCGCCACCGCGCCGATCTTCATTTTTCAAAGCTCTGCCGTAACGTAAAAAACGGGAATCTCCCTCGAGATGATTGGGAGGGAGGGACTGATCTCTTCGGAAGAGGCGCTTCATACAATCATGATTGAACTTCACTTAGGTAAGTTCGTTTAATCATTCATTGTATTTCGCGCCTCTTCCTCGAGATCATAAATGTAGTTGTTTAAAGTTGGTTACGGCAGACGTATTATGTTAACGAATCATTACATATTCACTTTTTTTTTTTTTAAATTTTTTTTTTTAACCATAATACGGTACTTTTTACTCCCGGCTGAAAACGGGAGTATATGAGTTTCGTCGTACCGACGTGAATTGGCGTAATCCGTTGTCTCGAATGTTTGTTTGTTTTTTTTTTTTTAAATACCTCTAGTACGGCTTCTGCAAACGGATTGTCTTGAAGCGCAACTTCTCGATTATAAAAACGCGCCAATATTTGAGACTCGTTTGACCAGCCTGCAGTTTTTCGAATCACGTCGATGCTGACACCTTTACGTTTAGCCGCCAATGTAGCGGCATGTCGCGTACTGTACGCTGAAAACACGTTAATGTCTACTCCACTTTTAAACATGACCGATTTTATCAATCTACTAAGGGCTTGTGTGCCCACCGCTTTGTACGGTTTTTTGAACGATATAATAATCTAACGGTTGAACCTCTTAACTCTTTAGTCTTTTCTATGTATGCCAACAATGCTCTAGCAACGCAGATCGATTCATCCTGGTTGAAACATGGTAAACGCAACACAGGATGTTCTTTCTTGGGATCGGATGGCTTATAATAGTCTCCGGAATTTTAATTTCTAACGAATTTACTGTGGTCTGATAAATATTTCTCGTATCAATCAAAGCCAAAGTGTGCGGATGATGTCCTGTACTAAGCGCCACTAGGGTCACGAATTTTAGTGTGAGCTTTTCCAAACTAATATTCCGATTCGGGTACCAGGTTGACAAATAATTTAAAACAATTTTAGGTTCCCAAATTGAATCTTATCTCGGTGTTGCTGGCTTCAATTTTGCCACTCCCCTGGAAAAAAACCGTTATATTCGCTCAGCTCTCCCTAATTCTGGTCCAATAATTAGCTAGATGGCTGATCGATAGCAAATTAACGAATTATAAGATGCTCCTTTTTTAAAACTCTTCTGTTAAAAAAGATAGGACGTTATTTATGCATCCGCTGAACGGTTCAATGTTTTCCTCGTGACAAAAGGCCCACCATTTACTTAGTCCCGAGTCGTATTGACGAAGTGACGACTCTGCTATGGACGCTATTAAAATGTCCAACGAGTCGACTGGAACTTCCTTTCTGACGAAAGGCTTCCCAGATAACCTGCCGACAATAGATGTTTCCACAACGAATGTTCCTCTCTGTGGAAATAACGAATCAAAATACTAATTGGTTCAAAAACAATCGGTTCGGCCTCGAGAAGGGACAAAAATAAGGGGAACCACGAATGCCCTTCCCACCATGGCACGACGACTTATTGTCGACATTTGACATTTGCCTTAGAGGCAAATAAATCAATCTCCGGCTAGCCAAATGATCGAACAATTTTTTTTTTTTTTTTTTTTTTAACGCCATTCGCAATCTCGAATTCTGTCTTTGGCTGTAATCGTCTCGACTCAAAGTCCGCTTCAACGTTTTTACTCAAACATATATACGAAGCCATGATCCAAATTTTTCGGTGCTCACCCACTGTCAGATATTTTTGCCTAGAGAGCTTAAGTCTTCGTAACAGCTACCCTTCATACAAATAATGAACGCAATGGCTGTCGTATTGTCCATGCGTAGTACAATTTCTACACCGTTCATCTCTTGCAAAACATTTTAACCCGAAAAAAGCGGCTTTCAATTCGAGTATATTGATATGTGATTCTAGATCTTTTTCGTTCCAGTAACCGTGAGTACGATGACCTTCGGAACAAGCGCCCCCACCTGTACGCAACGCGTCAGAAAAAATTTCCAGCTCGTACATAGGCTCTCTGATCGGTGTGATAGCGAGTCTAATGTTCGTTTTCCACCACGTAAAGTCATCGTCTAATTCTTTTGAGATGACCATTAATGCATCGAAATCATAATTGTTAGCATCCAGCATACGCGATCTTTCTTTTTCGAACCCTCTTACGAGCACTATCCCATATTTTAAAGCTGGGCACCTCGAGATTAACTTTCCTATAAGCGCAGCAAATTCTCTCATCTTACATCGAGATAAACTACTGAACTTTCTCAATAGATCAACGGTACGCTGAATCTTGTCCTTTAACAATTGTCCTCTATTGACATTTCAAACGGGTTGAAAATTAATCCCAAGTATCTGCACCGTTGAGTTGGAATCATTAAGCTCTTTTCTTCGTTAATAACGAAACCTAATTGTTGCAACAGTAATTTGGTAACCCGTAAATTCTGTATGCAATTCTCGTAGGTACTCCCCAGAACCAAAATGACATCTAAACAAAAAACGGATTGCAAGCCGCGTTTTCATAGGTACGTCGCCACCGGTCTCAATATCTTAGTAAAGATATACGGCGCTATGTTTAGACCGAAAGGTAAATATGTAAACTTGAATAATTTTCCTTCGTACGCAAATCGCAAGAACTTTCGGCACTTATTTGCCATCGAAACGAGGTAGTACGCATCTTTGAGATATATTGTACCCAACAAATCTCCTGGACTAAACAGTCTCTTCGCGACTTTTCAATCTTCGAGCTTAAAATGATTCGTCGTAATATGCTCGTTAAGTTTTTTCAGACTCAAAAATAATCTGTGTGACCCATCGGGCTTCGGGATTAAAAAGATATTCGACAGGAATTGTCCTTTTTCATGGGCGCAACTTACAATAGCGCCTTTAGCAATTAATTTGCTAATATTTTATCGATTAGTAATTGCTCTTGCCTTGACCACGTGGGCTCAATAGGGCAGCGTTCCTGATTTGGACGTGTCGTGAATGAAATTTCGACCCCCGAACCTACTTGTGAATCACGGGGTCAATCGTCACCGTTGACCATGCGTGGGCGAATAATTTCAGCATGCCCGCTGGTCTACTTACATTCGTTAATGCGAGTATCGACGTCTGTTCTGCTGTCTGTTCGACTCCTTCCGGTACCCCGGCTTCTTCGATTCCGGAGTTTTGAATGATACCTGTCGCTGCCCGCTCGATGTCGTCGCTTGTTTCTCGTACATTGACTGCTTCGGCGAGCCTCTCAAGTTTTTTGGCTTTCTCTGAAAATTGTTTGGCCGCGAAGGTTTTGTCGGAGGCTTTAGCCCCTTCGTTGCTTTTTGGATATTTTTGGCTGTTTTTATCCTTTTTTCCAAATCTCCGCCGAACAGCCATTCGTCTACTGTTGTGTTAGAAAGCGTAACTTTCAAGGAAGAATTCAAATTCGCCAGAATTAGATTTTTTTTTTTTTTTTTTTGCTGTCGATTCTTCTCGAAGAAGTGAAGCGAGAATTCTTCCGCTGTCGCTCAACGATTCGAGCAACACAATCTTTTGGGGATTCTCGGTTTTGAGAGTGATTGTAATCGCCTTTCCCACGGACGCCAGGCATGCAGCGATACGCTCTTGTTTCTCAATAATTCGTTTATCTCGTTTAATTATGTTCTCTTGAACGAAAGCGGCGATCTCTAAATTCACTCTCGGAATCGAAATAAACTGACAATTCTCGGGAATCGGATATTTTTCTAAGAATCTTTTCTCGTCTTCCGGCGGAAGTCCTTTTTGCAATATCTCTGCCCAGCAAATCGCTACATCCTTATGAACGGCAGAATCCGTTTTCTTTTCTGACTCTAAACGCGCCCCCAGCACGCTTAATAATTCGTCTTACAGTTCGACTTCATGTTCTGGTACCGCTGTTTCGTTTTCAACGACCTCTTGTGGCGCTGGAGTTTTCATCAGATCAATCTCTGATATCTCCGTTGCCACTGCAGCGGATCCAATCACCTGTTCTCCCGATGGTTCGTTGTTTTCGGCTCAACGTTATTCGCGAACGATCGGTGACTGAGAGTAAGCTGGTTCGACTCGAATTTCCGAATCGTCTCGTGATGGTTAACGACTTTTTGAAACACAAATGTCTCGGGGGCGATTGCCTCGACAAATGTCGGGAAATTAAATATTTTGCCGAACGTCGAACTGGTGAGCACACCAACGACTGTCGAGGTAGTGAGCGCACCGATGAATTGCGACGGTGATCGTCCCGACGTATACCGAGATATCGAGCGTCTCGAAGGCTATCGAGATGATGAACGTTTACCTGAAAGAATTCAATCATCCTCAATGTAATTAATCTGAGGTGACTGTATTACATGAGCGCGACGTTTTTGGCAATCATAACCAAAACAAAATCGACGCAACGAATTATGAGAGTCAAACTCTTTCCATATATATCTCTGTTATTGAACATAACCAAATAACCGGTGCAACGAATTGTGAGAGTCAAAACTCTCTTCGTTTTTCTGGATTCGTATTCCTTCGTCAAACGAAGGCGGGCCTCTAGCAGCGAGCATAACCACTAACCGGCTCAACGAATTTTGAGAGTCAAACTCTCTTCGTTTTTTCCTGTTCCGTATTCCTTCGTCAAACGAAGGTGTGCTTCTGGTAAGAGCCAGAAGCACCGTGCTGTCTGATAAATCATTAGCACATCCAAACTATTGGATCGGAACTCGGCCTGTGTCCTTTGTCAAACAAAGTTCACCCTTCGACCCACTTTCTGTCCCCCGTACAACCGAAAATGGGGTAAGGCCGACGACGAGCATCCTTCTCTCGATTCAAATCCTCCTCCAGACGTCTAATCTTTCGTCGCAGTCCGTGATTTGATCTGTCCTCGTCCGATCTTGATCTTTTTTTTCTTATTTTTCTTGCCCATCTCTGAAGATTTTTCTCTTTTTTTTTTTTTAATTCAATTTAATTTTATTTATTTCTTATATACGTGCGATGACACTTGCACCAAGCGAAAGAATGAAGATCGGCGCGGTGGCGCGCAATGAAGGCGGCGACAGACCGCGGAGCAGGGGAAATTTTTTCCCCTTGCTTTAAATTGGTGAAGACACTTGAGCGAAGTGGGGGTACTACATTTATGATCTCGAGGAAGAGGCGCGAAATACAATTTTTGTATTACATCAAATTGAGCGTGATTCTCCATAAGGCTCCATGTTAAACGTGTGAAAATAAAAGTGTTGATATATTTTTTCTCGCGCTCCGGAAAGTGATAAAATTTTAACTGAACCTTTTTCTTATCGATACCTATAAGTGTGCCAAGTTTCATGAAAACCTGACGAGGAACTCTCTCATGGAGGGTACCACCTTAAACGCGTTTTTCTCAAAACGAATTTTTAAAAGTCCATGTTAACTGCCATTTAAAAACATTGCCGATTCATTTCAAACTTGATACACTTATCCTACATATAAAATACGTCCCCCCCAACGTTGGGTTTCCGAATTTTTTTTTACATCAAGGGGGTTTTCCACTTACAAAGTGACGGAATTTTTCTTGGAAAATTGCACTTTTTACTTTCAATGACCACCGAAAATTTTTTCATGAAAAAAAATAATAATCAGGCAACGTACAGGCGAAGATTTGATGATACTTCGACTGAATTTAAATGATCTTTGATTTCAGGTAATTTTCAACTGAGATACCGTTAACACCGCAAATCTTTTTTTTTTTTCCAAAGACCTTCTTGGAAGAGCTTTGTCATCGGCTTGTTTGTCGATATTTTCGCATAAAAAAATTACAGAATGTTATTGAAGCGATATACTCAATAATATGGGAAAGGTTTGGATAAATTTGCTTCATCCATACTGATACAAAAAATTCGCAAAAAAAAGTGTCTTTTTACGCTGAGCTCTTACCTCCCTCCCCCCGCCGCCCAAGTGCATGCTGAAATACAAATTCCTAATTTCTCTCAAATTTGTTTCTATCTGTCTATCATTTCGGCAGCTGTCAATTAAGGTATTTTCAATTTTTTAAATTTTTCAAAAATATTTTGTTCACATACCCGAGGTGAAAAAAGTATATCAAAAATCTGATTTGGACATGAAATTTTCTCAGCTTTTCGAAAAAGATGTATTGAATTTGGGCAAAATTTATCGGGCAATTCATATTTTATGTCGGTTTGAAATTTTGTCGGAAGTCAACGTAAGTGCTCTAGCTTCCACAATTTTCGAGATTTACGGCTAAAATTTGGTACAAAGTTGCACAACCATCGAAAGTAGTTTGTTATCGAATTTGAGCAAAATCCATCGGGACGTTCAGATTTTATGGGAATTATAATTTTTCAAATTTGACACGAATTGCCCCATATACATATGAGCGATTCCACGTGACTTCAGCCACTCAAAAAAAAATTTTTCCACAAATAATTTTAAAAAATTGAGCTATTTTTTTGCAATATATTCACCGAGTGCCGATTTTTTAAAAATTTTTTTGACGGTTTTATCGTTAATTAAAGTTTTTTTGTATTTTTCCATTCAAATGGCTGTATCTTTGGCAGGGTTTGACGTATTTACATTTGTAAAAAACGAAAATGTGCGTCTTTTTAAGGCCTTCCAGAAAAAAATTACTTTAGATTCTATTGAGCAAGTTGCACGTCCGTTTCAGGGCAAAATATGCAAAAATATTTTTTTTCTCAAAAAATGCATTTTTAATTTTTTTTTTCAAAATTGCCGCGAATTCCGAATACCAAAAAAGAATTTTTGGTATTTTTTACATCGTGGGTCCGGCAATCGGTAATGCGTAATTTTACCGATTTCATTAATAGTTTTTTTTCAGTTTGATTTTTTTTTTTTTTTTCATGGGCTCCAGTCACTTTACGCGAGTTCAGAAGCCTCCTTGAACGAGAATCTAATGATAATCAATGCTCGTTGAATCGCGTGAAGCGAAAAAATCAAACTGTAGAAAATCTATTAATGAAATCGGTAAAATTACGCATTACCGATTGCTGGTCCCACGATATAAAAAATACCAAAAATTCTTTTTTGGTATTCAGAATTCGGGGCAATTTAAAAAAAAAAATTAAAAATGCATTTTTTGAGAAAAAAAATATTTTTGCATATTTTGCCCTGAAACAGACGTGCAACTTGCTCAATAGGATCTAAAGTAATTTTTTTCAGGAAGGCCTTAAAAAGACGCATATTTTCGTTTTTTACAAATGTAAATACGTCAAACCCTGCCAAAGATACAGCCATTTGAATGGAAAAATACAAAAAAACTTTAATTAACGATAAAACCGTCAAAAAAATTTACAAAAAATCGGCACTCGGTGAATATATTGCAAAAAAATAGCTCAATTTTTTAAAATTATTTGTGAAAAAAATTTTTTTTGAGTGGCTGAAGTCACGTGGAATCGCTCATATGTATATTGATTTCGACTCACATTACACTCACATGGTGCTCTCAACGTCACAGAAGTAAAAAAGGTGCAAAGTAGAACCTTGCACATGGCTTCCTCATTTTACACATTTGCACAAAGCTTTCTCTATGAGGAAGCCAAAACTGATCGTACCATAGTTCCTCATAGAGAAAGTTTTGGGCAAATGTGTAAAATGAGGAAGCCATGTGCAAGGTTTTACTGTGCAACTTTATTTTGTTTTTTTCGCATCAATTACCTCCCCACCGGAAGAACCTCCGGCTATTCGTCTTCCGTCGTACGGATTCGTCGTTCTTCCGAACAAATAATTCGAACTATCGAGACTCGTGCACAACTCTGGAGTATTGGTAACGCAAATGGGTATCGCACCGGCATTCTTCAGTGACGCAACTATCGGACTGTCGGCGCCAGCCTTGATCCCACGTCGGACCAACGTGCATCCCGTTTGACTCAAACCTGCATTTTTCCGACACACGCAATGTTGCGAGACAAACAAAACACAAAACAAACAATCGTTGAACAACGTACATTAATAATTTTTGTTGTTATTTTTTTTTCCTCCCATTATCACAAATTACGTGTAGTCATATATTTTCATTTCCATATTATTCTATTTCTTATTTGGAATTTTTTTTCTCAAATAAATATAAAACGAAGAATTTTCGGTCTTTCATTACCACGAATTTCGTGGTAATTTTCATATTTGTATTAAATTTTCGTATTTTTATTTTATTGTATTTTATTCAAGTGACATTTAATTTTTTTTAATTGGGAAGAACGAAAAAGAAGAAAAAATTGATTAATTTTTTTATTACCACGAATTGCGTGTAATTTTTCTATTTACATTCGATTCTCGTATTCTTATTTTATTGTATTTTATTCAAGTTCATTTGTTTTTTATTTCAAAGAACGAAAAAAAAAAAAGAAAAAATCAATTCATTTTTTTCATTACCTACCACGAATTGCGTGTAATTTTTCTATTTATATCCGATTTTCATATTTTTGTTTCATTGTATTCTATTTATATTTAGTTTTATTTCTTATACAAAAAAAAATGGAAAACAACAAGAAAGAACAATCGATTTTTTCATTACCAGGAATTGGGTATAATTATGTATTTGCATTCGATTTTCATATTCTCATTTTAGTGCATTTTATTTCAGTTCATTTTTTTTTTATTTGAAAGGACGAAAGAAATAAAAAAGAAATTAATTCTATCATTACCGGGAATCGCGTGTAATTTTATATTTATATTCGATTTTTATGTTTATTTTATTGTCTTTTTTTCATTTTATTTCGTTTTATTTGTTCCTTGAAAAAATAAAAAAATAAAATAAAAACAAGAAAAAAGAATTGTATTTCTCATTACCCGGAATTGCGTGTAATTAAAAATAATTTTTATATTAACATCAATCGCATGTAAATATAAAATCATATTTTTGTTTTAGTTCATTTTATATGTTTGTTTAAAATGATTGAAAGAAAATTTGAAAAAAAAAAAGCAATTGTCACCTTTAAGAGAGCAGCTTTCTTTCACGGTAAATGGAATACCGTAAAGTGGCATTTTCACTTCGAGTTGAGCCTTGGTCACTTGACCGGACGTCAATCTCTCGTCGCACATACGTGCATCCTTCATCGCATCTTCGTAACGATCCTCGACGACCGCATTGACGATCGGATTAACTTCCTTGATTCGTTCGATGTAAGCCTTCACCACCGTCTCGCTCGTAATCTTCAATTTCACATTCGAACCGATTATGTTTTATCGTCTCGTCGCGTATCACCCCATTTTGGTGTATCATTTGCAAATTTCGTTTTTGTTTTATTATTTTTTTTCCTCATTTATTCGAATGAACGATTGGCACTCTGATAAAAAATTGTGGGAAATATTTGAGCCATTCCACGTCACTTCAGCTACTAAAAAAAAAAAAAAAATTCCACGACGGTTTTCGCGACCTGACCTGCGCGACATGAAATATCTTGTACAATTTCGAATAGAATGCTTCGAAAACAATGTAAAACTTTGATTCAAACATGTGTAAATGTAATTGTGAAATACTAACACTGTACATTTAACCGTTTTTCTGAGTTTAATTTTTCAAAAATCATATGGAAAATGGCTATAGATATGCGAAGACCTCCTTGAGGGCGAGGTAAGGTATGATCAGTTTTTTCGTTGCATTTTTTTTTTTTCATTTTTTTGACCGAATGCATAGTATCTCAAGAATATTGCGTCAAAATGTCAAGTCGGTTGGAGCAAAATTGACGACGTTATGAGTATGTGAGCATCCGTTGCTCCGGGCCAAGTGCGACGATTGCGAAAAAACTTCAAAGCGTTTTCCTCAAACTTGACATTTTTCAAGTCCGTGTTCACGATAACGCAAAATCTACTGGACCAATGGTTTTCAAATTTTGCACACTACTTTTTCACATAATTCACCAGGTATTGTCGAGAGCTATTTTTTTAATAATCATTAATTTCACAGCAATAGATTAACCAATTTTAACCTTACTCCTCCCTTAAGGAGGCTGAGTCACCTAAAAAATTGGAATTGTTTTTTTTTTTTTTTTCGTTACATAATCGATCTAAATTCAAAATCGATTTTACCCTTATAAAATACCTATACGCAGCGATCATTTTAATTTTTTTTCATAGCCATATAAAGCATCTGAGCGCTGTAAGATTTATCACAAAATAGTTCACTTGTCGTAGCTTTTGGACCATACGACCAGACGGATTTTCAAATTTGACGTCTCATTCTCTTCGTGACAGACTACATTAATGAACGAGTCTGGGAGTTTGGGATGCGGTGTAAAATAAATTTATGGTAATCCATTATTCAATTGTTTGTCCGGAAAATTACAGTAAACATGTTTTTTCTTCCCGTTAGAGGTTGCCACAATGTCGAGAGAGAGCGTAGAAAAAAAAATCCCACAATCATCTGAGAATGAGCTCTGTTACGAAGAAAATGAGATGTCAGAATTGAAAATTCGTTGAGTCGTAGGGTCCAAAAGCTACAACAAGTGGAACATTTTATGATAAATCTTACAGCGTTCAGATGCCGTTACATGGCTATGAAAAAAAATTGAAACGATAGCTGAGTATAGGTATTTTATAAGGGAAAAATCGATTTTTAATTTAGATCAATCGTGTCACGAAAAAAAAAAAATTCCTATTTTTTTAGGCGACTCAGCCTCCTTAATCAATCAGTCGATAATGTAAACGAAAATGTATATAAATAGATGAATAAATTAACGAATGACGAAAATGAAAAATAATAAATCTATGTCTATGCAATATTTTTGGAGATAATTTTTTTTTAAATTTATTTATGTATTTATTTATTTATTTATTTATTTATTCATGTTCACTCACTTGTCCATCTCGTATTTTTTGAGCGAGTTCGGTTGCGGTCATGCGCAGCAGTGGATCATCGTTCGGGGGTATGCTCGGTGCTCTCGTGCGATCGCGATACCAGAAATAAATTTCCGATATTTTCAACAGAATTGTTTGAAGAAATGACAAAAAACGAAGAAAATATTCCATTGTTATTTGGTTGACTGTGAACAAAAAAAAAGTATTTAATTAATTTTCATTTATCAAGAACATGATTGATAGAAGGATATTGCTTCGTTAATTCTCACGAATTAACTGACCAATGATTTTAATTTGAAAAAAAATATAGAAAATCGAAAAAAAAAAATATCGGAGAGGTAGGGTTCTCGATCTCATAACCAAGAGAGAAAAAAAACAATCTTACAGAATTACATTTACAACAAGGTCGATTCGTATTTGAAAAAAATAATAATAATGAAGGAATAACATTTTTTTGCAAGAATAATGATGAAAGAGCAACTTTTTTTTTTCATTGTCGAAGTTGCGAAATAGAAATTTGGACAATGACGATATATATTTTGCCATCATGCTCACAATCATGTGGAAAAATGCGTGTTTTGTTGACTGTTCCTGATGATTTTTTGTCTGATCTTTTCAATTAAAAAAAAAAATCACTTTCCCCTCGGAATTTGTGACGATCGTTTACAGTTGAACATTTTTAAACATTATCGACGTTCCGGACCAAATGTTTTCACATTTATAAATAAAATATATTGAATATTTCATCCAGAACGTTGATAATGTAGAAATCTCATCACTAAAATAAAGATGGAACATTTTGAACCACAAAAAAATTCGACGAAAGAATGTAATAAAAAAATTGCAAAAAATTCTAAAGCTACTCAGCAACGAATATAAAAATGGTTTTCTAATCGCGAAAAAACTCACTTTGAACATTGATAATCGAGCCAGAAATTATTGAATCATTTTTTTTGGTGATTTATAGGTTCGATGAAAATTTCGCGAAAAAAAAAAATCGTTTTTCGGTCTATTGTAAATCCGGGTGTGCCGAAGTCGTTTGAAAAGTCGAGTGTGTTTCGCGTTGTAGTTGAGCAACTATGTGCACGCGGTTTACGATCCGTTGGAAAAGCGAAAGTCTCGAGCGAGATGTGGGTGGTCGGAAGTTTCGAGCGCTGTGAGACGAAAAACCGATATACATCAATAACCACGAGGTTTCGTTTCGCTCAGACAAACACTCGATCAGTTGAAAACGCGAGACGAATATAAATCGTTGAACCTAAATCGTTTTTTTTTTTTTTTTTTTTTTTTTTTTTTTTTTTTTTTTTTCATTCTTAATTTCATATTATTTATCTCGCACGTCGCGCGTAACGATGCGACGAATACCTTTGAGATAATTGTGTACATGACGAATGAAATAATTTCAATTTTTTGCCAATTCGTCAGCAACTTTATTTTTCACCCGGATTTCTAGGGTTTCGTAGAAAACCACGAAACCCTTGTGGTTTCGCCAAGTCTGTCCGTCTGTCCGAAAAAAAAAATTTCCAAAATTGAAATTTTGAAAAAAAAAAATCCAAAATTAAAATTTCGCAAAAAAAATACAAAAATTGAAATTTTGAAAAAAAAAAAAAAATCCCAATGTCAATGATTACTACAAAGTGCCTACGGAACCCTATATCAAGTGCGTGGTCAACTCGCTCCCGACCAATTTTTTTTCTTCAATTTCATAAAGTCTTCTGAAATTTTCATATTAATTTTTTCAAGTTTTTGTTAATTGAGAAATCTTATTGTCGCAACGATGAACATTTTTCAGAAGCAATTTGTGAAATTTGGCCTTGCAATTCGTTTTGCATACGGTTTTCTACGGATCGTTACCTACCGCATGGAAAAAAATGACCGCGTAGAGAGACTCGGCCGTCTAAAATGAGAATCGAACACGTATATAATGAGACTCGACCGCACACATACTCGACTCCACAACGACCGCATGAAAAATACTCGGCCGCATAAAAGAAAATTAACGGCGTAAAATCTTGAAAATAGTTTCATTAAGGGGGTTGAGTCATCTAAAAAATTCGAATTTTTTTTTCGTGACATGATGAATCCAAATTTATAATCGATTCTACCCTTATAAGAAACCTATGCTCAGCTATCATTTAAAATTTTTTCATAATCAGAATTAAAAATCCGTTGAGTCGTATGGTCCAAAAGCTGCGACAAGCGCAAAAATTTTGTGATAAATCTTACAGCGTTCAGTTGCTTTATATTAGCTATGAATAAATTTGAAACGATTGCTGAGTATAGGTATTTTATGAGAGGAAAATCGATTTTAAATTTGGATCGATCGAGTCGCAAAAAAAAAAAATTCCTTCCAATTTTTTAGTTGACTCAGTCCCCTCAAACAGTCAAAATAATTCCTCGGTAGTATGGAAATCTGCAAAGTTCAAGATTGTCGGTCGAACCATTCTCGAGTTATAGTCGTTGCAATTATGCATTATTGCAATACAAAATCCAAACGTTTCTTTATTAAGGGGGTACATCGGTGTCGACTGCCGGAAAAGTAGGTGAATTTCGTGAATTATTATCGCAAAAACTGTTGTTCCGATTGAATTCAAGTTGGTTTTATTCGAAAGTATGGATATCGAGGTATGTTGACGAATTTTCGTTCGAATGTATATAGTCAATGGGAGCGCTGTTATTCTGGCCGGCGTAAAATAACTTTTTCAAAGTCGGTTCCCATTTTTTTTTTTTGGATAACGAATTGACCGATTCCTTTGAAATTTGGACACAATATGCACGGATAGGTAATGAAGTTCGGCACTTAGGATTTCTTTTAAACTAATTTATTTACTTTTTTATCAATCGACAAAGGTCGTAAATTGAGGTTTGGAAGTGAATTTCAACTCCAATCAAGCGCCATTTTGTGAAAAAAAAAAATCATACGTGCCGAACAGCTCAAGACGTTACACTTTAAGAATATTCCTGAAATTTTTGTTTCGGACCAACCGAATGCCGGAAAAAGTGGGGAACCGCAAACCGTGCCGACGACAAAGTTATTTTACGCCAGCCATAATAACATGGCTCCTATTCACCATACATTCAAACGAAAAATCGTCAACATACCTCAATGTACATACTTCGAATAAAACCGAATTGAATTCAATCGGACCAATAGTTTTTGAGATAATAATTCCCAAAATTCACCTATTTTTACCTCAAAATACGTTTCCTCAACATTTTATCACATTCTCAACATGTTGAGCGATAATATCGAGCAGAATAATTCTTTCCACCGTCAAACAGCTTCATTCACAAGGACGATAAGCAAAAAACAAAAAAAAACGTTTCTTACAATGATAGCAAAATTATTGTTTTTACATAATGCAGATGATGTCTCCACTGCCGTTATTGCAATGTCCACGTGTACTGATAATTTACATTGGAACGAAACTTTTTTTTTCATCACAATTGTGAGCCTATACATTTACAGTTTACAATCGCGAAAATCCAGCTTCGCTGAACATACAACCGGTATGTATATATGCAGGTGGGATAATTTTTGCATCCCATTTGTATTCATAAACTGACTTTTTTTTTCTTTTTTTTCCGATGCGTACGATCGGCGAGTCATGCATTAAAGAAATTTTCTCGGTTTTGCTGACTGTTCTGATAATGATTGACGAGGCAATGCGAAGCAAACTTTAGACGCTGCTTCCGCATTTATTTTTCGTTTTACTACATTTTTTTGTTGTTGTCATTATTGTTATTATATAATATTTTTTGTTCGCCATTTGATTTTTATTTTTTCAAGAACCATCGTCGATTGAAGAATATTGCTTCGTTAATTCTCGCGAATTAATCGGGCCATTTATTTAATTTAACAAAAAAAAAATAGAAAACCAAAAAGTAACATCGGTACGGTAGGGTTCTCGCTATCGAACCAAGCGAGGAACAATAATCTTAGGAAATTACGATTATAACAAGGTCATCCTTAGTTAAAACATGTTAAGACGTCATATAACAAAAAAGAATATTAAAAAAATACGGCCGAAGCAACTAACTGAGAAACATTATTATTATTATTATTATTATTATTATTATTATTATTATTATTATTATTATTATTATTATTATCATTATTATTATTAATAATATTATTATTATTATTATTATTATTATTATTATTATTGAGAAATTGTGCAATTATCTGTGTTTAGCGTGCAATATTCGTCCACACGTTTGAGCTTTTTTTTAAATTTATTTTTTTCCATTAATCGATTGATTGATTGATTTATTTGTTCAATTATGTATTTATGTATTTATTACATTTGTTTTCGTTTCCTCATGAAGATGTCATCTTCATGTCACTATGATGTAGCCCGATTAATCTAGGATTTAAAGAAAAATTAATTTGATCGTGCCATTTTTTCACGCAGTTAGGTTTTAATGATGGAGTAAAATATGAATGTATGGTTTTGGACCAAAATTTGCGACGGCGTATATCCCTTTGATTTTAGATTTCGCGTTTTGTCGATTTGCAGCCGTATTTCGCATTTCTTGCTGAAAATGGTAGATACAACATTTATAGAGAATCGGATTCTCTATCTTTGTTATGCAAACAATTTTGTTGTAAAATGATTATTTATTGTTAATAATAAGCAAAAAGTGTGAAAAATTAGGACATATTGGCCCAGTTATTTCAACTTTTGGACCATTTCTATGAACAATAAGTGACACATTTGAATGGCAAAGTTATAGACGACAACATTTTCTACAACTTTTGTACGACCAATCTTTTGGAGGATAAATAAGACACGTCTGGGAACGCAGTCAACACAGAGGCCAGCGGAAGCGACTCAACCCATTTCCCTAATCCGTTCCAACTCTACAAAAGTATAGAGCATCATTCAGCCGTGATGCATATCAAATTTGGCGGAGATCGGTCGAACGGTTCGGATTTGACAGGAATTCAAGTTTTTCGATTATAAGCCTCTACCGAAAAGCTGCAAGTTAAAACTTGCAAATTTGCTTCCTCCGTTCACAAATCTAAACGCATATTTAGTTCCTCAGCAGTTTTCCAGTTTGAATGATATTCGAATATTGAATACAATGATCGATTAGAAATGAAAAAAAAACTGCAAGTTGAAACTTGCCAATCGTTTCCTCATAATTGAAGGCAAGCTGCAAGTTGAATCTTGCAATTTGCTTCCTCTGAATTTTCAAGTAGTAAACGAAGATTTCTTTATAAGGAGCCAAAGGATGAATTCTCCTTCATGCTTCCTTTTTTCATAAAGGAATCTTCGTTCACTACGTGATTCAGAGAATTCAGAGGAAGCGAATTGCAAGTTTCAACTTGCGGCTTTTTACATTTTTTTTTTTGCATGCGCCATTATGTCGCTTTTTCCAATGACACAATCGATTTGTCAATAACAGATCGTTTTTTTCAGTGCAATTTCCGGTGCAGCCGGGTTGCAAAAATGTTTTCCAAAATATTTCACACACAAACACACCCATCGAGCTACACAACCGACTCGACTCTCTCGCGATCAACAAATACGTGATGCACAAACACAATGCGGTATAATAAATCGATAACAGATTTGTCGCGTACATAGGAGCGATCGCGACGAATGACAATGGAGAAACTCGATGGGTTACGGATAATCGTCGATCGTTTTCGATCACATCACGATTCATCGACAGCGACTGTGAAATATCGGTGAAAATTTTTTTTCATCACCGTATATATTCATTCGGATGTTTGAAACGAAAAAAAAATTGATTTTCCATCGGGGCGAACCTGAGACAGTTAGTTTAGATAGAAGAAAAAATTGTAGCTAAAGATGAGCATTCTAGGTTGAGCTTTAGATCCCCCTCATTTGACTGAATCTTTAAATCCCATTATTCTCCGTCATGGTTAAACAGTCTCATAAAAAACAAGAACGGTTGACTGGAGAATCTTTACTGGCTGTCGAACGTTCTCGAGTTTTAACTCAAAGATCGATTGTGACGGAGAACAATGGATTACAGTTTGGTGTTACCGACCGAGCAGTGGCACATCACCGAGAGAGGGAGGCTGGGTCGAGAAGGGACCTTGGCATCCCCTATACTACTCTGTCCACTGAAGTCGCTCAGTCTGGCTTCAACTGCGGAGAAATGGAGGTTTGAAAATTGTTACGGGGTCCAGCAGACCCACCGTAGGAATATTGTGTGATGAGAAGTGGAATATTGGAAAAATCAAAGGAAGGCAATTGTTTGATTTGCTTCGTAATTAGTCTTCGTAATTAGTTGATATCATTATTTTTTAATAATTAAATTAAATTAAAAATTAAATTATCAAATTAAAGCTAAGAAATTGAATTAAGAATATAATGTCAATGTAACAAATTGTGAGAAATAGGAATATAGAATGAAATCATCTGAAGAGGCCCCGAACCAAAGAGCCGAATCGTTAAAAATGAAAAATAAAAAGATCGTCCATCGTCAACACTCCGACTAACCGAAGACAATTATTCATTCTGACAAATTATATAGTTCATAGATGTGTTATTAGTGCATTTGAGCTATATTTTTGAGGTTATGTCGCGTTACAGCGCTAATATTAGAAGCGTTGTACTTTGTATTATATAATTACACGCGTTCTACGATCATCGTTATTTCTGCTTCGGTTACTTCCAACTCATTGTTCAATGTATGAATTTGTTTTTATTGGTTTAACGCAATGACAACACGTGCTTCGGTCTAGCGAGCTGCTGATCTGGGTAGAACACACAGTTTCCTCTCATTGTCAGTATTTACTTCGAATGTAGGCATCTCCTCCATAAGAATCGAAAAAACCTTCTCTTCTTTCAACACACCCTATACCATATATTATCTATACATGTCTTATTTTATGGATAAGACTGTATATATATATATATGGGGAGAAACGGCCGAAATCACCGGACTGAAACCCTTCTATCCTCCGATGTGGTCGCTGATTTTTTTCTAGTATCTTTGGGATCCCACGACCTCACTAATTTTTTTTTTTAGTTTTTTTAGACCCCTCCTCCCCCTGCCCCCACCGCCCTTTTTTTTATCAAGGGGTAACTGCTATTTTCCCCCTTTTTATTTTGATACATTTTTTTTCCCAGATACTTTATTGAAATTGAAGAACTTTTTTCATAAAATTGGAGTGGCTGTCGGATTGCTAATATTTTTTTTTCTTTTTTTTAATTTTGGAAAAATGTTAGTTTTTCCGGTTTTCCGATCGATTTACTTTCGAAAATAATCGAAATATCTATTTTTCGCAAGACAGATTTCATTTGTCTTTCATTTTTTTGAGATAGGAATCCATTATCATATGTTGAAATTTCGGAAAAACTCGAATTTTTCGAAAATTAAAAAAAAGAAAAAAAAATCTTAATGAACAATAAAACCGTCAAAATTTTTTTTTTCAAATCGGCACTCGGTGAATATATTGCAATAAAATAGCTCAATTTTTCAAAATTATTTGTGGAAAAATTTTTTTTTCAGTGGCTGAAATCACGTGGAATCGCTCATGTGTTTATATATTTTTTGTTCATGTTTACGCACTTTGGATGTACGAATGAATGCAAAAAAATGGTATTGTCCCACATTCTTCATTCACTTTCCTTGCACTCATTATTATTATTATTATTTTTTTCCTTGTCCGAATTTTCGGCAATATCATCACTAACCGGACGTAAATGAATATGCAAACGACCCGGAAAACGAAAGTTCGTCAATCCCAAGTGCCCCATATTATTTTCGGAGTAGCGTCTTCAATATAGCTTCGGAACGACTAACAAATTTCGCACAAGCCACGGAACTTTGGTTTTTTTTGTTGTTGTAATAATGAGTGCGGAGGGTCGATCGAGTGTGAGGCCGTATCGTCGTCCACCCACGGGTCAATGCCAATCGCCATACAATACTCATTTATCGGTCACTGTATTTGAAAAAAAAAAAACAATTTTTTTCAATGACAAAAAATTCATCGTCTCGATCGAAAAAATGGTCGATTGGTGTTTTTTATCGTTGCAATTAATTTCTTTAACTCATTCATTCATTCGTGCGATTTTTTTGGTTAGCTTCCTAGGGGAAGCTTTGTTTCGGTGAAATTATTTTTTTTTCAAATTTTCATGTAAATGTGTTCAGAACGTCTCAAAAATCTTTATTCAAGAATCGATTTGCGCTCTCTAGCTTGCAAAATTTTTCGAGGTATCGGGATAAAATTGGTTACACAGTCGCACTGTCGTTGAAAGACGTTTCGTATTGAATTTGGAAAAATTTCCTCCAGACCATCAGATTTTATGCAAATTCGATTTTTTTAAATTTGAAATGAATTGCCCCATATACATTGATTTCGACTCACACCACAGCCACGATCAAATATTTTCGCATTAGATTTACGATAAGAAACCAGCTTGTCATTGACTTTAGGCAAAATGCATCCTGACGTTTAGATTTAATACAATTTTCAATTTTTTTTAGATTTGACATGGAATTTCCCATATATTTATTCCGGACTCGTTAGATTTACAAGCGGATTTTATATGAAAACAAGGATGTAAAGTAGAACCTTGCACATTGCTTCCTCATAATTGTGTAACGTTTTAAAATTGTCAATATGTAAAGTAGAACCTTGCTCATAAGCTTTCTCATCATTTTACACATTTGCCAAGGTTTCCTCTACGAGAAAGCCAAAATTGATCGACACCAGAGTAACCCATGGAGGAATGTTCGGCAAATGTGTAAAATGATGAGAAAGCCATGAGCAAGGTCCTACTTTGCATCCTTGTTTTCATATTGTATTTTTATTATTTCGTGAAGATTTTTAAGTCGTTGATTAAGGGGCGGGGTATTAACATTTTTTTTTGCATTTTCTATTTATTTTCTCAACTGAATGCAGAATATATCTCAAGAATATTGTCCGAAAATTTCAATTCGATTGGAACAAAATTGACATTTAATCATTGACAATTTAAACACTACTTGACCGATTCGTTTCAAACTTTGTACACATTTTCCACATCTAAAATACAACTCCCCCCAAAGTTTAGTTAAATTTTTTTTATTACTTCAAGCGTGTTTTCCGCCTACAAAATGGCGGTTTTTTTCGTGGAAAATAACAGTTCCCACTTCAGATGGCCAAAAATTTTTTGATATAAGAAAAACTTATCAGAGAACATTAGGGGGGGGGGGGGAGAGGAGAAGATTCGATTATAATTTAACTAAATTTTCATGGTTTTTCATTTTCAGATAATTTCCGGCCGAGTTATAGTGAACACCGCAAATTGTTTTTTTTTTTCTCCCAAGACGTTATGGAAGAAGCTCTGTTACCGGCTTATGCTTCATCATTTTTGCATGATAAAATTACACAACATCGTCAAAAGTATGCTTAATAATGTACAAAAGGTTCGAACAAAATTGCTTTATCCATAGTTGAGAAAAAAAAATCGCAAAAGAAGTGATTTTTTACGCTGAAACCTCAACCCCTACCTTAATAAATTTATTTTCTATTTATTTTTCAATTTGTCGATTCTTTTCTACATTTATTGTTATGATTTATCGTTGTAACAATTAACCCTCTAATGCCTCTGACCGCCTTCGGGCGGGGTACACCTTACGAGTCGTTACACGTGTCGGTATGATTTTTCATCGGAACTGCTCAGCCCTGCTCATAGTCGAAGGATCACTGTTACTTTTGGCGTTTGTCGCGTTGTCCTAGTGCGTTCCGTTTCCGAGCAACTTCAATTCAAAGACAAAATTGACCGCGAAAACACGAAAATAAATATTTTTCTTCAAACACGACTTACGCATGTAAATAGCAATTTTGACAAAAAAAAATATTAATTCTGGTCGAATCGATTAAAAAAAAATAGGTGAGTGGATAGGAGTGTGTTCTATCGAATGGCAAAATAGATTTCAGGCTTTTAACGATTCTTCTATAAAATATTTGAGTTCGCTTTCGCCCGCGACATGCCTATTTTTACTTGTACAGAGCGTAAGCTCAACCAAATTGAAAAACGGACTTCAGATTCGTTGTTTGGGTGTTAATGTCAGTATATAATGATTTATTGACGCAAATTAGAAAATAATGCATTAGAGGGTTAATATTCTGCGTGTCAATTATTCAATTTTACGAAAATTCAGATCAGCCTCTTTTTTGCTTCCTCATAAAGGAAGCTTTGTGACGGTGGGAAATTTTTTTTTCGAGATCTTCATGTCACCATGTTCAGAATGTTCCAAAACGTCGAGAAAACATTTGGAGAAAATGTCCGGATGTATGTATGTGTGTGTGTGTGTGTGTGTATGTGTGTAATGGCCTCCCAAAATTCAAACTTGCATAACTCGAGAACGGTTTGAGCTACAGCCCCCAAATTTTGCAGACACGTGCAGCTCCGTAATCACTTCTTTGACTATAATTATCGAAATGATTGAAGCTGCGACTCAGATTTTATGTCGTTTTCAAATTCCCAAAAAAAAGGGCGTTATCACTCTAGCGATCGCAAATTTTGAGATACTCGTCTAAATAGTTCTTGACAAAGAGATACGTACCCAAGGTTAGTTGGTATTGCATTTGGGCCAAATCCATCAATAAGATTTGATTTTATGATATTTTGAATTTTTCCAAAAATCTAATTTTTCGCTATAACTTTTGTGAACTTTGACCAATCAAGCTCAAACTTCACAAAAGTATAGAAAATCATTCAGCCGTGCTGTATCTCAAATTTGGCGAAGATCAGTTGGATGGTTCGGTTTTGACAGGAATTCAAGTTTTTCGATCGTAGGTAGTGAACGAAGAATCCTTTATGAGGAAGCCAAAACAAAAATGCTTCCTCATAGCGCTTCCATAAGCATCACATTGCTTCTTCATAAAGGATTCTTCGTTCACTACCTACGATTCAGAGGAAGCAAATTGCAATGCTCAACTTGCAGCTTGCTTAAAATTATGAGGAAGCAATTTGCAAGTTTCAACTTGTTTGTGAATTGTTCGACGCAATATGCGATCGTGCCGCCGAATTTGTGAAATATGTGGGACGACGTCAAGAAAGTGTGAGTGCGTTCGAGTGTGCGAGTAACGACCGGTAATACGGCACACGGTTGAAGACAGTAATTTGGAATAATTTTCCGTCACGGTGAGACACGTTGCGACGACGATACAGACACACCCGGTGATTGCCATATCGACGAACGCACCGATCCGATGAACACTTTTTAAATCCACGAGTACCACGCAAGTGCAACAAACGCAACAGTTCCCACGCAAATTCTGAGCAATAAATCCCAATCGCATCGTCCGATAAAAGTAACGAAAAAAAAAAAAAAAATTTCCAGAGTCGCATCAAAAATCTAATTGAAATGATAATTTGGAACAAATAATCAATCGAAGAAAAAAAAACCTGAGTAACAAAAAAATTAATAAACTTCAGGTTGAAACTTGCAATTTGCTTCCTCTGAATCGTAGGCGGTGAGCGAAGATTCATCTATGAGGAAGCATGTTTTCTTTAAGGGAATAAATATGTGAATGTTGGGGATCGCGAATTATCGTCTCAAAAACTATTGGTCCGATTGAATTCATGTTGGTTGTATTCGAAAGTATGTACATTGAGGTATGTTGACGAATTTTCGTTCGAATTTATAGCCAATGGGAGCCCTGTTATTTTGGCCGGCGTAAAATAACTTTTTCAAAGTCGGTTCCCACTTTTTTTTTTTTGGATAACGGATTGACCGATTCCTTAAAAATTTGAACACAATATGCACGGATAGATAATAAAGTTCGGCACGTTGGATTTTTCTTTAAACTAATTTATTTACTTTTTTATCAATCAACAAAAGTCGTAAATTGAGGTTTGGAAGTGAATTTCAACTCCAATCAAGCGCCATTTTGTGAAAAAAAAATCATACTTGCCGAACAGCTCAAGACGTTACACTCTTTAAGAATCTTCCTGAAATTTTTGTTTCTGACCAACTGACTGCCGGAAAAAGTGGGGAACCGCAAATCGTGCCGACGGCAAAGTTATTTTACGCCGGCCAGAATAACAGCGCTCCCATTCACTGTACATTCAAACAAAAATTCGTCAACAAACCTCAATGTACATACTTTCGAATAAAACTAACTTGAATTCAATCGGACCAATAGTTTTTGAGATAAAAATTCCCCAAAATTCACCTATTTTTCCGGCAATCTACACGGATGTACCTTCTTAATTTTTTTTTTTCAAAATTCGCAATGTCATGAATTTTTTATTAAAAAAAAAAAAAATCTAAGAACGTTGAGATCAGATCGTCTGGCGAGTTGAAAATGCATCATATCTGAAATCGTCGATGGCTAATGAGTGTTACGGGACAGGGAGATCAAGGGTCAAGTTCACGGACGTGGACTCGACTTTTGAATAAAATTAGTATATAACGCACGCGCGCGTGCGCGCGTGTGTGTGTGTGTGTGTGTGTGTGTGTGTTTAATAATGTCAACGTTGAATCGAATGTGAATGTGGAGCGAGTAAATGTTTATTGCCCCTCTGGCTGTCATCTATCGTCTGTGGGACATGAATTCGTGACGTAATAATCGACGAATAATTGTAATCGGCCATTGGGATAATTCGTCAAACGTTGGACTTCAGTGATGACTTGAAAAAAAATTATGAACGAAGTTGGCTCGTCGTTTGCAAGCGAGTAATATTGACGGCGAGTAGACGTTTGTATTAATGAAAGTGGTACTTATTGACTTCACATATATTTTCCTTTCAATGTGCGTATATATCTATATAAATATAAATAGAAACCAAATCTTCCATAAGCGTCAGTCACAAATATTTCATTTTCTTTGAAAACTCCGAGTATAATTGCCCTACATGCATGTTTCAGATTATTTCAATTACTCTCATGATGATGATTGAACGACCAATTACAATTAACGAGAAACAACGAAATGAATATCGATAACGATATTCAAGTAATTGACGAGACATTTCTAATCCTTCGACGTGAATGTATTTGACGTACTCTCGTGGTCGAGGAGGTCATAAATCAAGTTTGAATATATTTTTGAAGCACACACACACACACACACACGCACACACGTATGTAAAAATATGACTGCACATTTTTTTTTCCTTTTGCCATATATGAGCGATTCCACGTGACTTCAGCCACAAAAAAAAAATTTCCACAAATAATTTTAGAAAATTGAGTTATTTTATCGCAATATATTCACCGAGTGCCGATTGAAAGAGAAATTAATGACAATCAATGCTCGTTGAATCGCGTAAAGCGACTGGAGCACATGAAAAAAAAAAAAGTCGAACTGAAAAAAAGCTATTAATAGGATCGGTAAAATTACGTATTACCGATTATCGATCCCACCATATAAGAAATACCAAAAATTCTTTTTTTTTGTATTCATAATTTTGGGAAATTTTGAAAACTGAAATAGCGAGTGCCGTTTTTTGAGAAAAAAAAATATTTCTGCATATTTTGCCCTGAAACGGACGTTCAACTTACTCAATAAAATCCAAAGTAATTTTTTTCTGGAAGGCCATGAAAAGACGTACATTTTCGTTTTTCACAAATGTAAATACGTCAAATCCTGCCAAAGATACAGCCATTTGAATGGAAAAATTTGAAAAAGTTAATTAACGATAAAACCGTCAGAAAAATTTAAAGAAAATCGCCACTCGGTGAATAGATTGCAATAAAATAACTCAATTTCGTAAAATTATTCGTAGAAATTTTTTTCAGTGGCTGGTCACGCGGAATCGCTCATATATTGCAAAAGGAAAAAAAAGTGCAATCATATTTTCATATACATGTGTGTGTGCTTGAAAAATATATTTAAACTCGATTTATGACCTCCTCGACCACGAGACTACGTCAAATACATTTACGTCAAAGGATAAGAAATATCTTGTCAATTACTTGAATATCGTTATCGATATTTATTTCGTTGTTTCTCGTTAGTTTTAATTGGTCATTTAATCATCATCATGAGAGTAATTGAAATAATGTGAAACATGCATTTAGGGTAATTACTCGGAGCTGTCGAAGAAAATGAAAAAATTTTGGTGACTGTTATGGAACACTTGGTTTCCGGTGACCGATGAATATTATGAATCTGTCTACTTTCATATTTTTAATTTGAATAGTTTATTATAATTGACGTGAATCGACTTATTGAAAAATTACCTTCCAGCCGACTTAATAATATTTTTTTGTTTGCCTTTACATCGATGACTTGTCAGAATTATAAAGTTTCAACACTTTTATGTTTCATTCGAATTGTCCATTGTAATGACAGGAAATTGATTAATTGAAAAAAAAACAACCTTATGGACGAATTTTTGTTTTCGCCGTTTAAAACGAATGAATTGACTTCCGGTGCGTTGTAAAAATTATAAATCTCTTCACTTTCATATTTTATTTGGCATCGTCCATTATATTTGATATATGCATCGATTAATTAAAAAGAACCTTTTCCGTCGAGATGTCAAAAATTGTTTTTTTTTTAGTGATTCGAATTAGTGACTTGTCTTCTGGCGGCTTGTAAAAATTCTGAAAATTATAAATCTAACCCACTTTCAGATTTTATTTTAATCATCCATTATAATTGAAACAATTCAACATACAAGAAAAAAATCACCTTCCAGAAAAGTTTTAAACTTTTTATTTTAGCTATTCGAATAAACGACTTGTCTTCCGTCGACTCGACTAACAATTATGAATATCTTCACTTCCAAATTTTCATTTTGAATCGTCAATTATAATCAAAACGATTTTTAATAAATCATGGAAATCACCTGTCAAACGGGTTATTAAAATCTTTTTTCCGTTAGTGATTCCACACGAATGACTTGTCGTTCAGCAATTCACGTGAAACATGAAAACTCTTCACACCTTTATTTTTCCATCATAATTTCCAATCACAATTGAAACAAATAAATTTCATCGAACAATCACCTTTGCCGAAAAATCCTTATAATCGTTTATAGATATACATATATATATATCAGTGGGATGATCCGTGAATCAAGAAAAAAAAATACAAAAATCGCACGACTGAACCGCGATACACAATTGACCCTCGAGAGACTGCAGACGTGCGAGTTTGACGGGTAACTGAAACAGTAGGTACAGTCGGCGATTGTCGGACGAGTTACTCGGTGCACGTGTAGGGGCAATACTCGATCGACTTGCCTTCCCCCACCCCTTCCGATTCGCCATTGACTATTGGCGTATGAAAAACATTGCGTTCCCACTTTTTTTTTTTTTTTTTGACCAAACCGACGTACGAAGCTCGAACAGAGCCACGAGGAAATAAAAGCACAACCAGTTTGATGTAGCCATTGGGCCTTGTTATTTTCCGGTTCCCATTCGAATTATTCAATTATTTTCATTATTATTCTCACAAATGGTCTGGCAAATTTTTTTACGGTCTTTATTTATTTTATATTTTTTATTTTTCATGATGGCTTCGAATTGAGATTTCGTTACCATCGTTGTTTCAGCTTATCGGAGCAATGCCGAATGTAGTGAGATAACGATGAGTTACGTAATAAACTCAGTCGTGCTTTGTTTCTCGATGAATTTATTATTGTTATTATTATTATTATTATTATTATTATTATTATTATTATTATTATTATTATTATTATTATTATTATTATTATTATTATTATTATTATTATTATTATTATTGTTATTGTTATTCGCATTTGTATTTCACTCGAGCATCATTATAGACGCTGGTCCACTTTTTTTTACACGTGTGATGCACTTTTTTACGCGATTTCCGGATGCAGTTTTTTTTTTCGAATTTCGAATTTTGTCGAAAGTTTTGAAATTTTGGGTTGCGCTCGAAATTCGAAATCTTGAAAGCCATATTGGTCATTCCGACTCAATTTGTTTGATTTATTTATTTATTTATTTAATTATTTATTTATTTATTTATGTATTTATTTATTTATTTATTTATTTATTTATTTATTTATTTATTTATTTATTTATTTATTTATTTATTTATTTATTTATTTATTTATTTATCCATTTATTTATTTATTTATCCATTTATTTATTTATTTATTTTCCAACGAAAGAAGAAAAAAAGAAGAAAGAAGAAAGTCATATTGGTCATCCGACTCAATTTGTTTAAAAAAATTTTTTTTCCCAACGAAAGAAGAAAGAAAAACAAATTGTGTCGGAATGACCGATATGGCTTTTCAACATCAGTATTTTAAATTTTAGGATTGAAATTTAAAACCTGAAAAAATTTCCCGACAAAATTATCCCGAAATAAGAAGAAAAACATGTTCATATATCGGCGTTGAATGACCCATAGCCGATTCAAAGTTCTGGCGTTTTATTTGCAAAGGAAGTACATCATCCCACATTCGTTCGACTGCGATGTACGATAATCTGAAAATCTATAGGGTCTGACGGACCCACAGTAGGAACACCGTTGAATTCCGAAGATGCAGGAACTGATGGTTGAAAAAAAAACATAAAAAAAACAAAATCCCGTATTCGAAAATAATTTATAACTCAATGATAAATGGATTGTAGTTAAATAAAATTAATCAATTGATTACGAATAAATTCGTAAAACAGGATTTGCGATGATGAATTTTATTTTCGTTAAAAAAAGAAAAACACACACACACACACACATTGCCATGAAATAATAATTTTACTCATTCCGGAATTTAATCGACGATTCAATGATATTGATCACAGCGTGGTAGGCAGATATATGGCAAAAAAAAAATCAACCGAGGTTCACGCGTAATTCGAAGCGACGTATTTGCCAAAAACTTTGAAAGCCTCAAACGTCTCGATGCCAACGGGTTCGATTTGGCTCGTCGGAGGATTGAAACCGAAACTTCCGCCACCCGGTAATTCTATGGTGTAGCTCAAGGGCACACCGGCCGTCCCCATGACCCAATCGTCGCTGCCCCCGGCTGCCGCATCTAAAATGTTTCCATTGATAAAAAAAAAAGAAACGAAAAAAAAAAAAAACACATTAGCCATCGAAGACCTAAATTATGAACTTACGCCAAAAAAATATATACAGGGTGTCCCATTTGAACAAACACAGTCTGATAACTCTCCGGGAAAAGAAGTGACAAAAAAAATTATCAAGAGCGTGTTGGGCACGCACATGATAGGGTTCCGTAGGCGTAAATTTTGAAAAAAAAAAAAATGCTTGGTCAGTTATTTATATATTTTTCGTAAATTATTTTTGCTACAGTGTTCGTTATAATTTTGATTCAATGTACCAATTGAAAGCTACATTTTGGAATTTTTTCACATTTTTTGCATCGATAGGTTAAAAGTTAGAGGGGGGGGCACTCTGATAACGACTTTGAAAGCAAATATCTCATGACTGAAGGGTTGAAATGGAAAGGTCTCAGGACATTATTTGTTGCATTTGAGGAGACCTATCCAAAGATATCTTACTCAATGGTGTGAGCAAAAAAAACAATTTCGTGAACACTGTTTAATTTGCGGGAGGGGGCTCGAAAACATTTTTTTCTTAATGTTGTCATTTCTGTTTTTAGGTCACCGATCTACGTCTGTGAAGCAAATTTCATCTCAATCAGTCAATAACTGGGAAAATGGGAGGCCTGTGACATACGGACGGACGAATGGACGGACGGACGGATGGACGGACTTGGCGAAACCATAAGGGTTCCTAGATTTCTACAGAACCCTAAAAATGGGTCTGATGAAAGTTGTAGGGTTCGAAGGAGGACATTCAGTGCTGATGAAAACGATGCTTTTACAGAGTTTGACATGTTTTTATGCTTCAAGCATAACGGCAGTTTTCGTAAATGGAAACAATACTTTTTAATCAGGTGGTTCAAAAGTATTGTTCTTATTTTAAAAAAATGTCATTATGCCGGTAGCATAAAAACATAAGCTGTGAGAGCATAGATTTTATCAGAACTATGATTCCCCCTTCGATTCCTACAACTTTCATCTGACCCATTTTGTTGTCACTCCTTTCCCTGATGGAAGACCCATTCGAGTGCGAGAGAGACAGCGCCATCGGCGCTCGCAGCGGAGCGAGCGAGAGGGAGAGAATTTTTGTCTTCCATCGTCTTAAGCGTTATTCGACTGTATTTTTTTCAAATGGGTCACCCTGTATATATTCGGCGGGCCAAGTCAATTCTGCCAGCTGAAAACCTTTTATCCTCCGTTGTGGTCGATAATTTTTGTTAGTATCTTTTGGGTCCTACGACGTTATTATCTTTTCTTTAGATTTTTTTATCGAGAGGTAACGGTTATTTCGTAATTTTTTGATTGAATGACATTTTTTTCCAGATACCTTATAGAAATTGAGGTACTTTTTTCATAAAATTAGAGTGTAACTATTTTTTCTAAATTTTCTTTTCTTTTTTTCAATTTTGAAAAATAAAAAATATCTAAACAATGGATTTTCTTAAAAAAATAATCGGAATATCGATTTTTTTGCAAAATAGATTTTATTTTTTTTTTCAGATAGGAAACCGTGATCGTATATTAAAATTTCGGAAAAAATGTAGTTCTTTCGAAATTGAAAAAATTGAAATAAAATATTAGAAAAAAATAGTCTCACTACAATTTTATGAAAAAAGTTTGTCAATTTCGATGAGGTATCTGCAAAAAAATGCATTCGATTGAAAAATTTCGAAATAGCCGTTACCCCTTCATGAAACAAATGGGGGGAGTGTCGGGTGACGGGAAGGGGGGGGGGATCTGAAAAATCTAAAAAAAAATTAGTGAGGTCGTAGGATCCAAAAGATATTTTTTAAAAAATCAACGACCACATCGGAGGACAGAAGGTTTTCAGCTGGCTGAATTGACCTGGCCCGCCCCATATATATGTGTCATAATGTATCACTTACACAGAACATTGGTAGAACTTCCGATGGTATAACGAGTTCCACGAACCGCACTGAGAGCTTTTTCAGCCGCAATGGCGAGGGAACGCTGCACATAATTTGCAAAAAAAAAAAAAACGAATAAAACTGAACAGAAACACACAAAATCCAACTAAACACAAGCACGCACGTAAAAACTGAAGATGACGACTGATAATTGTTATAAACAGTTTTGTACTCACCAAAACAGGTTCGTTGTCCGGCAATGCGGAAGTATATCCCCACGGATGTAGCATATACTGTGAAGAATAATTTTAAGTGATCAAATTATTTTATAAGTTTTTACAAAACCACGAATATTCGATTTGTGAGTTACAAACCTGTCCGTACGAGTGAAGTGTCAAATATAATTTGATAGAATCTTTGTTCGCATTAACAAAGTCCCTCAAACTGGCCGTTTCGTTTTCCGAAAATGGTTTCATGCCGGCATAAGTATCGCTGCACGGATAATCAGAAGCTCCGACAGCTGTGAAGAATGCATTTTTTTTCTATATCGTAGCAATGTTCAACACCAGGATAATTGAACTGTATATGCTAAAACTATTGTGTATGATGAAACTGTTTTGTATCATGAAACTGCTGTGTATGCTAAAACGGTTGTTTATGCTGAAACTGTTGTGTGTGTTAAAACTTTTCTGTACGCTAAGAATGTTGTGTACGTTAAAACCTTTCGGTATGCTAAGATGCTGTTGTGTATATTAAAAATGTTATTTTAAAATCTGTTGTATGCTAAAAACTGTTATTTTTAAAACATGTATGGTAAAAACTATTGTTTGAAACCATGCTCTATGCTAAATGTTATTTTCAAAACCTGTTGTATGCTAAAAACTGCTATTCTAAAACCATGTTGTATGCTAAAAACTGCTATTTTTGAAAACCTGTTGTATGCTAAGAACTGTTATTTTGAAAACATGTTGTATGCTAAAAACTGTTATTTCTGAAACCATGTTGTATGCTAAAAACTGTTGTTTTTAAAAACCTGTTGTATGCTAAGAACTTTTATTTTTGAAAACATGTTGTATGCTAAAAACTATTATTTTTGAAAACCTGTTGTATGCTAAAAACTGTTATTTTTGAAAACCTGTCGTATGCTACAAACTGTTATTTTTGAAAACCTGTTGTATGCTAAAAAGTGTTATTTTTGAAAATCTGTTGTATGCTAAAAAGTGTTATCTTTGAAAGCCTGTTGTATGCTACAAATTATCGTGTGCGCTTAAACCTATATAGTATGCTATAACCACGACACTGAATTACAGATGAAAAAAAGTAATAATGAATCCATAATCTAAGAAACGGAAATAAGCGAAACAAAAATTTGCCATACCCATCCACTGAAGCTCAAAGTTCCTATTGGGATCCGTGCCGTAACAACCGTAACCCGCATTAACGGATCTTGTCTTTCTCCACATTCGGTACTGCATGAAAAATATGTTTGAAGAAAAAAAAAGAATCCAGCATATTAAAACGTCAATCGTAAAATGTCAACAAATAATGTAACGAAAGGAGAAGGTAAATATGTATGTTGAAAAAAAAACAAACAAAATAGAAAAAAAAAGAAAATGCTAACCGAAGTGTGGGTAAATTCATAACCATCGGGATTGAGACTGGGAATGATGTACCAATCAACGTTAGCATACAAATCACTGTTGGTTTTGTTAACGATAAGCTGGTTGATGGCCCACAACGCCGTACTCGGTGCGATCCATTCACGGGCATGAATACCGGCGTCGACTAGAACAGCCGGTTTTTTCCCGGGTCCGCTTGATATTTTAACGACGTAAATGGGATTGCCTTCGTAAGAGTTGCCAATGCTGGAGACAGTCACGGTTTCATTGAAATTTTCGGCAAGGTCTTCCAAGTAAGTTTGTATCTGGAAAAAAATACATAAGACTGTTGTGTGTATGCTAAAAATGTTATTTTATGTCACACTGTCCGTAAAAGTGCAGTTTTACGGACCTTGTGACACAAAAATTCGTACGACACTCGTACGAAAAACGTTTTCTGGACTCGTGTGATTGCAATACTCGCCTTCGGCTAGTTCTGCAAACTCACACTCGTCCGAAAAAAATGTTTTGTACTAGTGTCATAATATACTATTTGAAACCTGTTGTATGCTAAAATGTTATTTTTAAAACCTGTTGCATGATAAAACTGTTATTTTTAAAACCTGTTGTGTGCTAAAAACTGTTATGCTTGAAAACCGGTTGTATGCTAAAAACTGATATTTTTGGAAACCTGTTGTATGCTAAAAACTGATATTTTGAAAACCTGTTTTATGCTAAAAACTGTCGTGTACGTTCAAACCTATTGTTTGCAAGTACAATTGTTCAATTGAGTCACATTGTTCGATTGCCTTCAAATGTATAGAGATGGTTTATTTATATGACGTAAGTTTAGCCACTAATTTTTACGGCTCTGCGACCATCCCTTTTCAAGATACAGGATATAAAAGTACCGAAAATGTCTGGTTTTTTTTTTTTTGCACCGGTCCCCTCGGGTCGGCATAACTCCGTTTCTAAAAAATCAAAATGAACTTTCAGCGAGTGATTCGAAAAGCGGGTTTGATGTTCCTCGGACTATTGAAACTTATTGCAGAAAAAAATGATTTTCATAAACAAATGGGGAAGTGAAATGTTGATTCAACTTTTTTTGCCTTCGAGCAACCTTGATTTTTCGGGTTTGGCTCGAAATGCGGGACGAGCAATGTTCGGAAAGGCCAAAATTCGGAACGCGCAATGTTTGAAACGGCAATGCTCTGAACGGTCGAGATTCGGAACACGTATACATAGATATAGTTGCGTACCTCGTCCGTCGGCCGCGAGACTACATTGCCCGACTTTCGAGCTTTCCCACTCGTAAACTATGAATGTTAGATACATGCCGTCGTGGACTTTTTTGTAGAAAATTTAATTCTCTACGACATTGTTCAAGTAAGCTTTTAGTCTACATAGCGCTGTTCGGCCAGCGTTTGGACAGGAACATAAAAATATATTCATTGATTCAATACATTTTTATCTTCCCGTTCAAACGCTGGCTGAACAACGCTATATAGACCAAAAGTTTACATGAACAATGTTGTGGAGAATTAAATTTTCGACAAAAAAGTTTGCGACGGCATATATCTAACATTAATAGTTTACGCGTGGGGAAGCTCGAATGTCGGGCAATATAGTCTCACAGCCGGCTCACGAGTTACGCAACTATACCTATACATACGTATTCCGAATCTTGACCGTTCCTAACATTGCTCGTCCCGAATTTAGAGCCCAGCCTTATTTTTCCATCTCCCTCCAGTCGCGTGACCTGTCAATTGGATTATCGTTCCTACCTCACTCAAACGTGGATAAAATCTGAGAGGACTCGTGCTGAAGGATCTCGCCAGTCTCGCGGATTTTCTCGCAATCTCGTTGCTGATGTAATCGTCACGAACTTCGTTGGCGACGTTTTCAACGAACACGTCGAAATCAATTTCATGATTTCGCAAAACACTTTCGAAATTTTCCAATGCTTTGGCTGTGACGAGAACTTGAATCGTCTCGCCGAGCGTTTTCGGAATTCTCAAAAAATCAAATTCCGGATGTGATTCGTACGATCGTATCAACGACAATTGTTCTTGAGTCTCGCACTTGATGCTCAGTCCTTGCATTCTGAAAAAAAAAAGAAAAAAAAACTAATAATCTATCTCAAATTTTTTTTGCTATCGCAATTATGTCAAACAACAATTTTCCTCGTGTTCGTACTATTTAAAAATTATGATTCATGAATGTTGAAACATCGCAGAGAAAAAATATTGAAATAACTATCTATTTGGATTCCACTATTCCCTCCATTCGTTCGTTGTTGTCATTTTTGGCATTTTGACGTGTTGGCATTTTTCTCTCAGAATTGATAAAAAAAATTAAAAAAGAAATAAAAAACGTTTTACACTTAATTGCCACACAGATGACGTTCGGAGTTCTTCCTCGTCTACCAAGACTTTTTCCCAGTGAATCGTCCCGACGTGAACGAAAAAAAAAGTCCGTCCGGGAATCGAACCACACGGACCTTCCGATTGATATCGCAACCATGTTTCGATTACATATTCGCGAACCAATAACGTTTATCCGCACGAAACGTTGTTCCTCATTGTCTTCGACGTAATTTGGACCAAATTGCATCATCACAGTACGATGTGTACTTTGCAGATGCAATTTCGAAGAAATCTGGCATGCGCCTGTTTCTATCGTGTATGCTAAAAACGATCAAGTATGCTGGAAATTGGCGTATATGCTACAAGATCGTCTATTCTGTATGATTGAAGCTGCCTTGTATGCTAAACACACTGATACATCATGAAATCTATTGTGTATGCTGAGAACCGTCTTGCTAAAAATAAAAATCATGTATGGTTAAAGCTCTCTTGTATGCTAGACACAGTGATGTATGCTAAAATTATCGTGGACGCTAAGAACGATCTTGATAAAAGTAAAAATCATTTATGCTGAAAAACTGTCTTGTATGCCACAAATAAAAAGCATGTATGCTAAAGAATCATGTGTGCTAAGTCGTGCATGCCTAAAACTGTCTGGTATGCAAAAAACTGTCTTGTATGGTAAAAAATAAAAATCGTGTATGCCGAAAAGCGTCTTGTATGCTAAAAATAAAAAATCATATATGCTAAAAAGCGTCTTGTATGCTGAAAATAAAAATCATGTATGCTTAAAACTGTCTTGCATGCTAAAAATAAAAATCATGCACGCTTAAAACTGTCTTGTATGCTAAAAATAAAAATCACGCATGCTTAAAACTGTCTTATATGCTAAAAATGAAAGTCATGTATGCTTAAAACTCTCTTGTATGCTAAACACAGCGATGTATGCTAAAATTCTCGTGCGCGGTAAGTACGATCTCGCTGAACGTAAAAATCATTTATCCTAAAAACCGTCCTGGATGCTACAAATAAAATAAAAACGGTCATGTATGCGAAGAAGAGTCTTGTTTGATAAAAGATAAAAATCATGTATGCTAAAAAGAAAGAATCGTGAATGCTGAAGCCTGTTGTATGCTGAAGCCATGAAAATCACATAAATAAAAAATGGCGGAATGCCGCTATTATATTCAATATATTGCTCTGCGTCTTCGTATATTTTATTTCGTAGCTATTCAATTACGAGACAGCCTGAATTAATTCGAAAAAAAAAAGAAAAAAAACAACAATTCGCATCGAGTTTTCGCTTCGCGGAAAAATGAAAAAAATGTATATAACGGCGAATGACTGTGCAACATTGTTAATTATTATTATTATTATTATTTTTTGTGGAGTAATGTTACGTCATGATCCGTCCCATCGCTCTTCAATGATCACGGCTCGCTATATACGGAATAAAACCGCAACGACACACCTTATTGGTCCCCACAAAACCGGCTTAGTTGTCGCGATATAAATTCTCGAGCTTCGACTTTCTACGTGTTCGTGTACTTATCGGGAAAACACTCGATAAGACACGACACTGGTGCCCTGTTCGAGTCGATGCGAGCACGCAGGGCGGCTGTAGTCAAATGAGAACTGCGTTCTTATAAATGTCCAAATATATATATGAGCGATTCCACGTGACTTCAGCCACTAAGAAAAAAATTTCCACAAAAAAATTAAAAGAATTGAGTTATTTTATTGCAATATATTCATCGAGTACCGTTTTTTTTTTTAATTTATCTGACGGTTTTATCGTTAATTAATGTTTTTTTTTGTTATTTTTCCTTTAAAATGGCTGTATCTTTGGCAGGATTTGACGTATTTTCATTTGTAAAAAACAATAATGTGCGTCTTTTTATGGCCTTCAAGAAAAACATTACTTCAGATTTTATTGAGCAAGTTGAACGGCCGTTTCAGGGCAAAATATGCACAAATATTTTTTTTTTCAAAAAAATGCACTCGCTATTTTTGTTTTCGAATTCTGAATACGAAAAAAGAATTTTTGGTTTTTTATTATATCGTGGGATCGATAATCGGTAATGCGTAATTTTACCGATTTTATTAATAGATTTTTTTTCAGTTTGATTTTTTTTTTAATGTGCTCCAGTCGCTTTACGCGAGTTCAGAAGCCTCCCTGGAAGAGAAATTAATGATAATCAATGCTCGTTGAATATATTGCAATAGAATAACTCAATTTTTTAAAATTATTTCTGAAATTTTTTTTAGTGGCTGAAGTCACGTGGAATCGCTCATATGTTTTTTTTTTTCAATTTTCTAATTACACACATGAATGTAATTACGATTGATTATAATTTCGATCATTCATGGGTTACTCGGACTTGTTGCAAAATCATAAATTTATCGATTTAGTCAACGATTGTCACGAGAAGAAAAAAATGTCGAAACTGTATTAAAAAAGATAGGCATAAAAAAAATCGACTCGAAAGAACGGTTAGGTACAGTGAAATATTGAAAATCGTTGTTGCAACGTTTTATAAACGATCGGACGAAAAAAAAAAACCGGCCAATTTTCGATAATTCGTATCGAGAGCTATTTCACGTTAACGAAAGAAGTAATCTCTATAAAAGTCTACGTGATCGTGTGACAATTACGAAAAAAAAGAGTTACTTCTCAATTTGACATACTGTTTATGTTACAGTGTTTGTGATCATTTTCATTGAAATTACTGATTATAAGTTACAATCCAATTTTTTTTTCACATTTTTCGCATCGACAGTTTAGAAGTAAAATGGAGAGGGGTGGGAGGAGGATGCTCCGATGACGACTTCGAAAACAAATATCTCGTGACTGAAGAGTTGAAATGAAGAGGTGTTGGAACATTATTTGTTGCATTTTAGGAGGGTAATTGAATGACAAAAAGTCGAGTCCACGATTCAGTCTATGAAAGGTAAATAAAAAAATATATTTTTTCAAAAATCTCATAATTATTTATTTTGGGTCATCGATCTAGTGTGACATCGATCTGGCTGTGACATACACACAGACAGACAGACGGAAACCACCAGGTTCTTCCAGTTAGCTAAAAACTCTAAAAAGAGGGTTATTACGTAATAATATTGCGATACAACGTGAATGCACCTATTTGAACAAAAAAAAGTCGAACCGTTTACACATTATCATAACATTCCTCTATGAGGAACTATGTGTCGATTATTTTTGGCTTCCTCATAGAGGAAACTTTGGCAAATGTGTAAAACGATGAGAAAGCCATAAGTTAGCCATAGCAAGGTTCTACTTTACATCTTGATAGTTTAAAAACGGTAAAAAATTATGAGGAAGCAATATGTGCAAGATTCTACTTTGCATGCTTGTTTTCATATAAAATCCGCTCGTAAATCTAACGAGTCCGGAATAAATATACGAGGAATTCCATGTGAAATCTACAGAATTGAAAATCGTATTATATCTGAACGTTTGGATGGATTTTGTCAACAATGAATACCAAACATCTTTCGATAATAGTGCAACTTCGTGCCAAATTTTAGCGAAATATCTCAAAACTGGTGGGAGCTAGAGCGGACACGTCTATTTTTGCAACTCACATATAATCCGACCGGCTGGATGGATTTTGTCTAAATTTCATACCAAACATCTTTCGACAATGGTACAACTTTGTACCGAATCTTAGCCCGATAGCTCGAAAATTATGGGAGCTAGAGCACGTAAACTTTTTTTCGAAAAATTTTAAAACGACATAAAATATGAATGGCTCGATGGATTTCGCCCCAAATGCAATACGAAAAATCTTTTGATAATAGTGCAACTTCCTGCTAAATTTTGGTTCGATATCTCGAAGTTTGCGCCAGCTAGAGAGCGCACAGCGAATTTTTACACCTTCAAAAATTCTTTAAAACAAAAGCACTGCATGGATTTTTTTTTAAGTTACAAGCATCCCCTTAGATTAGTACAACATTATACTAAATTTGAGCTTCATATATCCAAAATTGTGGGAGCTAGAGACCGAAAATAAATTTTTTATTTTTTTTTAAATCGCGTAAAAACAAAAGAACTTTCTGAACACGTTTTCATTAACATCTCGAAAAAAAAAAATTTCACCACAACAAAGTTTTCCCTATGAGGAAGCAAAATAGAACAATAATTGGTGGATCATGTGAAATTACTCGTTGCACAAGTCATCGATTTAACAACCGTTTTGTTATATTTAATGTCTGGTAATGAAAAATCAAATTCATATTTTATTGAACGATGAAATGTTTTTGTTTTTCCAATTCTTTTTTTTTTTACGAGTGACTTATTGAGACGAATGGTGTCGTTGGGTAGACGATTGAATATCGTCACGTGTGGCGTTAGACACACATTAAAAAACGTAAACGCCATATCATCGCCAATAGATGTACCGATAGTGCAAAAATTCGCGAAGGCATATATGAATTCAATCGTTATCGCGATAAAAACAATAACGATAAAGGCACAACATTCTGATAACGTTGCGGAGACAAGTCTCGCCTTCGCTTCAATTTGGATTAGATGGAAATTCCAGAATTTGTATTTGATGTGATTGTTATCTTTTTTTTATCATTTCGATACAATCGGATTTTCTTGATAAGGTATTCTCGACGAATATTCACGAAACTACGGAAGTCAATGTTCTCGGATCAGCAAATGATAAATTTAACCATTTTCATTTATATCTCATTTATTTAAATTATTTTTCATTATATTTGTTGGGTGAGATTAAGGGGGCTGAGTCACCTAAAAAATTGGATTTTTTTTTTGTGACATGATCAATCTGAAATTTTGTATCTATTTCATCGTGATGAAATGCCTATCCTTAACTATGCTTAGAGAATTTTTACAGAGCCACATAGATCATGTGAACGCTGTGAGATTTATCTCACAATTTTTTACTTGTCGTAGCTTTCGGATTAAACGACTCGATGGATTTTCAATTCTGACGTCTCATTTTCTTCGTAACGGAGTTCATTCCTAAATGAGTGTGGGAATTTGGGATGCCTTGTAAAATGAATTTATGGTAATCTATTATTCAATTGTTCATCGAAAAAATTACAAAAAACTTGTTATTTTTTCACGTTACAGGTTGTCACAATGTCCTGAAAGGGTAGAAAAAAAAATTTCACACTCATACAAAAATGTAGTCTGTTACAAAGTAAATGAGATGTCAGAATCGAAAATCCGTTGAGTCGTATGGTCCGAAAGCTACGAAGAGTGAACGATTTTGTGATAAATCTTACAGCGTTCAGATGCTTCATATGGCTATGAAAAAATTTGAAATGAAAGCTGAGTATAGGTATTTCATAAGAATAAAATCGATTTTTAGTTTAGATCAATCATGTCACGAAGAAAAAAAAATTATTTTTCAATTTTTTAGTTGACTCAGCCCCCTTAAATAGCTGAGTGAATGAAAATGATATATTCGAGATCGAGTTGTCGATAACAATCTTCGAGAGCCAATTCGTCGCAAAGTATAAATTTCATGACAATCAGACCAGACCAAAGCAGAAAATGTCCATTAACACGATGTGCGACTGCTCGGCCGATAACCGAAAACTGTAAACCATTTTTATCGGCCACCATTTGTTTCTCGAATGAAAAACAAGAAAGATTGGCTGCATCACCTAATTCCGCAGTTAACCGTTCTCATTTTTTATCTGAGACATCAAGTGGCGGCTGGTAGAATCGTTTTTGAAAAGATTTAGCTGTTCAGCTATCTTACGTGAGAGAGTCAGACGACATGTGATGTATTTGCCTAAGCAGTTATGGTCCGTGAAGGATCTTCATAAGCAATATCTTGTACCCCATTGTCCCACCCCCTCCTTGCCAATAAAATTCCCACGAAAACATGAAAAACAATTTTTTTAAATAATAATAAAAATAATAACATTTGGAGTTTCGATGAAAGATGATATACTCTTGGCATCAATAGCATGTGAATAATTTATTTCTCAATATTACTTTTGCAAATCTGAAACACCTGGAAAAAAATAATTATTTCACAAATTGTCAAATGCTAAAATTATTTTCATTTGTCATTGTTCCGAAATAATTGAATCGAGTCCTTCAATTCGACATGGCAAATTGATAGACATATCGTCCATTGTCCAATCCCCTTCCTCCTCCAATGAGACACCGCAATAATAAATAAAAAATAAAGGGAAAAAAAACACAATAAGATAATAAAAATCAGGTAATAACAATAATAACATTTCGTAGGACCAAAATGAATTATTCCATGCCATATATGATTGATTTGCTTGTCAAAATTATTTTGCAATCCTAAGATACCTGCAGAGAACAATTTTTCCACATGTTAAATGCTGAAATTATCATTAATTTCCATTATTGCAAAACGATCGAGCCCGAGATTTGAAATTCGTTATGATAAATTGATGGACATACCCCTGCAGTGATCGCAATAATTCTTCTTCATCCCCGATAGCCGCGGACGTCGCAAGGACGACTACAAAGACGACACAACAACGACGAAACATTTTGAGAACTAACTTATGTCATCCAGTCGTCGTCGGTTTTTATAGTCTGTTTTTTTTTTAAATTCATTTGCGATCGTGTGATTGTCCGACGATGAATGACGGACTCGAAACGATTATCTTTACGAAAGCTCGATTCTTCATAATCTCAACGTGACCACAGACCCCCGATATTGCTCGTTCAATGAGTAAACATATAGTCTTCTATTGTATCTGGGGAGCCGATGAGAAACGATAAGATCGATGAGGCACCATCGGATTGGACCTGATAACGCCTTTGCGATAACGTGTCCGACGAAATATAATCGAACGGAGCGAGATCTAACGTCCGAGATAATAACACACGTGTCATGTACGATTACGATAAGGTTATGGGTTTTTTCGATCGACGATTCGCACGTGATTGATAAAAAATTTGCAAAAAGTAATCACATTGTCAAATAAAAAAATTGAAATTATAAAAAAAAGTGTATTGAACATTCGCGTTTGATTAATTAATTTCACAATTAACTTGACGTTTTCGCAAATTTTTATCGCGAAGCCGAAAATGTTTGTTATGACAGTCCGTTTTACAATTATTGTGAATAAATAAGTTTTGTTTGAGAAATTTATCCTAATTCGAATTTTTCATCGAACAAATAAAATGTTTTTTATTCATTCGATATTCAATATTGATTGATTTGGAATTTATATTTCGGGTTTTTCTGTTTTTTTTTTTCGTGTGTCAATATCGATTCTCATTGGAAATAAGGGTTGAATGAAAAATGATAAATTGAAAATAAAGGAGCGAAGAAGAAGACCTCAATTGGAAATTATCTTTCCCAGCAATTATAATAAAATCGAAACTTTTCGTAGCTGCAATTTTTTCTCCACGATATCGTTGATTAATTTTTTTTTTCGTTAAAAATCGGTTACAGATGGAGAAAATTGAAGTGTACATTTGAAAAAAAAAAATTATAGCAATGTTGGATTGTTTTTGATGCATTTATTCATTAAAAAATATTTTGGAGAATTCCTACCTTACCGACAGTCGCTCAGATAGAATTTCGGACTGTTACCAGTGCTGCCACGCTTATCGACGGCCACTCGGGCCGCAGTGCCATGGCGCGCGAGGGCAAATGCTCATTGGATGAGGATAGTTCGATATTCGATTGGAGCTGGCTTTGGACCCTCTACACGTATGTGAGGGCAGCTTGGCAAATGGTGAGCATGATAGCACCGATTGGCCGGACCCAGCTCGACCGCAGCGCCACCATTTGCAGCTATATTTTGACATACCCCCACCACCGAACGTGGCGCCAAATTTAAATTTCGTCGGATGGGTAAAATAAAACAAATGAATCAAAACATGAACAAATTTCAAGCAAATTTTCACCTTTTCAATATCTCGTGTATTATTTCATTTTTTTGTACACAATAGCATTATAAATTCGAGACTGCGCATAGCAGATATCATTGTCATTGGCTGATGTTCCCCAGAAACTTTATGTTACATTCGAACTTCATTTTTCGCATTTTTTTTACAACAAGCTTCCTTCGGGACTTTTGGACATCTATCGACAATTGAAAAACTTTGCACGTGATTATTTGATCGATTTTTTTTTACAAATTGGAGTCTATTGAATCCAGTCCAGTGTGGGGGTAGATTTTCGGCGATTATGCGACACAACCGTGACGACCAATGGCACAGAGGGCCAGGGGATCAGCCACTGTCAATCGTTGTCTTCTGAACTCGTTCCTTCGTCATCGCTCTCGTCTTCCAGTTCTGGCATTGGAAAACGCAGAATCGCAGCTACTCCGGTCAATTGATCCAATTCTGTGATTAATTTTATCACGTTATATTATTATCTCTTGCAAGAAACAAATTCATTTTTTCGAATTTATCATTCAAATCTGTGATAATACACGGCGCATAGCATGATTAAATTTTTATGAAACTCCATGCAGTTCTTTTGTTTTTACAGGATTTTTAGAAAATTCAAAAATTTACTTTCGGTCTCTAGCTCCCACAATTTGAGACATAACGAGCTCAAATTCAGTATAATGATGAACGACTTCAAGGAGATGTTCGTTATTGAATTTCAAAAAAATCCATGCAGTGCTTTCGTTTTGAAGAATTTTTAAGGTTGTTGTGGGGTTTAGCCGACGGGGTGAAGCGTGAGGGGGACGCCCTATGCTTATGCACGGAACCGACGAATGGTTCTCAACCGTTTGTCGTCAAATTATCGTCGTGTTTAATGTCATTCATCCAGGAAGAAATTCACATCAGTTTAAAAGAATATGCATTTTCGACAAAGTTATGGTTACAGGAATTATTTATATTAGTTTATGGCATTGTTTTCGATAATTCGTTAGAGATCAATTATTGCAAGACGAACTGGCAACAAGGTAAATTCTGACCCACGATAATATGCTTGGGTTGAGCAGCAGTGTCGCACAGCTGTCAATACGCGCCCCGTTCCTAGCCTCAAAATCGGCGTTTTTGTTTATCAACCATGAACATCGGTCCGGAAATAAAAATTTCTGTCTGAATTAACTTGATGGCCACATTCATAATTATCAAATGTCGCTAAGGTAGGGAGCGCTTGTGCCGGCTATGCTGTTGCCATGCTTCCGAAGCCTTATATTTTGTGTGCTCAATTTTTGGAAAATTCGCGATTAAAATCATGAATAACTCTGAATCGGTACTGTAAATTATTATTTTCAAGGCACCAAAAGCTAGTCCGATATTCCATTTAACCGTATCTGATTTTTCAACTCCGTGACATCATTTTCTCGACAGATATACATGATATACTGAAAAATGTTCGGAACATTCCCATAAGCACAATGTAATAAGGACACCAAATACCCCAACTTTGCGATTTTTTTTCTAAATAACGGTACTGTGGATGGTTTTGAAATTTGACAGGTTGATTAGTAAAGGGATCATGAACGTTCACAAAAATTTTCATCTCAGTGGCATCATTTCGGCCTAACCCCACAACAATCTTAAAGGTGTAAAAATTCGTTGTGCGCTGTCTAGCTGGCGCAACTTTCGAGATATCGGACTAAAATTTAGCAGAAAGTTGCACTATTATCAAAAGATGTTACGTATTGCATTTGGGGCAAAATCCATTGAGCTATTCATATTTTATGTCGTTTTAAAAATTTTCGAAAAAAAGTGTACGTGCTCTAGCTCCCATAATTTTCGAGCTATCGGGCTAAGATTCGGTACAAAGTTGTACTATTGTCGAAAGATGTTTGGTATGAAATTCAGACAAAATCCATCCAGCCGGTCGGATTATATGTGAGTTGCAAAAATAGACGTGTCCGCTCTAGCTCCCACCAGTTTTGAGATATTTCGCTAAAATTTGGTACGAAGTTGCACTATTATCGAAAGATGTTTGGTATTCATTGTTGACAAAATCCATCCAAACGTTCAGATATAATACGATTTTCAATTCTTTGGATTTCACATGGAATTCCTCGTATATTTATTCCGGACTCGTTAGATTTACGGGAGGATTTTATATGAAAACAAGCATGCAAAGTAGAATCATGCACATTGCTTCCTTATAATTTTGTTTCGAAGTGAGTTTTAAAATTTTTCAAAAATCAACGTAAATGCTCTAGCTTCCACAATTTCCGAGATTCCGGGCTAAAATTTGGTACAAAGTTGCACTACCATCGAATAATGTTTGGTACCGAATTTGAGCAAGATCCATCGGGACGTTCAGATTTTATGGGAATTATAATTTTTCAAATTTGACACGAATTGCCCTATATACATATGCATATTGATTTCGACTCACATAACACTCGCATGGTGCTCCCAAAGTCACAAAAGTAAAAAAAAAAAGGTGCAAAGTAGAACCTTGCACATGGCTTCCGCATTTTACACATTTGCCAAAGCTTCCTCTATGAGGAAGCCAAAACTGATCGTACCATAGTTCCTCATAGAGGAATCTTTGGCAAATGTGTAAAATGAGGAAGCCATGTGCAAGGTTCTACTTTGCACCTTTTTTTTTCCAAGTGATGATAGTAACTCACGTTCGCCCGAGACATGCATGCTCGAAAATATTTTAACGTCTCCGCTTGATTCACGCACGTTTTCGACCAATTCGACGTATTCCTTCCGCGTTGCTATGTCCTGACATCTGTGCAGATGAATGAACAAACGAAAATTAATGTGCATCATCTGGTTTTTGCAGTGATACTTTTTTTCTCTGCTTCAATTCGTTGTGTTATAAAACGAGAACTTCTTGAAAAAAAAATCTTATAGCAAATGTGAAGTAAAATTGTTTTGAAATAATGTTTAACCTGAACAATTTGTCAGAAATGAGTAATGTCTCAACAGCTTGAGCTTGTGCAGCAGCTTGAACGTGTTTTTTTCCGTAAAAAGCACGTGCCGGATCGCTCTGCAATATATTACAAAAAGCTTCCAGAGCTTTCACTTCACCGGCTGCTTTTGTGTCGGAAATTCGTGATATTACCATCGGATCGGCAAGGACCTCTGAAAATAAACGCATAAACGTTTAAACATTTGTCATGACATTGGGGGGACATATCTAGAGAAAAATCGATTTTTTTTTTTGCATTTTTGGAAAAAATAACTATTCGAAAGTATTTTCCGAAAATCGCATTAAGGGGACTGGTCACCTAAAAAATTCGAAAATTAAATTTTTTTTCCGTGCCACGGCCGATCCAAATTGAAAATCGATTTTACCCTTACGAAGTACGTATACTTAGCTATCATTTCAAATTTTTCCATAGCCGTATGAGTTATCTAAATGCTGTGAGATTTTTTACAAAATTTTTCACTTGTCGCAGCTTTCGGACCCTGCGACTCAATGGATTTTCAATTCTGACATCTCATTTTCTTCGTAACAGACCTCATTCTCGGATGAGTGTGGGATTTTTTTTTATCTGCTTTCTGGAAATTATGGCGACCTATAATGTGAAAAAAAACAATCTTTTTCTAACTTTTTGAAAAACTGGTTGAATAATAGGTTACCATAAATTCGTTTTACCTCGCATCCAAAATTCCTACACTCATCCGAGAATGACTGCGATTTGGAACAAAATGAGACGTCGGAATCCAAAATCCGTTCATCGGTGCGGTTTGAAAGTTGCGACAAGTGAAAAATTTTGTGAAAAATCTCACAGCATTTAGATAACTCATATGGCTATGAAAAAATTAAAAATGATAGCTAAGTATACGTACTTCGTAAGGGTAAAATCGATTTTCAATTTGGATCGGCCGTGTCACGGAAAAAAAAATTTAATTTTCGAATTTTTTAGGTGACTCAGTCCCCTTAAGAAATTTCGAAAATTGGCTGAATTATAGCTAATTACGTCGTGCCTCTCCCGCCGAGCCGCGGCTATCTTATTTTCTACTTTTGTTGATAAATAAACAAAATTCAGCGTCTTTTTCATGAAACCCGCATTACTTATGGGCGAAATATTGTAAGCTTCGATTAAAAATAAAAAAAGTTTTAATCGGGTCAAAATTGTAGTCTACAACTCATTTTATACACATGCGTGTTTCTCGATGCCCTCGATAGCGAAAATTTTGTCAAAACTTTGAACGCGTTTATCTCGAAATGACATTCTAAAATCGGTAGTCAAGATATCTCGAGGTCCACTGGACTGGATTTTGCTCAAATTTCGAGCGCTTCTGCAAAAAAAAAGCATTCTCTTGAGAGTAAAACGAAAAATGGGGTCAAAAACGTAAAAAAAACGTTCAAATATCTGAAATTCACCCCAAAAAATTAAAAAAATCCTTTCCTTACTCTCAACAATAACTCTTCTAAAACGATATGCAATAACCCGTTTTGTTTTGAGACCCTTATTTTGGGAAATATCGTGACTACCGCAAAAAAAAAAAACCCGGCGGGAAGACCAGTATAACTCCTCCATTTTGTGATATTTTTACTTGAAAATTATATTGAAGCTTCTCTCCAATGAATCCGATGAACATTAAAATAAACATTGTCAATATCTTTATCTCATTAGTCGGAAGAAAATATCGAATTTTAGGGCCCCCACGCTAGATATCTTTCCTGAAATAAAAATAATTTTGTAATAATACACTACCGTCCGGAAATACCAGGCCACTTGAACGACGATAACTCCGCGACAAAAAATGATATAATTTTCTTCTTCCAACGGCTGGAAAAATTGCGAAATTCTGGACATAATGGCCTTCGTTCGATAATACTCCCATGATCTAGTACTGAGATGTCATGTGAAAATCATTGGAAAATAAAATGCATTTCTTCGAAATTTTTTTCCTCGATTTCAACTCGCTGCCGAATGTAGAAAAAAAAAATTCCATCGATACAACATTTTGTATCGAGAATCTTCGATATCTCACCTTCATTTTGAGCCCAAAAAAGATAAAAAAATCTGTACAGGTTTTTTTTTTCATAATTAAGAAAACTGTGCAGACGTGCATCAAGGCTCGAGGTTGGGCTCGAAATTCTGAACGAGGTATGTCCGGAATGGCCAAAATGGGGAACGCGCTATGTCGCGGACTTTTTTTGTAGGAAATTCAATTCTCCACAACATTGTTTATGTAAACATTTGGTCTATATAGCGTTGTTTAGCCAGCGTTTGGGCTGAAAGATAAAAATGTATTGATTTTCTTCAATGAAGGCGGCCGCGACCGTCGACTCGTGCGATCGATGGCTCACCGTCGATTGATGCACGTCTGCACCGTTTTCTTAATAACTCAAGAACCCGTTAGCACTTTTCATGTTTTTTGGGCTCAAAATGATGGTAAGATTCCGAAGGTTACCGATACAAAATGTTGTATCCATGAAATTTTTTTTCTAGGTTCGGCAGTGAGTTGACGTCGAGGAAGAAAATTTCGAAGAAATGCACTTTTTTCAATGATTTTCTCATGACATCTCAGTACTAGATCATGGGAACATTATCAAGCGCAGGCCGTTGTGTGCAGAATTTCGCAATCTTTCCAGCCGTTACAAGAAGAAAATTATAGCATTTTTTTTCGCGAAGTTGTCGTTCAAAGACAGAAGGGATTCTTACAAAGAAATAGACTTCTTTGTAATAAAAATAAAATTTTAAAAACTTGTGTCAATAAAATATTAATTTATACGAAATTACGTGGATCATCCGGATAATCGAAAAAAAAATTGAAAAAAAAGTGAGTTCAATAGTGACGACAAGTACTGTACTATTATTGAAAAAAAAAAAGAAACCAATCAGTTTTTATTCCATACGAAAAATTAATCTTTTCTTCAAATCAATACACAAAATGAGTTTGAAGAAAAAGAAAAAAATATGATATTCAATTACCTTTCAAGGAGTGCTTGAACCCGGAGCTCGCGTGCACCAGCATGAATTTGCTCTTGTTTTCCAGAATGACTTTATTGTCAGTTTTCAGAGCCTGTTGAATCATATACTCCATGAATTGATCTTTGACGAAACCCGGACTGGCCAGAATAATGCATTTCACAACTTCAAAATTAACGTGTCTGAGTATTCCTTGCGTCACGTTATCGTAAAATCTATTGAGGCCCTGTTAAACGATTAAATTTCGTTTGATTAATTTCCAATGGCTCGCAAAACTGCAACGAGTCGAAGTTACGATTCGATGATGGTGAGAAAAAAAAACGTTGAAACTTGCAATTTGCTTTCTCCGCATCGTAGGTAGTGAACGAAGATTCTTTTTTTTTTTTTTTTTTCAAATCTTTGGCTTCCTTGCCAGAGGAATCTTTGTTCCCTATCTACGAATCAGAGGAAGCGGATTTCAAGTTCCAGTTGGCACCTTGTTTTGATATTTAAATATTCAACCGTATGGATATACAATATTTCAATTTATCTGAAAATTTAAACGTGTAAGTGCAGATTTCCACTGAATTCAATACTAAACAAGCCTAACCGTTAATGCATGTGCATCTATGAGCATGAGCATAGCCAGTTAAATATTTTCCATTCAGCCGAGGGTCAGAATTGAAAAACTTGAATTTCTGTCAAATCCGAACCATTGAGCCGATCAAATTCAATATACAGGGTAAGGCCATTTGACTCGAGGAGTTTCGGTACAGTAAACGAAAATGCATCCATAATTCTCAATTTTTTTGGTCACGTGTTCATCGACAATGTCAATGATCACCCGTAAAATTTTAGCTTGTTTTACAACATAGTTTCTGAGAAATAAATTTTTGTAATGAAGCACTTTAACACAGGATTAGATGGCAGACACCGTATTTCATATTGCCATAATCAAAGAAATGCTTACAGATTAAAAAGAAGAATACATGCTAAAAGGTGCTGCTAATCCGATTATTGTGTCAAAATTTCACGAAGTTTGTCTACATAGTTTGTCGTAATTTCGTAAACACAGATTCAAAAACCATTCGTTTTTCAATGACTGACAGCCATCGAAGAAAACGACGGCAATGTTGCAGCATCGTGCGAAGAATGGCGCGAAATTTAAAATAGCATAAGTGGCGTAGGTGGACCAGGTTTTTCCGTACCCAATTAAATTTAGCAATATTCGACAACAAACTTTCAGATTGCGTCACCTATTTGCCTTCCGACTGTTTGATCATATTCGACATTGATAAAAAAAAAAAAACAATTCAAAACTACCGAAAACTTGATCACGCAATCACAATTTTTGAGGTTAGATTACGCACACGGCTGCCCGAGAGGCGCTCTTGACAGCGCAGGCGGACCACTATATAGCGTTGTTTATCCAACGTTTAGACAGAAACAACATAAAACGATAAAAAAATCGATGCATTCTTACCTTCCCGTCAAAACGCTGGTTAAACAACGCTATATAGACCAAAAGTTTACATAAACAATGTTGTAGAGAATTGAATTTCCTATAAAAAAGTCAGTAACGGCATATATCTAACTGTGATAATTTACGCTAATTTTTAAATTGAAGATAATTTTAAAAAATAAAAATCCGCCGCGGTTTTTGACATTTCCTGACTTTCGACCTTTCCCATTCGTAAATTATCACAGATAGATATATGCCGTCAGTGACTTTTTTATAGGAAATTTAATTCTCTACAACATTGTTTATGTGAACTTTTGGTCTATATAGCGTTGTTTAACCAGCGTTTTGACGGGAAGGTAAGAATGCATCGATTTTTTTATCGTTTTATTTTGTTTCTGTCTCAACGCTGAATAAACAACGCTATATAGACCAAAAGTTCACATAAACAATGTTGTAGAGAATTGAATTTCCTATAAAAAAGTCCACGACGGCATATATCTAACCTTGATAGTTTACGCGTGGGAAAGCTCGAAAGTCGGGAAATGTTGAAAACCGCGCCGACTGGTAGGCGTTCGGCATATAATACGTTCGCTACAATGTCATTCGGAGTTTTGCCCTTTCTGAACATTTTCATTCGAAGCATTGCGCGTTCGGGTTTTTGCCCTTTCTAAACATTGCTCGTTCTGGATTTCGACCCCAACCCGACAAGCTATAACCGCAGTTGCCACGTTTACTCGACACTTTATATAATTTTTATCAATAACAAACAGAATTCCCGTCACATATAACGTATACTATTATATTCATAATTGCAAAAAATATATATATTTGTTCATAATTGCGCACATATTATTCGTGAAAAGCTGTACCGAAACTCCTTAACAAACGCGAATAACTTGGAAATCAAGCATTTTCGAGAAAAATGTTTCAGACAAAAGTTTCATCATTTTTCAAGCGGGTTTCAATGGATAAAACTTTTTTTGAGGTCAGCGGAGGAGTTCAAGGTCAAATGAAGGTCAACTTCGTTTTTTCAAATGGATACTTCCATATTTTTATACGGATTTGCATTGAGTGCAAAAAAAAAGAAAAAAAAAATTGTTTCAACCGTTTTTTGTTCGGTCCAATTTTTTGCTGGTAAATAGGCATTTTCAAGATTCTGGAATACTACCTTCCACCCGATTTGACCCCACCAGATTTTTTTTGTCTGATTTATCTTAACAAAAAAAAATCTGGTGTCTGGTGAATTTGATGATTTAAAAAAAAATTAACGTTTGAGAATATTTTGACAAATGCAAATTTTACAGCGTGAAAAGTGAAACAATGGCGATTTAACCCCATCTCACCCTACTTTTGAAAAGTTAGAACTCAATCGGTCAAAGTTGAAAATCACTTTGAATCATGACAAAAATTAGAGTCAATGAAGCAATTATAGAGCTCCGCATGACTTCAAAATTTGGTAACTGCAGCTAAAAAAACGGTTCACGAGTTATACACGTCTGAATTTTCAGAGGCCATTGAATGGCCATTGAAGGGTGACATGAAAATCTTGAAAAAAATGACCCACTGTAACATAGCTTTCTCTATGAGGATGCAAAAACGATGATAATAATAATAAAAACCTTTTCGTGCTGGGATACGTTGCCCTTTCGTTTACGTGGTATCACCTGGTCTATCTTGGCACGTACTATCGTCATGTTCGAAGTTATTAAACAAATGTGCGCAATTCCCTCTTGCATGACTATAGCTGCGACGTCCGCATTCTGTATGCAAATTAAAGAAATATATATGGACCATTCGACCAAATATGGGCATTGGATTGGTGGATGACCCCTCCCCCTCAGAATCTTTTCCTATTTTTTTAGAATGTAGCCCTTAAGGGGACTGAGTCACCTAAAAAATTCGAAAATTAAATTTTTTTTCCTTGACACGGCCGATCCAAATTGAAAATCGATTTTACCCCTACGAAGTACATATACTTAGCTATCATTTCAAATTTTTCCATAGCCGTATGAGTTATCTAAATGCTGTGAGATTTTTCACAAAATTTTTCACTTGTCGCAACTTTCGGACCGCACCGATGAACGGATTTTGGATTCCGACGTCTCATTTTGTTCCAAATTGCAGTCATTCTCGGATGAGTGTAGGAATTTTGGATGCGAGGTAAAACGAATTTATGGTAACCTATTATTCAACCGGTTTTTCAAAAAGTTACAAAAAAATTGTTTTTTTTTTCACATTATTGGTCGCCATAATTTCCAGAAAGCAGATAAAAAAAAATCCCACACTCATCCGAGAATGAGGTCTGTTACGAAGAAAATGAGACGTCAGAATTGAAAATCCATTGAGTCGCAGGGTTCGAAAGCTGCGACAAGTGAAAAATTTTATGAAAAATCTCACAGCATTTAGATAACTCATACGGCTATGGAAAAATTTGAAATGATAGCTAAGTATACGTACTTCGTAAGGGTAAAATCGATTTCCAATTTGGATTGGCCGTGTCACGGAAAAAAAAATTTAATTTTCGAATTTTTTAGGTGACTCAGTCCCCTTAAGTTCGTCTCAAGATTCTAGCAATTTATATTGGACTTCTGTGATGTACTGTTAATTTGAAGGTGAATTATATCATTTGTGAAGCTCTGGACGGTGAATTTAACAAAATTAGATGGCAAATGGAATATTTTTCTCCAAACGAAAAATTTTCTGTCACTGAAAATTAACATAAAAACGGCTTCTAAGTGTAATAGGTCTTATTATAATTGAACCTGAGTCGGGTCGCAGGCGGTATCCACCCGTTCCAGAGCTATGGAATCCCACGTTGGTTTTCTGAGTATAAATTTACGATTTTGTTCGACGTCCAACGTGTGATAGGCTCCCATCTGCGCAAAATAATTATCGTATTACTTCGAACCATGGAAATTATTATTTTTATTATCATTATTATTATTATTATTTGCTTGTGTAATACAAATATTAGGTGGATCTCGAAGTTTCGAATTTTCAATGTTTCGTAAGCTCACGAGCATTCGAAACATTCGATTTCGTTCGATTTTTTTTAATTCGAATTTTAATTCATCGAAAAATCAAATTTCCGAATTTTTGTTATTTCGACTGGTCATGTAACAGAATTTGAAAAAATGCGAACGATCAAATGTCCGACCGGTCGATATATCAAAATCTCAACGATTCGAAAATAAATGTTTCGACTCGCCAATGTTTCGAACGGTCGATCCTTCGACGGAACAAAAGTTCGACAACGTATATGAGCGATTCCACGTGACTTCGGCCACTCAAAAAAAAAATTTTCCACAAATAATTAAAAAAAAATTGAGCTATTTTTTTGCAATATGGTCACCGAGTGCCGATTTTAAAAAAAATTTTTTAACGGTTTTATCGTTAATTAACGTTTTTTTGTATTTTTCCATTCAAATGGCTGTATCTTTGGCAGGATTTGACGTATTTACATTTGTAAAAAACAAAAATGTGCGTCTTTCTAAGGCCTTCCAGAAAAAAATTACTTTAGATTCTATTGAGCAAGTTGCACGTCCGTTTCAGAGCAAAATATGCGAAAATATTTTTTTTTCGCGAAAAATGCATTTTTAATTTTTTTTTTCAAAATTTCCCCAAATTCTGAATACGAAAAAAGAATTTTTGGTATTTTTTATATCGTGGGACCGGCAATCGGTAATGCGTGATTTTACCGATTTCATTAATAGATTTTTTCACAGTTTGATTTTTTCGCTTTACGCGATTCATCGAGCATTGATTACCATTAATTTCTCTTTCAAGGAGGCTTCTGAACTCGCGTAAAACGACTGGAGCACACGAAAAAAAAAAAATCGAACTGAAAAAAATCTATTGATGAAATCGGTAAAATGACGCATTACCGATTGCCGGTCCCACGATATAAAAAATACCGAAATTTCTTTTTTCGTATTCAGGATTTGAGGTAATTAAAAAAAAAAATTAAAAATGCATTTTTTGAGAAAAAAAATAATTTTGCATATTTTGCCCTGAAACGGACGTTCAACTTGCTGAATAAAATCTAAAGTAATTTTTTTCTGAAAAGCCATAAAAAGACGCACATTTTTGTTTTTTACAAATGTAAATACGTCAATTTCTGCCAAAGATACAGCCACTTGAATACAAAAATACAAAAAAAACGTTAATTAACGATAAAACCGTAAAAAAAAATTTTTTAAAATCGGCACTCGGTGAATATATTGCAAAAAAATAGCTCAATTTTTTAAAATTATTTGTGAAAAAATCTTCTTTGAGTGGCTGAAGTCACGTGGAATCGCTCATATATATAGGTATAGTGGCATAGCAGCAACCGCTTGAATATTGCAGCTCCCGCAATCTTCGCGCCACTATACCTATATATACGTTGTCGAACTTTTGGTCCGTCGAAACGTTGAATCGTCAAAACATCGGCGAGTCGAATCCGTGACCCGTCGAAAAATTGCACTTTCGATAAATTGCATTTCGAATATATTATTTTTTTTTTTTTTTCGAAACTATGACCGTTCGAAACTTTGCCCGTTCGGATTAATAGACTTTCGAAACCGTGCAATAACGAAACATTAAAATTCGACCAACAAAAATGTCAAACTTATGAGCCTTCGAAACATTGAAAATTCGAAACTTCGAGATCCACCCCGAATTTTTGTAAAAAATTTTTTTACCTTGACATATTTGTTTTCTTCGATGTTTCTACCTTTAAGTCTGAGTACGCAAGCTTGGGTATCGAAATCTATGTTTTCCACTCTGATCGTCAGAGTCGTTCTTACTCTCTGACTGCTGGAACTTCCCGTCGACGTTTCCGTTTGTACTTTTCTGCAAATAATGCAACGAATTGTTTATAATAAAATGCGAGGCGGATTTGCGCGCTGGCAAATACGAACGATTCAAACTTTTACGTTCGAATTACCTGATTGTCGAACAAGTGACGCAGTCTCCTTCGCTCAAAAGATTATAAGCGTGCCACATGTCCTCCGTGTTCTCCGGAACGAGGGACACAGTCCTGAAACGAAATCCGGCAACAATTACTTACGGAGATCCAACGCGATGTGCCGACCGAAGTTTTTGTCATCGATCGATAATTCCAAGTCTTGCCGTAGCCACTTACCCTTCTCCGTCCTTGTCAACATTTCTCGATACTAGCTTCATTGTTTCATATTATACAGTCGAGGAATTGAAAAAATCTGAAAGAAAAAAAAAAGAGAAATTTATCAAATTTTGGTTCAACGTTGCAGAAAATATTGAACAGTTTCGACGACGCGGCAACCGGTCTGTTTGACATTTGTAAATGTTGGTACGCGGTCGACTCAACATAAAACTTAGGGTAGTACCCTCCATAAGAGAGTTTCTCGTCAGATTCTCATGAAACTTGGCATACTTACAGGTATTGATGAGAAAAAGGTTCAGTTAAATTTTTATGGCTTTCCGGAGCGCGAGAAAAAACGATATCAACACTTTTATTTTCACACGTTTAACATGGAGCCTTATGGAGAATCACGCTCAATTTGATATAATACAAAAAGTCCTCGTCAGATTTTAATGAAAACACTTGAGCTGCAAGTTGAATATTCGGACAACATTTTGGGCACTTGACAGTAGAGATCAGGAGAACGTGATGATAATAATAAGCAAATAAACATTGGGAAAATACAGTTTATATGAGGAGTTGGTCGTGATCCAGTAGACATGGCAACGCTGCGCGTTTATTTCCCATCTTCTCTCTCTCTCTCTCTCACTCTCACTAATCGACATCATAACACGCGACGTTGTCACATCAAAGTACTACGTACCTCAATCAGGAGATGGTATATCTCAAGCATGCTTTGACTCTTACAGTTTGTGGGATACTACTTTAACATTATTTTTCTTAACATACCCTCTTTCAACTACGTTCATTTCAACATTATATTTTTCAACTACATTTATATCAACATTATCTTTCTCAACACATAATTCAACATATATAATTTTTCTGGGTTCTTTTGGGTTCATTCAACTTCTTCTGGGATTTTTTTGCTCATTTGGCTCCTTTTAGATTCCCCTGAGTTTTTTGGGTTGTTTTTCCGCACAACGATAATTCACACAATCGCGAATCGGTCTTTCAATTCGGTCGTCAACTTGTTCGTAAAATATGTCCTCGCATTATTAATTTTCAAATTTGATAGGAAACGGAAATTTTGTTCCCATCATTTTACTCTTTGAAGCGAACATTTTCCTATTTATTCTCATCCTTTCCGCTATTTCCGAATGGATTGTTAGTAATCAATGTTGATTGTGGTCGTTTTGTGCCTATGTCTATGTGTGTTAATAATGTTTGCGTTGATTTTTTTTGTGTCGAGTTGTGTGTTGGTGTGTTGAATTTTTTTGCGTTAAATTGTGTTTGTGTGTTGAGTTTGTATGTTGAATTTGTAAATGTTAAATAGACATGTAACCCAATGACGAATGAGGCTAGATTTAGTTAATAATTTGTGGTTGCGTTTGATAATCGTGTTTTGTCCGCAGTTGGTCACTAAGTCGTTAAAATAATGTTACGTGCAAGCGGTATATCATTTTTCTTGCTGTTCTAAACCCAATTGGTCAAAAAAATACAAACGATTCGTCGCAAGGTTTGCCAACATTCGTCGATGAAAAAACATCTACTGTACGATATTACGAGATGAAAGCTGCGATGGAAAATTTTTTGGACTTTTCTGGGAAAACAAGATACTCCGTAAATGATAACTCACTCCTGAAACCGTAGGGAACATGGAACTTCATTTTTGATTGGTTGAAACACTACGAGCTAGAAAATCATGCTCCAAGATAGATAAACCTCCGAAACACATTGCATGTGACTGGTTTTTTTTTTTTTTTTCATCCCCAAGCTTTTTAAGGCCTTGAAGATAATATTCTACCGATTTCCTAACCTAAAGACAGTGAGAATGTTTTATCCAGCCGGAAGATTGATAATGTCAAAAGTCGATGGTGTTTATAGGTTAGAGTACCCTATGCGGGAGCATGGATTAGTTACTCGTCGCAAAATTATCCAAATAAATAAATAAAAACATTGTTCATGCGCACTTGCCTCTAATATTATTGCATTTCTAAAATTATAGTAGAATATACAATATCAACAACGAAACCATATCTCGTGGCAAACGGTCATTGAATCACGATAAATAAACAAATTGTAACAAAACATATGTTGATGATTGCTCGCCATCATTGTGGAAACAATCGGCATATAGATTGTAGATATGGACTGCTAGTGTCACGAGAAAATGTGAGATCCCATATAAAGAGAGGAGATAAAGGTGGTTTCAAGCCTTTCTCTTTCTGAGTTGAAGCTGATTGGTCGCAATCATTCATTGCGACCAACCAGCTTCTAGCTAGAAAGAGAGAGGCTTTAATGCTCCCTAGTCTCCTCTCTTTCAATTGCGATTTCATTTTTTCTCGCGACCAAGAAGACTAGAGACCAGGAGATCGAACTCCTCTAGTTCGGGTGAAACCGTACATAGTTGCATTGTGGCGCTGCGATCGAGGGGGTACCGACCAATGAGGTACTTGCATCGACCCGGCTAGTTTAAATCGCTGACACGTCAACTCGCCGAAATATATATATATATATATATATATATATATATATATATATATATATATATATATATATATATATATATATATATATATATATATATATATATATTATTTAGTTATTTTACGCCGGCCAGAATAACCGCGCTCCCATTCATTATGAATTCAAACAAAAATTCGACAACATACCTCAATGTATATACTCTCGAATAAAAAGAACTTGAATGCAATTGGACCAATAGTTTTTGAGATATTAATTCCCAAAATTTACCTATTTTTCCAGATGTACCCCCTTAAGGAGTTTCGGTACAGTAAACGAAAATGCTTTCATAATTCTCAATTTTTTTTTTCATGTGTTCATTGATAATGTCAATGATGACCTGTAAAATTTTAGCTCGATTTACAACATAGTTTATGAGAAATAAATGTTTGTAATGAAGCACTTTTAAAATGTTGACGCAATATTCTTGAGGTATTATGCATTCAGATGTTCGAGACCTTACCCCGCCCTTAATTATGCGTGGACCAAGTGTAGTTTCGGAAATAAGGGAGGTGGGGGATGCTCTGTTTTCGCTTATTTTTCAGAATATCTATTTGAATGTGCTGTTCAAAATGATGAAAAAAATATATTTTTGAATTCCACATAAAAATCCTTTCAAATGATACCTCACATGATACATAAAATAAAATTCACGAGAAAAAATGAACGTATGTATCGCGAAAAAAATTGTTCTAATACAATCTAACACGTGGGAAAGAAATACGAAAAAAATGGTAATCATAAAAAAAATGTCGAATAATTTGAAAAATTATTCAAATTCACTTTAATCTTAATATATGAATAAATTTTCAAACATGAGTAAATTGGTAATCAAGTTTGCCACGACAAATTATAGCCTCCTTTATAAATTTGCGTACAGGAGAACAATTTGGGCACAATGATTAGCCAAAAGGTTCACAAAATGCAGGAAGTCGTTTCTATCGTTGAAATACTTATATTATCATATCAATTCTCCAAGTACTGCTGTCCATTTTTTTTTCTTTTCTACATTCACATTTGTTTCATTCTCGTTTGTTTTTCTTCATTCCACAGTAATCTTCACTGTCCCACTATTTACATACAAGTTCTTTTCATATTTTTACACATAGTACAATAATACCACTCACATAAAAATGTATCTTTTATTTTCATTTTTATACACATAGTTTGATTTTTTTTCGCGGGATTTATTATCCTGCAAAGCAAAATCTCGATCGAATTTCTTTTTGTCATGTATTATTTTTGGTGAAGCTTTTTTCGAAAGGCAATGTCATAAACGTCTCAACTAAAATCGATTTCAATAATTTTCGATAAAAATTATAATGTATAAATAAATTATTTTCTCACATCTTCAGAATTAATACGAATATTCAATTCTTCAAAAAAGTTGAATATTTCGATAATTACATTTCGTTTTTGTTTTTCTTTTTTTTCATTAAGTAAAAAAAAACAAATCATTCAAATGAAATTCTCCATTATCATTGATCATCGTTACTCAAGAACGAGCAAAACAATTGGAACAGGAAGTTGTTTTGTGATTCTGACAAACTGCGCGACAGCAAGCGTCGCAAAAAACCCGAACTTTACGATCCTGTGATCTCGGACAGAACGCGCATCTCGCACGTCCTTTCGCAATGTTCGCGGATTTCGAAATTTCCGTATCAACGTCGATTTTCAAAATTCCCTGAATCGACAGACGCAAATCGCAACGCAAACGTGGAAAATTCAATCTCGCACGCAAATGCGGTTCCACGAGTGACATTATAAGCTGTTTCAAAAAATCACGTCGATTCAAAATAACATTCATGGAATTTAAATTGTAAATGATCATGGAATTGATTCCACATTGATCCAACATTCCCATCCACAATCTCATGGGCCATCGCAAAGTTTTTCGCGCTGTTGTGTATTCGCAACACATATTCGCGAATAATTTACCGCTGTCTTTGGTGCTGTTGTAACAATTGATTATTTCCGTTATTCCATTGTCGTGATCGACTTCGGAATCGCATTGCATCGTCGACAACAACAAAACGACTTTTTTCCGTTTCGGTGTGTACGACAAAAGGGTCTTCGTATCGTCGTAAGCACATTTCGACGATCCGATCGTTCCGGGAATGCGAAAATTGTTGGGAATTTGCGTTTTATTTTTTCGCAATTTTCCGATCATCGTCAACGAATGTTTTTCCAAAATTTCGTCAAACACATCGACCGACGTGAACCAATCGTCGCACGTTACGTTGCGATTCGTTCCGCAAATGCATTGCGACAATTTTTCCACGTAATGCATCGGCATAATTTCACGATCTTCGTCGATGGATTTGCCGGTGTAAGGTTCGGCCGATAACATGTAATAAGTTTTCGCATCGTTCAACATTATCATCTTGATTCCGTATTTGTCGGGTTTGAATCTGTTGTAAACTTTGAACGGACATTTGCCGCGAAAACTCAAAATTTGTTCGTTCAACGTGCAAAACGTGCCCGGATTGTAATTTTCCGTACAATTTAAAACAAATTCGTTCCAAATTTCACGAATCGGTGCCAATTTGTCAAATTCGCGTCTTTCCAAACGCGTTGTTTTGTCATCGAAACGCAACATTCTGGATAAAAATTTGAATCTCTTGAGGGGCATCGCCGCTCTGTACAACGTCGAACCGTATTCGTTTGACCACAAATCTTCGAGATTTGTTTTTGCAGTTTTTTGCAAACCCGAAAAATACATGAGACCGACGAAGGCCGAGAGTTCTTGAATTTCCACGTCGCCGTAAGTGGAATCCAATATTGTTTCCGTTTCTATGGATTCGCGATGATGATGAATTTCTTCGTTGGTGTGACGTTTTATTTTTTCCAATATCGACTGATTTAACAGAAGCGACCAGGCTTCCAGAGGCGTGCCGACGATTTTTGCGTCGTTGATGGGAGCCGGAGATCGAACTATCGCGCGTGTCGAACGATGGGGCTTGACAGGCGGCGTCGAGTACCATTTGTATCCGTCTTTTCCGACTATAGCGCCACGACTTTGGTCGCAAGCCAAAGATTCGTCATCTTCTTTGATCGTCTTTCTTCGTTTTGCCACCGGAATATCCTCTTCCGTCGGCGCAACCTCCGCCTGTAATTTCATGTTTTCTCATGTTTTTGGAACTTCGGTAATATTTTTTTATTTATTTTTTTTTTTTTTATTTTTATTATCAAACTTTGTCACGCGGCTTGCGATTCGTTGCGTTAATAACGACAAGTCCTACCTCCGATTCCAAGTAGGACTCGGGTTCGTCCGATTGTCGAAATTCTGCGCTAGCGTCTTCCTCCGAATCGGATCCGGTTTGCTCCTCTTCGTAATCCTCGCCGTCGTCCGACGGTTCGTCCACCGCCAATACGCCATCCGACGACGTTTGAAGGGCTTGTCGTATGGCCAAATCGCTTCGCCACGTATTATGTTCGGTCATTGTCTGAAAAAAAAAAAAAAAACATGGCAATTTGTATAAAACTGAATAATACGTTTCGATGAATTAACAAAAATTGTGCATGAAAATTTGTGCGATAGACGTTTGACTTCTAAACAGCAAATGTAAGTTTTAACCTACAAACATTGATGATTTGTCGCATCATATACATATAATTATGTAGACAATGTATAAATAATAATTTTTCTAATGTTTCGGGATTCTGTTTCATCCCAAAAAAAGTGAAAAAGTTTATGGAAATGTAACTTATGACCTACTGAGAAAAAAGAAGTTTTGTTTTGAAAATTTGTACATTTTATACTCACACAAGCATACAATACAAACGGCAACCTTGATGATGAGCTTTTTTTTTTTAAATAATAAAACACTGAGTTACAATAAATAAGCCACGAGTGTCGAGACTGTACAAATCCCAAATAATCTCAAAAACAAAAGCCGGTCCGTGGTTTTTGTGTTACTGACTGAGTAGTATTATCTGACTCGTAGCGACAATGTTCCACATATCGGCTGTCTCTGTCAGATTGGTACGAGTGCGAGCGAGAGAGATATCTTTCTATTTGAATATACATAAAGCATAGTTCTCGTCCACGGTTGAAGTTTCCGACAAAACACGAGAACGAATGACTGCATCATTCTTGGACGCATAAAATCGTTCTCATGTTTTATCCGAATGATTTATCGTTGCAGAGAACAACGCATTACAGTTTTTTACTTACCGATCGAGCAGTAGCGAGTAATCTTCGAGATCAGGGTACACAAATTCGGCAGGTTCTATCGCTCTCTCTCGCACCGTTACAGTCATTGATGACGCTATCTCACTTTGACTCGTGGTGGCTCAGTCGATAGGGTACATCACCTTGAGAGGATGCAAAACGTTTGGATTTCGTTGTGTGTTTGCTCCGCAGCGAGCGCCGGTAGCGCTATCTCTCTCGCACTCATAGCGGAGATAGAAACATTACGGATCACCTTAATTGACGATGAACGATGTCGCCCATCGCATCAAGGTGATGTGCTACTGCTCGGTCGGTAACGGAAAACTGTAAATCATTATTCTCGGCAACGGATGATCTTTGCGATGAGACTCGAGAACGTTTGACTGCCTCTGAAGATTCGTCAGTCAACCGTTCTCATATTTTATCCGACAGCTCAATAATCACGGACAATAATACGTTTTGAAAATTCAACGATCTCCTTTGCACCTGTACGTGACAATCTGAAAGTGACATACGCTACGTAGGACCTTGCACGATGGACGACACAAACCCTCTCCGTCCCTCTCGCACTCGAAGATGTAGTCCATCGCCTTAAGGTAGTACTCTCCATACGAGAGTTTACCGTCAGATTTTCATGAAACTTTGCATACTTTTAGGTATTGATGAGAAAAAGGTACAGTTAAATTTTTATGGCTCTCCGGAGCGCGAGAAAAAAGATATCAACACTTTAATTTTCACACATTTAACATGGAGCCTTATGGAGAATCACGCTCAATTTGATATAATACAAAAAGTCGCCGTCAGATTTTATTGGAAACACTTGAGCTGCAAGTTGAATATTCGGAGAACATTTTGGGTACTTGACAGTAGAGATCAGGAGACGGCGATGATAATAATAAGCAAATAAACATCGGAAAATATCGTCTCTCTCTCTTTCTCTCTAATCGACATCATACCATGCGTCTTTGTCACACACAGGTACTACGTAACTCATTTGGAGATGGTATATCTTAAGGCTTGCTTTGACTCTTACAGTTTGTGTGATACTACCTTAACGGCGGGGTAAGGTTCATTCGGTAAAAAAGGAGCATGTTTTTAATATTTTTTTCTGGCGATACAAATAGTGTAAATTTAATCCATCAATTTCCATATAATGATACAACATTTAAACAATATCACCCTAATTTTTCATTCCAAAACATTGAAAATTGAGCGGGTGACAGTGAATCTCTGGAGGCCCCTAGCAGGTTCGAACACCGACGATGCACTGTAAGAGCCCCGAGTGCTTTTCTAACGTTTAAATCACCGAAATTTTAGTCAAAAGCACTGAAAAAGCACCAAAAAAATTTAGTGTCGGAGCCACGCCAGTGTCGTGACTGTCTTTTGTCTGTGCTTTTTGTACCGGCGGCACCGAAGAAGTACGACACTGGTATGGCTCCAACACTAAAATTTCCGGAGCTTTTTCAGTGCTTTTGATCAAAATTTCGGTGATTTAAACGTTAAAAAAGCACTCAGTGCTCACCGGTGCTTTTTCGGTGGCCCGCCTTTGTTCTTTCGGTGCTTTTTTCGGTGTGCGAACCTGCCAGGGGCGTTTCGAATAAAAGTTGCTTTGCGGTGATCATCATAACTCGCAAAAGAATCATCCGAAACAAAGAAAAATCAAAATGCATTCGTTAAAGAAAATGTTTCTCGAGGTAATCAGGAGGGGATTTTTTAAAATTTGATTTTTGATTGTTTCGTAGCACTTGGAAGCCAAAACGCCGATTTATTTCGTTATAAAAATCAGCTAATTTCTCGCTGTAAAATTAACGATTATTTCTAAAAAAAGCTCACGACAATACCTGGTGAATTATGTGAAAAAGTGGTGTGGAAAATTTCAAAACTATTGATCCCGTAGATTTTGCGTTATCGTGAACACGTACTTAAAAAATGTCGAGTTTCAGGATAAACGCTTTAAAGTTTTGCGCACTCGTCGCACGGCCCGGAGCAACGGACACTCAAATACTCATAACATTGTCAATTTTGCTTCAATCGACTTGAAATTTTGACACAATATCCTTTAGATATTATGCATTCAGTTGAAGAATTAAAAGTCCAGTTGAAAAAAGAAGTTAATGGACTAAATCCCGCAGTGGAAAAGAGAGCTGTTTCTCTTCCACCATCAACGCTCGCGGCGGAGCGAGAGAGAACGCTGAACGAGCTCCAGACGTTCGGTATCCGCTAGTGCCCGGTCGGTATTGAAAAAAACTGTAAACAATTGCAATCGGCCTAGAATTGATTTTTCGTAAACAGCAGTAAACAGAACGGGAACGAGATGCGAGTGGCACAGGTTCCTTAGGAACGAGCCAATCAAGGCAAAAAAAAAAAAACAAACAAACAAAACGAGAACGAAGGGAAAAACTGCGAAAAACCGTTAGACGTTACTATCAATTTTTCATCTTTCATCAGTATTTGATCGTTTATATTCGTAGTACCTGTCGCAATGTCTTATTCACCCAGTGAAATTTATGATTTAATACTCATCCACGGGAAGTATGGAGGAAATCATCGAAAGACATCGCAAATGTATGCATACCGGTATCCGACTAGACAACATCCTACACCGAGAGTCATACGCCGAATCGAAATCAATTGGCGACGAGACCAGTTTGGCCAACCACAACCTCACCACGGTATATATATATATATATACAGGATTGTAAACATAATTCAATATTATTCGAAATTTCAAGGACTGAGCAATGTGTGAGACTAGCATTATCGTGAAAATATCGAATAACGATAATTGCGTGTTTGAAAATTCGCGAAAAATCGATCCAAACGACGATATAAAAATGTTGATAAAAAATTTGAGAGAAACTCAAAGTCGTGTTAACGAATTTTTGTCGAGCATTATTGTTAAGGAATCTGACGATACGACGATGAGAGGTATACAAAATCAAAATAAACGGATATATATATATATATATATATATATATATATATATATATATATATATATATATATATATCGTATTCGTTAATTTCAGACGAATTCGACGAAGGCGATTCGGAGGAATTTTCGGAGGACGAAAACGATTCGATCGAAGGAGCTAATGTTTGCAATGGAGCTAATGCGAAAAAATGTAAATTATCCGATTAAAATGTGCCGATAATTCAATAAAATCGTATTGTTTGTTAAAAAAAAAAAAGGAAATAGGTAACGTTTGAATTGTCACATAACCTAACTTTGTCGAATGAATAAAGCATTAAATATGATAATAGAATCATTCAATTTAAATGATTCAATAACCGTCTGGTAGCAATAAATAATAATAAATTTTGTTTTCTGTTCTTCGTGACATAACCTAACTTTGACGAATATTTAATGGGATCGTGTTATTCCTGACTGATTCCTGATGGCACGAGTGACACATTTGTGAAGATATAATATTATTTTGCTTTTTTTTTATTTATTTTTTATCTTAACGTAACCTAACTTTGACAAATTTTTTATTCGTAAAATTTTTACGTTTGAACTCTCTAAATGACGAAGGAGCACCAAATTTCATATGAGTACAATTTAAAAAAAACGATAGAATCGTGCTATTCGTGATAGAGTAAAAATAATATTTTTATTTTCGTCACATAACCTAACTTTGACGAATTCAATGAAATCTTGTTATTCCTGGAGATAACATCGCACGAATGACACAGTTGTGAAAATATAATAATATTTTGCTTTTTTTTTTTGTAACATAACCTAACTTTGGGAAAATTTTATACGCGAAATTTTGTGCACGTTCGAAATGAGTGAATGAGAGAGCGATGTAAGATTGTGTACGTAGTTGCACACAACATATTTTTTTTGTAAATACATGGAAACAGCGACGCGCGTCGATTCGACGTTTCAATTTGCCGACAAAGCAAGATTCTACGTTCACCATACCGGGTAACGATTTTAACATAAAAAACAAACGTAAATTAATCATTCGCAAACATTACGACGTCATTTTCCAGAATTTCGAACGATTTGGCATTGCAAACGCGAACCTAACCTCAATTTTGTGGTTTCATTGTTGATTCGAGAATTTCTACTTTGCAGGATTGAACATTTTTGATTTTCCATGTTCATCGGCATTTATGTTGCTTTTTTTTTTCCCCCTATCTTTGATGTTCAGATGAAAAATGTCGACGCTAACGAATCAAGATCAGTTGCGCTACGTCGTCGAGTGGTTTCAAGAATGGTCGGAGATGCAGAGAGCCGATTTTTTGGAAATTCTGGCTCAGCGATGCGGCTCGCCGGGTAACGTCAACGGTTTGGCAAACCTCGTCGACAGTCTGAGCTGCAAGGACGAGTCGAACAGGCCTCCGAGTTTGTTTCAATGTCGAGTCAAATTGTTTCACGAGTGGAGTCAAAATTGGTCGCAGCCGGAAAAAGAGGGTCTGGTGACGTCGATCAAGAACATGGATCCCAAGTTCGCGGAGAAGTACGACGAACATCTGACGACCGACAACGAATTGGGCGTCGAATGCGAGGCGCCTTCATAAGATTTCGTCGCGTCGACCATCGTCGAGACTTCGCCCAATCGCGCAAACGGACGAATATGTGTTTTTGGGGAAATTACGATCTGTTTGCCGGTAGAAATAAATCGTAGACTAAGATATTTCCAGTAAGCATCGAGAAAATAGATGAAAATATATATTTTTTTGAAAATAATTTTAATTCTGCGGTTCAACATTTTTGTTGAATTTTTTTTTATGGATTGACACAGGACTGATTGGGTGGAAGATCGTTTTTGATTTTCATCACAGTGAGCAATGTTATTTATAAAATGAAAACAAAAATTAAATCAATTAAAATCAATTTTTTTTTACCTCGTGGAATTTTTTTTTTGCTATTTGCTAATTAAAGAAAAAATACATATATATCGTTCGACACGTAAAAAAAATTATTTTCAATAGTAAAAATAATATTTATTAATCATTCATTCGACTCCCAATTAATCCGTCGTGTCAAAATTCATTTCGTCAATTGATGGAAAAAAAAAAAAAAATCTTGATCTTACTGGAATTTCGCGTTTGAGCTTCGATACATTCCCTCAATAGTCTAGACTGCATATTTAATCAAGAGTCATTGAACTCCTTCGAATGTACAATTTATTCCATTTAATACGAAAACGAAAAAAAAAAGACCGAGAAAATTTGTTAAAAATATATTTGTAACGATAAACGATTATACATACGTATTATTAAAGGTAGTAAACTTTTTCTTTTTTTTTGTACAAGATCATTATACATATTTGTTCAATCGAAATTAAATAATTGCAGAATCATCGTTCATTCGACGATTTTGCTGTTGCCGTTGATTTTTAATTTTATTAAAAATTCATTTTTTTTCAGTTTCTTATAAGAATAAATTACGTAACAGTTGCTCGAATGAATTGTAAGGCAACAAAACTTTATCACGATAAAGCGAACGATCCGTCGAATCGTTGCAGCGAGGATTATTTGTTGTTGTTGTAAAAAAAAAACAAAAAAAAAAAAAAACATTATCACAATCAATCAAACTCCTTGAGTCTGTTGAAGCCACTTTGTGCATATCGATTTGATAGCAACCTGGCCGAGTCTGTCGGCTTCTTTTAAAATTTTTCGAATATCCTGAGCCCTCGAATGTTTAACAGCGAGCAGATAAGCAGCTTTCAACTGTCGGCTTTCGATGTACGAATCGATCTGTAAAAAACAACGAGAAAAATCGTTTATCAATTTTTTTTTTCGTCCACTCGACACAAATAAAATTATTTGCCAAAAAAAAAAAATTGCAATATAGTTGTTTTTTTTTTTTTTCACCTTTAGCTCCACGTCGGTTATTATTCTTATGAGTGAATCGATCTGATCCTTCGGACTGGGATCGGAATCTGTGCGCGAAATATCCAGCAACAGTTTAACGCAATGAGCCAAAACCCGATCCGATATGGCGTTTGAATTTGGCGCTCCCGAACTTCGACAACATTTTATCAATTGTTCGATCGAATTTGTTCGTCGTTTGAGCGCGAGCATGTGACCCACCAGAGAATATATCTTTTGTTGTCGCAGATTGTAATCTGTCGAGAATAAATTTCGATTTAATTAATTGTCGGTAAAACAGTCACTCGTTGGTTTTTAAAATATTTTTTTAATCATTTTTTTAAATGTATTTATATTTTTTTTCGTTGCAACAATCGGGTTCGTTGTAGCAAAATTAGAAGTTCCTGCAGTGAAGTTGCAGCAAAATTAGAAGTTGCTCAAAAGTTCCTTTTGAGAATATTGAAATTCACTACCGAGAAAATAAATTTGTCAAGAGCGATTCTCATTAAAGTACCCTCGTTAAGAGAGTTCCTCGTCAGATATTCATAAAACTTGGCATACTTATAGGTATTGATGAGAAAAAGGTTCAGTTAAATTTTGATGGCTTTCCGGAGCGCGGGAAAAAAGATATCAACACTTTTATTTTCACCCGTTTAACATGGAGCCTTTTGGAGAATCACGCTCAATTTGATATAATACAAAAAGTCGCCGTCAGATTTTAATGAAAACACTTAAGCTGCAAGTTGAATATTTAGAGAACATTTTGGGCACTTGACAGTAGAGATCAGGAGACTGTAATGATAATAATAAGGAAATAAAAATGTGGGGAAATTCAGTTTATATGAGGAGTTGGTCGTGATCCAGTAGACATGGCAACGTTGCGCGTTTGTTTCCAATCTTCTCTCTCTCTCTCTCTCTCTCTCTCTCTCTCTCTCTCTCTCTCTGATCGACGTCATAACACGCGACGTTGCCACATCAAAGTACTACGTACCTCAATCAAGAGATGGTATATCTTAGGCTTCCCTAGCAGGTTCGAACACCGACGACGCACCGTAAAAGCGCTGAGTGCTTTTCTAACGTTTAAATCACCAAAATTTTGGTCGAAAGCTCTGGAAAAGCACCGAAAAAATTTAGTGTCGGAGCCACACCAGTCGTGCTTTTTGTACCGGCGGCAACGAAGAAGCACGACACTGCTATGTCTCCAACACTAAAATTTCCGGTGCTTTTTCAGTGCTTTTGATCGAAATTTGGTGATTTAAACGTTAGAAAAGCACTCAGTGCTCACCGGTGCTTTTTCGGTGGCCGGCCTTTGTTCTTTCCGTGCTTTTTTCGGTGTGCGAATCTGCTAGGGTTGCTTTGACTCTCACAGTATATATAATACCACCTTAATATTGTCTTCAACGTTTCTCAATACGTAATGAAGATGTAATATCTATGGAAGTGTACGTGTTCGTGTGACGAAGTAAAAACGTTATTTCCTATTATTTGTTATAACCTATCCTTGCGTTTGTTATGAATTGTATTAAAACTACTGTTCAAAAGATATTTTCTAGAATTTTTTCCAGATATTTTGCATCAATAATTTAGAAATAAGACGGGGGAGGGGGTGGAGCTCTGATAACGACTTTGGGAGCAAGTATCTCGTGACTGATGGAGGGTTAGAATCAAAATGTAACATTATTGTTTGCATTACTCCTAAAAAAAAAGTAGAACCTTGCACATTGCTTCCTCATGATTTTGTACCGTTTTTTAATTATTGAGATGTAAAATAGAACCTTGCTCATGGCTTCCTTATCATTTTACACATTTGCCAAAGCTTCCTCTATGAGGAACCATGTGTCGATCAATTTTGGCTTCCTCGCACACACACACACACACACACACACACACACACACACACACACACACACACACACACACACACACACACACACACACACACACACACACACACACACACATCCGGTCATTTTTTCTAATTGTGTTTTTTAGATGTTTTGAGACACACTGAACACATTTTCATGAACATCTCGAAAAAAAAAAAAATCACCAAAACAAAGCTCCCTCTACGAGGAAGCAAAAAAATTACCTTGCATTATACGAAACGCAATGCCAAATCCTTCCTCGACGTCGCGTCCGCACAAAATGGCCAAAACCGCGAGATGAGTTTTTTCCAATTGATTGCCAAAAAGCGTGGGAACGTTTCTCGTGGACGAACCCTCGACGTCATCCATGAAAAACAATTTTTTCATATAATCACTGACGCACTGTCCCTCCTGTTCTCGATTGCCCAAAAATTTGGCAATTTCCATCTGCCTGGAAATCGTATTGACGTGTCTGTCGATCTCGCTCGTGTCCATTTCCATGGTCAAGCTCCATTGTCGATCGCCAATCGACGAACCCTCGCTCCTTCTACGTTTTTTTCCAAAGCTTTCGACTTGCAATTCCGATTCCAAATGTTTCTGGGCCTCGACCAGCCAACCCATTCTCGAAGCCAAATCCACGTAATTCGTCGCGTCCATAACGTAAAAACGTATACAAGTCATCGCGGCCCTCACATAATCCTTCATGAACAATTGCAATTGCAACAAAGTGTTGAACATTCTCTTTCTCTCCAAATTGTGACAAACTCGCATTAGATGATCCTTGAAAATCACCAATCTCGAATCCATCGCTCTCATAGCGTCGCAAAAATTGCCAAAACGACCGTTCTTCAAACATCGAAAAAACACGAAAACAAAAAAATCCGCATCGACGTTGTTGTCCAAAATAAATGACAAACATTTTTCGTACTCCTCGTGCTTGACGAAAAATTCCAATAAACTGTTACAACTGCCGTACATCATGAGATAATACAAAATTTCTTGATAACGAAACAATTTCGATGAATTATTGTTGTTCGTCACATTAATCGTTCCCCATTGTCCGTTGATGATAAATTTCAAACTGTTCAAATTGTTCAAAATTTCTTGTGCGTTGTTCGTCTTCGATTTGTTGATTTGCGACAATTGCCAATCGTTCGGATTCATTTTTTCGAGTATTTGCAAAATTTCGGTCAATAATGGTGGATCTTTGTTGGGACGATTTTTTAGGGTCTCTCGAGGTTTTGCGGAATTTTTCGGGCGGTTTTTCGGGGTGTGAGAGACGAAGTCGTTGTGGGGGAAGGGTGAGAGATTTTTTTTCGGAGGGGTCGATGATTCTTGGGGATGAGAAAGAACGACCCAATCGTCGGAATCTTGTCGGATTACTTTGTCGAGACAGTGGGAAAATTTTTCACGTGCACGTTCGTAATAACCGGATTTGAGACAAGCCAAACCCCAAGCGGCCCAAACGCCTTGCGTGTCGAGTCCGTCTTTGGTGCTCACGTCCAGTGCCAACGTCCATTGTTCGCGCTCGGTCAACAAATCGCGCAAACGACTTAACGCGTGATCCTCAAGACTGTCGTCCTTTCCGCAACGCGGTATCAACGACGTGCAATCCGAATTGATCAGAGTCGCGAATAAATCCACTTGCGACAAAAAACCGTCGCAATGGGTCAGACCGGTGTTTAGGCCCAATTCCGAAAATTTTACTTTTGCCGCTATGAGAAGAGATCTTATCATTTTTATGATGAGCGAGTGATCGACTTCGCGATTCACGCGGCCTTTGCTGTCCGGACGTAGGAGCGACTTCATGTCGTCGCAACGGTCCAGAAGAAAACTGTAGAGAGATAGAAAACATTGTTTGTTAATGATAAGTTTGAAGGAGAAAAAGTTGGAAATTTGAAACTTGCGATTTTCTGGCTTTTAAGGGGACTAGGCAGTGAGAAAATTCAAATTTAGTTTTTTTTTAATTTCGTATTCTGTTACTGCAATCTCTTCTGAATATTCTGATGCAAAGCAGACAAAAAAATGGGTTGGGCTCGTAACTCGGAACGAGCAACGTTCGGAAAGGCCAAAATTTGGGACGCGCAATGCTCGGGACGAAAATGCTCGGAACCGTCAAAAGTTGGAATATTATATATAGGTATAGTTGCGTACCTCGTCTGCTGGCCGCGTGACTACGTTGCTCGACTTTCGAGCTTTCCTACGCATGAACTACCAATGTTAGATGTATGCCGTCGCGGACTTTTTTCTAGGAAATTTAATTCTCTACAACATTGTTCATGTAAACTTTCGGTCTATATAGCGTTGTTCAGCCATCATTTGGACGGTAAGGTAAAAATGTATTGAATTTCTTCAATTTTTTTATCTTCCTGTCCAAACGCTGGCTGAACAACGCTATATAGACCAAAAGTTTACATGAACAATATTGTAGAGAATCCAATTTCGTACAAAAAAGTCCGCGACGGCATATATCTAACATTGATAGTTTACGCGTGGGAAAGCTCGAAAGTCGAGCAATGTAGTCTCGCGGCCGGCGGACGAGGTACCCAATTATACCTATATATAATATTCCAACTTTTGACCGTTCCGAGCATTTTCGTCCCGAGCATTACGCGTCCCGAATTTTGGCCCTTCCGAACGTGGCTCGTTCCGAGTTTCGAGCCCAACCCAAAAGATAAATGCTCCCTCATAGCTCCCTCATTCTTGCTTCCTCATAAAGGAATCATCGTTCACTATTCACAATTCAGAGTCAGCAAATTGCAAGATTCAACTTGCAGCTTGCCTCAAATCATGAGGAAGCGATTTCCAAGTTTCAACTTGTTTTTTTTTCTAAAAAAAGTCAGATTTCGTGAATTTTGTTTCTTCTCATCGTGTTTTGACTACTCAAAAATCTTAAATGATAGCCAACGACTATTAGATTGTTTGGAAAACATGTTTGATTGAAGTTTGGCGCAAGATTCAAGTCGATGCGTTGAAAAGAACGCAAATGGGTTCAGTTTTAGCGAGTGGGATTCGCTGGACCCCATGTGACCGATGTGTTATTATTCGGAGGTGTGATCGCAACGGGTTGGATCCAAACCGATTTGTTATCTTGCAAATGGTCGAAATTATCGTGAAAATTTGTTGCACTCACTTGGAATAGGTTTCGTGATCGGAATGCAAATTGAGAATGGCCAGACACAGCGATATGTTCGGAGCATTTTCGAATGAAAATTCGTCCCTGAGAGTTTTGTTGTGAGCTTCGTCGACGGTGAGTCGCCAACAATCGAAAGCCTCGCTGCTCGGTGTCGACGGAGCACCCTGAGCCGCTTGCAATTGAACGACCATCTGACGTTTGCAATCATTGCAAACGCGTACGGCTACGGAATTCGGATAGCCGGGTAGTCGCATACGTTGGGGCGAGCAGGTCGCGCAAACCACACGACCGCATCTCCGACAATGATGTCGTCTGTTGAACATCGTGAATATCACGACACCGCAGCAACTGCATTCTCTGGCCTTTACGAAAGAAAAGTGTCAAATATTTATCGATTTGAGAGCATTAATTAATTTTTTGAATGCTGAAATTAAATAAATAAATATATAAACGGATAAATCTATATATAAGCGATTCCACGTGACTTCAGCCACAAAAAAAAAATTTTCCACAGATAATTTAAAAAAATTGAGCTATTTTTTTGCAATATATTCACCGAGTGCCGATTTTTGAAATATTTTTTTGACGGTTTTATCGTTAATTAACGTTTTTTTTGTATTTTTCCATTCAAATGGCTGTATCTTTGGCAGGATTTGACGTATTTACATTTGTAAAAAACAAGGGTGCAAAGTAGAACCTTGCACATTGCTTCCTCATAGTTTTGTACCGTTTTTAAATTATTGAGATGTAAAGTAGAACCTTGCTTATGGCTTCCTTATCTTCTTACACATTTGCCAAAGCTTCCTCTATGAGGAACCATGTGTCGATCAATTTTGGCTTCCTCATAGAGGAAGCTTTGGCAAATGTGTAAGAAGATAAGGAAGCCATAAGCAAGGTTCTACTTTACATCTCAATAATTTAAAAACGGTACAAAACTATGAGGAAGCAATGTGCAAGGTTCTACTTTGCACCCTTGTTCACTTTCGTGACGTTGAGGGCTCCTTGTGAGTGTGATGTGAGTCGAAATCAATATACATGGGGCAATTTATATGAAATTTGAAAAATTATAATTCGCATAAAATCTGAACTCCTTGTTAGATTTTATCCAAATTCAATAGGAAATCCCTTTGGATGATAGTGCAACTTCGTACTAAATTTCAGCCGGATATCTAGAAAATTATGGAAGCTAGAGCACTTACATTGAATTTTGGAAAAATTTCAAAACGCCATAAAATCTGAACGTATTGTTGGATTTTGTCCAAATTCAATACGAAACCTCTTTCAATGGCAGTGCAACTTCGTACTAAATTCCAGCCAGATATCTCAAAAATTATGGAAGCTGGAGCAGTTACATTGATTTTTGGAAAAATTTCAAAACGCCATAAAATATGAATGGCTTGATGGATTTCGCCCAAATTCAATCGGGTTTCTCTTGGGATAATCGCGCAACTTCGTACCAAATTTAAGTCCGATATCTCAAAAATTGCTCCAGTTAGAGTGTAAAGATCGTTTTTTTCACATTGAAAAATGCTTTAAAAGTAAAGCAAAGCGTGGATTTTTTCCAAATTCGGTATCGAGCATCTCCCTGTACTCGTACAACATTATACTGAATTGAAGCTCGATATCTCTAAAATTGTGGGAGCTAGAGACCAAAAATGATTTTTTGAATTTTGAAAAAATGCTGTGAAAACAAAATAACTTGATAGATTTTTCCAAAAATTAAATTGTGCTATGCGCCGTGAACCCTTCACATGTGTGACAAATTTCAGCTTGATATCTCGAGCCGTTCTCAAGTTGTGAGCGGTCAACCATTACTACACACACACACACACACACACACACACATACATCCGGACATTTTTTCTAAATGTGTTTTTTGGGTGTTTTGAGACATACTGAACACGTTTTCATGAACATCTCGAAAAAAAAAAATTTCACGAAAACAAAGCTTCCTCTATGAGGAAGCAAAACAAAAATGTGCGTCTTTTTATGGCCTTCCAGAAAAAAATTACTTCAGATTTTATTGAGCAAGTTGAACGTCCGTGTCAGGGCAAAATATGCAAGAATATTTTTTTTTTCAAAAAATGCATTTCACCTCCTAATTTATGCAAGGACTGACGAGCTGCGGTCGATGGCCCTTTGGCAATTTGAGAAAAAAAACAACGTATACGGCAATACCAGGAATAAGAGCAAATGTATTCCACATATTGTCAATAAATTTCTTTTACTACTACTAATTTATGTGTTATTATTCCAACGAGAACTGTCATTCCTCAAATTTTCAAGAATTCCTGACATTTTTGGATATCCATGCGGCAATACCTTAAGAGCGGGGTAAGGTATTACATTTTTTTCATGTTTTTTTTTTTTTTTCAACTGAATGCATAACATCTCAAGAATATTGTGTCAAAATTTCAGGTCAATTGAAGACTTCGTCGATTCAAAACTTCGAAGAGTTTTCCTGAAACTTGACATTTTTTCAGTCCTTGTTCACGATAACGCAACATCTACTGGACCTATCGTTTTGAAATTTTGCACACTACTTTTTCACATAATTCACCGGGTATTGTCGACAGCTTTTTTTAAAAATAATAATTAATTTTGCAGCAAGAAATTAGCTGATTTTTATAGCGAAAACCGGTTTCTTTTGCTTCCAAGTGCTACGAAAAAATAAAAAATAAAAAAATCCCCTCCTGAAACATGTCTTTTAACGAATGCATTTTGATTTTTTTGTTTCAGACGATTCTCTTGCGAGTTATGATGAACATCGCAAAGCAACTTTTTTTCAAGGCGCCTTCGGATATTCACTGTCATCCGCTTGATTTTCAATATTTTGAAATGAACATTTAGGAAAATATTGTTCAAATGTTGTATTATTATATGGAAATTGATCGAATAAATTTACACCATTTGTATCGCCAGAAAAAAATCCTAAAAATCATGCACAACGAACCTTATCATTGGGCACCCACTCGTCCTTGGTCGGAATCTTCACGGGCATCACGAAATCTCCATTCTGACTCCTACTAACCGATCCCCCAGCGTCTTTGATCCTCTCCACATCGTTCTGCACGACAACGCGAAAATCCAACGACTTTGCGGCGTAAAATCTCACAGTCTCGTCGAATTTTTTACAACAATCATCGCCACCGATCTTATCCCCAATCACACCCACAATTCTTTGCAAACATTCGAGTTTGCAATTCATCAACAATTGTTCCATCATTAAAATCGGTTGTTCGATAAGATGAACGTAAAAACGTTTTTCCTTGTGTTCCAACATTTCGAGAATATCAATGCCCAAAATTCCTCGTCGATATTTTTCACGATTTCCATCGTTTTCCGAATTTTCCAACAAATAATCAAAAACGAATCTCAACGATTTTTCATCTTCCAATTTTCCGATAACGCTGTTGCACAAATTGAGAGATTTTTTTCGTGGCAACGAGAACAACCATTTTTCAACGTGTTTGAAATCACGTTGATCGTTGTTCAACAAACCCACGAGAAGTTGTTGAATCATCGACAAATTAATTTCCGACGTGACAGCTTGATACTCCATCCATTCGAGACACAATTCGTACCGATCAGCGTCCATCAAAGATTTCACGATCATCGTCGGATTCGTCGTTTCCGTCTGACGAATCAAATCTTGCCAACGATTATCATCGTCGTTGTTGGATTTTCCGCAATAAGGCAACATTTTTCGATAAACATCGATTCTGCAACATATCTCGTTTATTCTCAATCTGCAATGTTCCGGCAATCCATCTTTTTTCGCATGACTCAAAACGTGTGAAACAATTTCGCGACAAACTTTTATCGGCAAATCATTGACGTTTGAAAAAATCAATCTGACCAAAATTTCTTCGTCGCGAATTTGATAAACGTAACTCAAAATTTCACTGACGCGTGAATATTGCAAATTCGTGATCAAATAAGCCACGACGACGTCTTTGAAACGTTGAACATCGGCGTTTTTCATCGTCAAACAATCCGGAAGTGCATTTATGACGTTTAGACACTTGACGGTCTCGCCCGTGGTCAAAAGACTCTCGAAATAATTCCACAATTCGTTGGACAGTTCGATTTTTCGCAAACCAGCGACGCATTGATTGTCGTCGTAAAATGATTTTAAATCGTTGGACCAATTGGATTTGATCAAATTTTCCAGGGTTTTCGTGCGTAACGAATTTACGCAATTTCCATCGGACAAAGTTGGATTTTCCTCGTGTATACGTTGCACCAGATAGGACAGCAGCCAACAATGACCCTCCAAATATTGCAACAACGTCGATTTTATCATTTTACTTTGCCACGAAAATTCCGGTTGTTCGGTTATTTTGTGAATTACGTTTTTACGACAATTTTCATCGTCGTAAACGAATCTCACTTCGTAAACGTAATTCATGGGTTTGTAAGATATTTTGGATGAATTTTTGACGATATTCGGGTCGATGGAATTGTTTGTGTTTGGTTTTTTCGATGTCAAAACGTTCCAACGATTTATCAATTCTGGCAAACAAATTATTTCGTCGCGATTGCATTTTTCGTTGTGAAAATCGAGATAATCGTTTGTCGCAACGTTCAAATCTTCGTTCAGGGTTTGCGGATGATAAATTTTTATCACAGGACTGTCGTTGAATTCGTTTACGATCGCAAATACGACTCTGGGATCGTAAGGAACGTCCAAATCTTGCCAAGCCGGCTCGTTCAAATCTTCGGTGTGATGAAAAAATTGTAAACCCCATTGTACGTCGTGTCCGAGAAGTTTTGCACGAAGCGAACGTAAACTAACGATTCCCAAATCGCCGATTTCGTAACCGATCGTCGTCAATGAGATTTCGTGACGCAAATCGTTGATCGGTGATTCGTGGGACCAAACGACGATGATCGCGTGTAAAAACATGAGATTCCAGATATTAACGAAAAACGTAAGAGTATGATTGCCGAATGAAAGATTGCTCAAATCGAGTTTTGACAATTTTTCGGTTTTCGACAAAATTTTTTTTATTTCCGTTATTTTCGTTAATTCGCGAATTTTCGAAATATCGAGAGTCGATGATGTTTGCGTGGATGTTGCTGCACGAATTGCGGACAAAAGTTCTGACAATATTTCCGTGACGCAATTGTTCGGTTCGAAATTATTCGGTTCGAAAGAATTTTTTTTCATCGGTGCGTTTAAAATCGTGGTTCCCCATTTGTCGATGGATTTTCGCGTTGGTTGAACCGGAAGCGGCAATTTTGGACAACAATTTACGATAATACTGTGAACGAGATTCACACGAAGCGTCGAAGCGATTGTTTCGACGTGTTGAATTTCGTGATTCAAACGAAATATTTGATCGCCGATGTAATTGTCGATGGAAATTTTCAACATGTTTGAATATTTTTCACATGATTCCGCTACATCGTCGGGAATTATCGTGCGTAATAATTGCAAATGTGCGCGTATTCGTGGCAAATAATTTTCTCCGTTGTCACAAATTTCGATTATATCGTCGAGACGATCGTCCTTCGAATTTGACGAATTTTCGTTGATGAAAAAATCGTCGTTGGTGGAATTTTGCATTTTTTCGAACGCTCGAAGTTTTTCGCGAAGTGCCGACCAGTAGTCCATTTTTTCACGGGCCTGTTGAGCGGACAGCGGAATTTTTGCGTCACACAGAATTTGACGAATCGACGATTTTGAATTGTTTTCGTAGAGCGAACGATGAATACTGTCGAAGAGATTGTGATAACGCGTGTTTGTGAATTTTTTGCACGATTTTAAATACTTGATCGTCACGCCACTGAGATTCAGGGAGTCTTGATGGGTGTGGGACATCGTCAGGGCCAGGTCGAGGGACGCCATCGTGAGAATTTCTTTCGTTGTTGTCGCGTCGTCGTTGAAACGACGTACGCAAGATTCTTGAGCAGCGAGAAAAGTTTCCACTTGACTGGTTGAACGTGATGTTTGAAAACCATCCTGCACGACTCTTCTGATGTTCTGGGGAATTAACGAAAAAGTGAATAGATAAATAAATGAATAAATAAATAAGTCTTAATCTTTTTTCTTAGATCGACGTTATTTTTAACGAATTTTTAACGAAAAAATAAATAAATGAATAAATAAATGAATGAATAAATAAATAAATAAATAAACAAATAAATAAATAAATAAGTCTTAATATTTTTTTTTTTAGGTCGGCGTTATTTTAACGAATTTTTAACGACAAAATGAATAAATGAATAAATAAATAAATAAATCCTAATATTTGTTTTTAGATCGACGTTAATTTTAACGAATTTTTAACGAAAAAGAAATAAATGAATAAACGGATAAATAAATGAATGAATAAATAAATAAATGAATGAATAAATAAATAAATCTCGATATTTTTTTTTTAGATCGACGATCGATATTTTTATTCATTTTTGCTTCGTGATAGATTAAGCTAATAATGGGAGTTGGAATTAATTCGTAGCATTTTTTTATGAAATGAAAAAAATTGTTCATCGAAAATGAAATTGAAGAATTATAGTAGTAGTAGTTGTTTATTTCCAGGTATACCTCTTTGAGGTGTTTACATACACTACCGCTCAGAATTATCAGGACACTAACCACGCGTGCCACTAGGAATCACTCCTGTCTTTAAACGACAACAACTCCGCGAAAAAAAATGTTAAATTTTTTTTTCTCTCACCGTTAGAAAGCTTATGAAATTCTGATTCAAATGATCTCCATCCGATACTATTGCCACAACTGAGTCCCGAGATTGAATATGAAAATCATTAAAAGAAAATTTTGATTTTTGCGAAATTTTCTTCGTCGATTTCAACTCGCTGCCAAACCTAGAAACATTTTTTCGCACATCCACAATTTAGTATCGGTAATCGCTGATATCTTACCTTCATTTTAAGCCCAAAAAATATAAAAAATCTCAACGGGTTCTTGAGTAATTAAGAAAAGAGTACAGGCATGCATTATTCGCCGGCGAGCCAACGATCGCGCGAGTCGGCGGCCGCGGCTACGGTCTCGTCCTCGAAGCCAGGACCGAAACGGGCCATGAGCACAGAGAGCGCTTGAGTGAGGCGCAGTTTCGTCCATACATTTTCGTTTCGATATTTACTTTCGATTTTTTTCGCTGAAAACTATCAAATGCAGCTCAAAACTAATTAAAGAAAATATCGAAACGAAAATGTATGGACGAAACTGCGCCTTACTCAAGCGCCCTCTGTGCTCATGGCCCGTTACGGTCCTGGCTCCACGGACGAGACGGTAGCCGCAACCGCCGACTCGCGCGACCGGTGGCTCGCCGGCGAATAATGCATGCCTGTACTCATTTCTCAATTACTCAAGAACCCGTTGAGATTTTTTATATTTTTTTAGGCTCAAAATGAAGGTAAGATATCAGCGATTACCGATACTAAATTGTAGATGTGTGAAAATTTTTTTCTAGGTTTGGCAGCGAGTTGAAATCGACGAAGAAAATTTCGCAAAAATCGAAATTTTCTTTTAATGATTTTCATATTCAATCTCGGGACTCAATTGTGGCAATAGTATCGGATGGAGATCATTTGAATCAGAATTTCATAAGCTTTCTGACGGTGAAAGAAAAAAAACTTTAGCATTTTTTCTCGCGGAGTTGTCGTCGTTCAAAGACAGGAGTGATTCCTGGCGGCGCGCGTGGTTAGTGTCCTGATAATTCTGAGCGGTAGTGTAGTTCCCCCCCTGTACATATTTCCCCCTTAGATCTATATTGCATTTATCCATTCCCTTTACATCTCCAATTCCAACTTATATTTCATTACTTCACTCTTTTTTTTTTCGCTTGCTCCTTGCTTATTCCATTCATTCTTGATTTATCCTTCTCGCCACTCTTTCGAATAGTTTTACGTAATCACATAGTTCCCGGCTTGGTCGTAGTTTTAACTGATTTTCTATTTTCCGTTTGACTTCTTGGCCTTTTGCATTACCCAGCCAGTTTTCTAGCTTCTTAACAACTTCTTTATCTATTGCCGCTTTTATTTCGCTACACTCGCAGATATGTTCCAGACACTCTATCTCTACTTTACACACCCTACATTTCTTGTCCCTATAGCCCTTGTTTCCCTCTTTCCCCACATTCCCACATCTTATCCGCGCCCATGTTTCTTTCGTCTCGCCTCCTAATTCTTCATCTTCCCAGTACTCCTCTTTCTCTATCGTCATTTTTCTGTCCTTGTAGTCCTTGCAGAACGTCGAGTTAGCAATTTTAGTCCAGTCGTTCTGGGTTTCTTGCTCCACTTTTATCCTCTTACCCCTTTCGATCAATCGTTTCCATTCGTCAACATTTCCACTTCGTAACGTCTGCCAGGTTCGTCCTTCGCCCACCTCCTCCATCGCTTCTTTAACTTCAACACCCCACTTTGACGGGTTTCCATTTATTATTCCCCTGATTTCTTCCTTTAGGCATTTCTTCGGCCACCTGTTGTCTTCCATTTTCAATATTTCCCCCACATACTTTGCAGCCCTTTCCCACATTTCTATTTCTATTCCCCCGCAACCTGCCTCCATCCGCCATATATAATTCGGTGTGTTCGTGCTAATCCCCATCGCCATCTCAACGTATCTCCCTTGTAGTCTTTCCATCATTTCTCTTCTTCGCCATCCCCAGATTTCCACTCCATGTAACATTCCGCTCTTTGCCATTGTTTTCATAAGATGTAATCTCCTTCCGAGGCTGCCGATTTTTGCCCTTTTAAATATCCCCCATGTCGCGTTTATATATCTATTTATTTTCGCCGCTAGAATCTTCGTGTGTTTCTCGAAAGTGTTACCCGTTGAAAACCATACACCCAAATACTTATATTCTTTTACCATTTCTAGTTCTTGGTTCTTGTATTTCCAGGCTTTGCTTCTTTTGTTGCGCCCCCCCTTTTTAAACACTAAAATCTTTGTTTTGCCAATATTGACGGTCAGCCTGTTTTTCGTTACATATTTTTCCAGCGATGCTAACATGTTTCTTAAACCATTTTCTTCGTCCGCTACCAGAACTATATCATCCGCAAATTTCAACGCGAAGATTTTTTCGTCTCCTACCACGGTTCCCCCTTCGTTTTTCCTTGTCCATACATCATCCATGTCTTCGATAAATACGTTAAAAAGTAGCGGGCTTACCGGGCATCCTTGTCGCACTCCCCTCACCGTTCGAAAGCGTTCCGTTATTTCCTCACCGGCAATTACCTCATTAACTGTTTCCGCGTATATATTTTTTACCATGTCCAGCAACCTTCCTTTTATGTCTTTTCCCCTCATTTTTCCATCAATAGGTCCCTGTCCACTGTATCGAAGGCAGCCTTGAAATCTACAAACGCCGTGAAAAGTTTCCCCCCTTTCTTTTTCAGATTTTTATTTATTAGAGAGTTAAGTACGAAGACATGATCGCGCGTTCCTCTCCCGCTCCGAAAACCTGCTTGACTCTCCTTTAACACCTCTTTCCCCTCTAGCCAGTACCTAAGCCTTCCCGTGATTATGTTGGCGAGGAGTTTATACCCTGTATTTAATAACGTAAATTGAAGAATTATATTATTCAAATTACACGATTCAGACTATTCATGAATGGTTTGACATTGATGTTTATCGCGAAATTCCTCCGATTCTTCATCTTCGAACTTTTTTGGCTGTCCAGATCTTTTGGCAGCACTTTTTTTCATATTAAGGGCGGGGTAAGGTATTACAATTTTTTTTTGGCATTTTTTTTCAACTGAATTTATATCTCAAGAATATTGTGTCAAAATTTCAAGTCGATTGGAGCAAAATTGACGACGTTATGAGTATTTGAGCGTCCGTTGCTCCGGGCCGAGTGCGACGATTGCGCAAAACTTCAAAGCGTTTCCCGCAAACTTGACATTTTTTAAGTCCGTGTTCACGATAACGCTAAATCTACTGGACCAATCGTTTTCAAATTTTGCACACTACTTTTTCACATAATTCACCAGGTATTGTCGACAGCTTTTTAAAAAAAATAATTATTAATTTTACAGCAAGAAATGAGCTGATTTTTATAGCGAAAATCGGTTTTTTTTATTCCAAGTGCTACGAAAAAATAAAAAAATAAAAATCCCCTCGTGATTACCTCGAGAAACATTTACTTTAACGAATGTATTTCCATGTTTTTGTTTAAGATGATTCTCTTGCGAGTTATGTTGAACACCGCAAAGCAACTTTTTTTCGAGGCGCCTCCGGATATTCACTGTCATCCGCTTAATTTTCAATATTTTGGAATGAAAATTTAGGAAAATATTGTTCAAATGTTGTATTATTATATATAAATTGCTTGAATCGATTTACACTATTTGTATCGCCAGGAAAAATTTTTAAAAACACGCGTCTTTTTTACCTAATTCACCTTACTCCCCCCTTAAGTACCGAAACGAGCTGCAAGTCGAAATTTACAATTAACTTCCTCAGAATTGTTGGTAATGAACGAAGATTCAGAGGAAGCAAATTGTAATTTCCAACTTGCAGCGCGTTTTTTTTTTCTTCCAGCTTAGGTTTGGCTCGTCCATCGATGGGGAGCTCTGCCGCTCTCTTAATTTTCATTTCTTTTGTTCAAATTCATTTGCAAATGTTGAAGTACAATTAAACGATAAAAAAAAAAGATTTCTCTTTTTTACCATTTTTTCAAACCACAATTGAGCAAAGGTGCGAATTATTTCGAGTGCAATGTACATACTTCAATGTACATCGAGTTCGTGCATTAAAATCACTTTTTTTTGTCGTGATATTTGAGAAATCGAAGAAAAATAATTTTTTAAGAATTTAATTCAGTTCGGCTTGAGCCACCGTCGATGACGGACGTATTTGCGATCAGGCCTATCGTGTTTACATTTAATATATGTGTCTTTGTACATGTATTCGGAGTTTATCTGTGGCTGAAAAGTTCAAGTCAAGTGATTCTAACTGAAACGCAGCCGCATGCACGGAGGCAATGTGAGTGACGGAGATGGCGAAGGCGTGATGGAGCATGATGCAGATTGTTCAACCAATGGACCGCCGAATAGTCAAACAAATGCTCGACCAATAAGCTATTCTCCTGGAACAGTATCCCTTCCGGACGAGGCGCACAGCCCTCTGGGCGCAACGCCGGCACACGACGACCATCGGGACTTGAGAGTGGTTTTTTCCAGAAACTCTAATGCACCTAGCGAAGGTAATACATCACCGAAATGGCAAGTGATTCCGTGTAAGAAAAGACGTAGGCACAGCAGCACGGATAATGTCGGTGAAGTAATCGATCGAATAGTATGCAAAAATAGATTTATCCCTCTCAGCAACGAAAACGAGCCAGAGCGTTTCGACCAAAACCAAAACAAAAGCCAAGACAATAACAACACTACCGAAGTAAGCGCGAGAATCCCGAAACCGCCGCCGATATTTATTCCAAACGTTCGATCCATCACTGACCTAGCGAAAAGCCTCGAGACTTATGTCAATACAAATGAATACACACACAAAACCCTTAACGTAGACGGTCAAATAAAAATAATGGCCCAAAATGCCGAAGCATATAGGGAAATCGTTCACGTACTCGAACAGGAAAATGCATCGTACCATACCTACCAACTAAAACAACAACGCGCATACAGGGTCGTCCTGAGGTCACTACACCCCTCAACCCCTCCGGAGGACATAAAAAGTGCCATCGAAGAGCTAGGACACCATGTACGTAACGTAACAAATGTGAAAAGTAGTAGAACCAAACAGCCACTGCCTCTATTCTTCGTGGATTTGGAACCTGGCCCGAATAACAAAGAACTTTACAAAATAGATCTTCTATTGAATGCAAAAATCACTGTGGAGCCTCCAAAAAAAAACACAACCATCGTGCAATGTATTCGGTGCCAGAGATACGGTCATACCAAGACCTACTGCCGCCGTCAATTCAGATGTGTGAAATGCGGCCAAGATCACAGTACATCGTCCTGCAAAAAATCGAGAGAAACGCCAGCAAAATGTGTGCATTGCGAAGGAAACCATCCAGCAAACTACAAAGGCTGTCGAGTATACCAGGAAATCTTAGAAAAAAGAAACACTACGGTACAAAAACCTCACTGGCATAGATCAGGTCAACGGGAAGAAAACAACGCCGGAGGAGAACGTAATATACAGCCACGGATAGATCATATCGAAACACGAACGCCTAAACATACCTACGCTCAAATAGCCGGAACTAGCGCAAATACCCACCACCAAAACACGTTTAACGACAATCCAGAATCATCAAACATTATCGAGAAGTCATTCAACGAACTCAAGACAGCAATAATGCAGCAGACCGAGCTCATGAGCACAATGTTAAAACTCTTAACAACGATACTTACAAAGTTCGCAGAAAAATGAACAGCTCCTACCGAATAACATTATGGAACGCCAATGGTCTAGCCCAACACCGCCAGGAGTTGACGGCATTCTTGAGCATAAATAAAATCGATATCATGCTAATCACCGAAACTCATTTTACCGATAGAAGCTATATCAAAATCCCGGGCTATAACTTCTTCAGCACCGAACACCCCGATGGAACTGCACATGGAGGAACGGGGATCCTTGTAAAAACATCGATAAAACACCACGAACTTAGACCCTTCAACAAAGACTATCTACAGGCAACAAGCATAGTTGTTGAGGAAGTGACATCCGGGCCCGTAGTGGTTGCAGCAGTGTATTGTCCCCCTAGACATAGCATGAAAAATGATAAATTTACGGATTTCTTTAAAACACTGGGACCTCGATTCTTCGCCGGGGGAGACTATAACGCCAAGCATCCAATATGGGGATCAAGACTAACAACAAGCAGAGGACGTGAGCTATGGAAAACGATAACTGCACTGAACTGCGATCAACTCTCAGCTGGGCAACCAACATATTGGCCAACGGACAGAAGAAAAATCCCGGATGTACTAGACTTCTATGTGACGAAAGGTATATCAAAACGCTACACAAACGTAAAAACCAGCCTGGACTTATCATCCGACCACACACCAGTAACGATAACGTACAGTAGTGTAATAACCAATACAGACAAACGACCGACACTTTATACCAAATACACGAACTGGACAGTATTTCGAGACATAATCGAGGAAAAGATCAATCTAAGAGTGTCCTTGAAAAATGAGACTGACATCGACGATGCCACGGAATACTTCACCCAATTAATACAGGACGCAGGATGGGAGGCCACACCAGACACAACAACTAGACAATTAACGAATAGTTACCCGGACGAAATAAAACGAAAAATCGCGGAAAAAAGAGGTATCCGGCGACGATGGCAGTTGAGCAGGAACCCAATAGACAAGAGTAGATTCAACAAAGCAGCCAGAGATCTTAAAAAACTCATCTGCGAATACAACAACCACAACTTTGAGCAGTACGTATCAAACTTGAGCAACACGGCCAACACCGACTACTCACTCTGGAAGGCAACCAGAAAAATCAACCGGGCACAAAACTACGATCCCCCGATCAGAAAAACTAATGACGACTGGGCTCAAAGTGACATTGAAAAATCAGAAGTCTTCGCCGAACACCTCGCGCAAACATTCACACCATTCGATTCGCAACAAAACGACGAGAGCATTCTCAACTTTCTCGAGTGTCCGCTACCAATGGAATTCCGAATCAGACACATTACACCAGAAGAAGTGGGAAATACAATTTGCAAACACCTGAAACCGAAAAAATCCCCTGGTTACGATCTAGTCACCGGTGCAATCCTTAAAAAACTACCAAAAAGGGGAATAGTATACCTCACCAACCTATTCAACGGCATCATTCGCACAACCCACGTGCCAAGCCAATGGAAAGTTGCACAAATTATAATGTTACACAAACCTGGCAAGCCTCCAAACGCGGTCACTTCCTACAGGCCCATAAGCCTACTGCCAATAATGGGAAAACTATTCGAAAAACTCCTTCTGGTCCGAATGAAACAACGAATCAACGAGAGAGAGATCATCCCTGAACACCAATTCGGGTTCAGAACGAATCACTCAACGGTGGAACAAGTAAACAGAGTATTCAACACCATAACAAATTCATTCGAGGAAAAAAAGTACTGTTCCGCAGTATTCTTAGATATACAGCAAGCCTTTGATAAAGTGTGGCACCCTGGCCTGCTATACAAAATCAAAGCACTTATACCACAATATTACTTGCTCATAAAATCATACCTGAGCAACCGAAAATTCCAGGTTAAGTACGGAACAGAACTTTCTCGACTCCGCGCAATAAACTCAGGAGTTCCACAAGGAAGTGTATTGGGCCCAGTCCTTTACACTATCTTCACAGCCGACCTTCCGGAAAACGTCAATACCACTACAGCGACATTCGCTGACGATACAGCCATCCTATCTGTCCACACGGACCCTGATACAGCATCAGAATTGCTCCAAATAGGACTGAACGAAGTGCAGGAGTGGCTGGAGAGATGGAGGATCAAGGCCAGCGACACAAAATCCGTCCACATAACATTCGCAATGAGAAGAAAGGAGTGTCCAACCGTAGAATTAAATGGGCGACCTCTTCCAGTCGTTAATGAGGTGAAATACCTAGGTATGCACCTTGATCGGAGGCTAACCTGGACCAGCCACATAAAGAAGAAAAGAAAAGAACTAGATCTCCGACTACGGAAAATGTATTGGCTGATAGGCAAGAGGTCAAAACTTTCCCTGCGCAACAAACTATTGATATACAAAACGATACTAAAACCTATCTGGACCTACGGAATCCAATTATGGGGAACTGCAAGTAACTCCAACATCGAGATACTACAACGATTCCAATCGAAGACTCTTCGCACCATCACAAATGCCCCATGGTACGTCACCAACGCAAGACTGCACAAGGATCTCGGCATTGACACGGTCAAAAAAGTAGCACAAAAGGGTAGCACAAGCTACGAAAAGCGACTCGCTACCCACCCGAACCCTCTTGCATCGAATCTCCTTGACGGGAGAACTATTCTGAGGAGATTGAAAAAACACAAGCCACTGGATCTTCGAGAAAGATTTCGGGATGAATAAAACAAACCAATACCAAAATACCCAACAGTGAAACGTAGTGCAGTGTGCATCGCTGGATGCAACCTCTAACCACATAACTTATGCCTGTACACATATCTATTAACATCACAACTATTCATTGTAACTTATGTAGCAGATTATAGTTCACAAGTAAACAGACAAAAAAAAAAAAAAAAAAAAAAAAAAAAAAGAATTTAATTAAGTAAAAAATTATGATAAGTTATTTCATGTCAAATTTCGAGATTCTAGGTCAACGGGAAGTACCCCATATAGATTTTAATGATCAGCCAATGAGTCGGCTGACACACAACAAAATGAACCTATAAGAGTTCCGTTATTATTTTTTTTTTTATTCAGAAATACGAAACTCCGAAAACGTGTTTCATAAAAAAAATTGAATTCAAACCTACGTCGAGTGTGGATTGTTCCGTGGTGACATCGGGCGAGTCCACAGCATCATTATCGATCCATTGCATCTTCAGATTCTTTCTGAACACCCTCATGGCTCGGGAGAACACAATTTCACCCTCCAAATGGGTGTTCTTCAATCCGAACATCTGAAAATCGTCACATAGATAAATTCGCGTCGAAGGATTTTTTTTCGCGTTCGCAGAGAATTTTGTTTCATCGATTAACCCACAAAATCGAAGTTTGAAGTATTCATTTTCATGGAGTATTGCATGATTATCATAGTATTGGGTTTTCCAAAGCTGTGTCGTTGCTTCTGGCCAGCTTCTTACAGGGCAAGATGATTATAAACAATTAATCAAAAATAAATCCTTTAATCTGCAATTTTTCGTATTTAAATTGTTTTTAATTTTTTTCTGTATTTATTTCAGGTGGGTTTCAGAGATCAGAAGACGTTTGTCATATCAGCCGGTGAAGACGTGAACGACGAGGACGATGAGGACAACGAAAACGAGATGATACAACCGGAAGATCTCGTGGACGTTGCACCACTCGTCAACGACGAAGACAGATACAAACCGTTGCACTCGCACGTCGAACATTATAATCGACGTGCTGCCCGATCGGATTTCCAATTGGCCAAATCGCGTTCCGACTTTCAAATTGAAATTGAAGAAACCAACGATTTTGACGATGAGACACCTTTTATCGCCGGTTTTAAGCATGAACTCGATGAGGTTTCCAATTTATTTTAATTTTGTTTTAAACAAAAATTGAATTAAAATTGATTGATATATTCTTTTTCTTCAATTTATTCGTCATTGATTCATTTATGATTTGGAGCATAGATTTTTGGATGAACCGGAAAACAACTGAGACAATTGAGGTTTAAAGTGAAATAGTTTTATCTTATTTTATCAAAAATTGAATTTAAATTAATTGATGGATTTTTTTTCTTCAATTTATTTGTCATTGATTCATCGATGATAGTGAATTTTGGATGAAGCAAAAAACAACTGAGACAATTGAGGTTCAAAGTGAAATAAAAGTTCGATGATTGAGTTGATGACTGGAATTAAATGATATAAAAGTAAAAAAAATTAAAAAAACATTTGTCATTCAAAGAAAAATTGTAAAAAAAAAATAATTGATGAATAAAGTCACAAAAAAGAACATTCAACATTTTTGTTCAATCTGTAGCATCATCAGCATCAAATATTTGAATCTGTTTGAAAAATTCAACATATTCCGAGCCGTAAAAACACAACAGAGTAAAAAAATTTCAAATAATCAAAATTTGGAGTAAAATAAAAAAATCAAATTATCGTTTATCAATAAATCAAATTTTTTTCTTTGCAACAACAACAAAAAAACTCACAGCACCAAATCTTCACATTTTTTTAAAACTTTCAACTCAATACTAACCGTAAGAATGTAAAAAAAAATGCAAAAATATCAAAAATTCCAACGAAAAAATTTGAATAAAAAAATAAATGAAATAAAAATGATCAATTGATCTAATTATATTCCTTGCAACAAAAAAAAATCTCCACTGGCCAATCAGCACTTCATGTTGATCGCATTACGTATTTCAGTACAATTTCCTCCAATTGGCCGAAACAGCGACCACCACATCGCCCAAAGATCCCACAATCACAAGTTCCGAAATCCACATTGGAGTCACGCCCCACGAAATCATCAAACGATCGATAGAAAACAATCCAGCACCTTGGTCATCGATTCTCACGAAAAATCGAACGACGATAAAAGATAAAAAAAATATTTTCGACACGACGACATCCCCCGAAGTCGATAATTCAAAATCCACGAGCTCGAAAAAATATTCTTCGTTCGAGAAAAACGATGACTTCGAAATAACGAAATTTCCAAAAAATCCTGAAGCTTCAAAAATCGAATCGGAGTCCCAACAACCGGAAGAATACGACGAATCGAACACGAGCATAGCGTTCGAACATCCGGAAGAATCCGACGATAAAATTGACAAACAAAAAAGATTTTTGAGATCCGAAGAAACGACTTTGAAATCGGAAAACAATGAAATTGACGAAGAGGCTTACGACTATGAAAATTTTCGTGTCGAATACGATCAACAATTGACCGAAGCTAGGAACAACAATTTGACGTTCAATTATACCGACAAGGGCGAACCCGAAGAGGGAGCCGGTGATGCGATAAAAAAAATTGTCGAATTCGACGTGCCGAAGAATTGCACGAAGGAGGAATTGACGCAATTCGGTTTGAAGGCTCTCGAGTGTTTGGCTTTCGATTATCAACATTCGAGGAACGAAACGGACGTTCGCAGAGTATTCGCGAGAACTTGGACCGTGATCAGAGTCTGGGTTTGCATCTACGTTTGCATTGCTGTGCCGTGTTGGTTTCAAAAAGGTGAAAATTTTGATTTACGAGATTTTTACTGAGTACTTCGCATAGCTGGGATCGGTTTCTGATTTCATTGGTCACGTGAATCACAACATGTTTTCAATAATTTTTGAGCGATGAGTGCGTCAATGGTGCTTGGGTGTGAAAAAAAAAAAAAAAATTAGTCAAGAGACTGATTTTAAAACTTTACTGATTTACCAATTTTTCCTTTTCCGCGAGAACCCAATAAAAAAAAAGTGTTGTATGGATTAATTTGTGGTTAATGATTTTCATATGGATTAACCCTCAGCCCGTAAACCAGGGTCGTTTTCGTCCTGTCGATAATCAAATGTTGTCCTAGGTTGCCTCAACTTTATGATTGGGACTTTTAATTCGAGGCTTGAAGAACCTTCGTGAATTTTTTCAGATTTTTTGCAGCCGTTTAAATGTTTAAGGTTGTTATGGGGTTTAGCCGACGGGAGTGAAGCGTGAGGGGGGCGCCCTATGCTTATGCACGGAACCGACGAATGGTTCTCAACTGTTTGTCGTCAAATTATCGTCGTATTTAATGTCATTCATCGAGGAAGAAATTCACATCAGTTTAAAAGAATATGCATTTTTGACAAAGTTATGGTTACAGGAATTATTTATATTAGTTTATGGCATTGTTTTCGATAATTCGTTAGAGATCAATTATTGCAAGACGAACTGGCAACAACGTAAATTATGACCCACGATAATATGCTTGGGTTGAGCAGTAGTGTCGCACACTTGTCATATACGCGCCCGTTCCCAGCCTCAAAATCGAAGTGTTTGTTTATCAACCATGAACATCGGTCCGGAAATAAAAATTCCTGTCTAAATTAACTTGATGGCCACATTCATAATTATCAAATGTCGCTAAGGTAGGGAGCGCTTGTGCCGGCTATGGTGTTGCCATGCTTCCGAAGCCTTATATTTTGTGTGCTCAATTTTTGGAAAATTCGCGATTAAAATCATGAATAACTTTGGATCGGTACTGTAAATTATTATTTTCAAGGCACCAAAAGTTAGTCCGATATTCCATTTAACCGTATCTGATTTTTCAACTCCGTGGCATCATTTTCTCGGCAGATATACATGATATACTGAAAAATGTGGGGAACACTATTCCCATAAGCACAATGTAATAAGGACACCAAATACCCCAACTTTGCGATTTTTTTTCTAAATAACGGTACTGTGGATGGTTTTGAAATTTGACAGGTTGATTAGTAAAGGGATCATGAACGTTCACAAAAATTTTCATCTCAGTGGCATCATTTCGGCCTAACCCCACAACAACCTTAAAAAAAAAGGCAACGACGAAAACAAACCTGGTTTACGGATTGAAGGTGCCGAAAAAACGTTTACGGACTAAGGGTTAATTTGTGGTTGATTTATTCTATATGGATTGATTTGGGGTTAAACGCTTTAAAAATCATTTTATAAATAATTAATGATTTTCGATTTCTGGCATTCAATAAATTCCACTGAAACGTTACATTTTTATGTGACATTTTTGTTAAAAGCGAATATCATCTGTTTCCACGATTCCAAAACGAAAGATGTATCGAATTCATGTTCATACTTGCCAGCAAACGCGTTTTAAAGTGAAGAAGAAATGATGAAATCAATATTTCCAATCATTCAGTATTTGAAAAAAAAAAATAGATAAAAAATAATCTGTCAACACTGATCGATTAATATCCTAAGTTGACTATCATATAAATATTTTCAGGGATCCCAAACTGAACTAAAATTCTTGTTCTATAACGAAAAAAAAAACGTTTTATATTTTTTCACACTCCCAGGCTGGTGTTGCTGCTGTTTTCGTTGCAGCATGTGTTTTCCACACGACGTGATACTCGAATCGAAACGTTACTACTCTCACAATCCACCCGGAGTTCTCATGGACCAACCAAAGACGAATCAAAGCCCAGAATCATCGCCCATAAATTACAAACCAACACTCTTCGAACTCGATGCTTACGAAGATTTCGAAAGTGCAATAAGAAATTTATAAGAAAAAAATCATCAAAAATGTAATCAATTCCCATTTCCAAAAATGGAATTAAAAATTACGGAAAAAAAAGAAAAGAAGAAAAAATCTGCAAGTTTAAATTTGCAAATTGTTTTGTCAGAATTTCAATAAATATTGCACAAAAGGATTGCACTCTTCGAGGAAACTATTTTTAACAATTCTGAGGGAGCAATTTGCAGTTTTGAACTTCCAGCTTTTTTTTATTGTACAGTGTTCTGTAAAATGTTTCCACCGCATGAAAAGAGACTCGATCGTGTATAAAAAAAGTTAACTATGCCGAAAATTTGAACTCTTCGTTCAATGTTTAATAAATTCAGTAACAAATAAAAGTAGACGTTGAATCATGCGTGTCTATAAATTTTAGGAAGTTGCACTGAATATTTTTGAATCGGCAGAGGTTCAAAATTGAAAAAAAAAATCGAATTGATCGAATATCCCGATGTTCACATAACTTGATACACATTACAGCTGAATGATATTGCATCATTTTGGAGGGTTCCGGATTCAATTGATCAAAGTTTAACGATAAAAAAAATGTTATAATGATAAAGTTGATTTTCCGAAAAAATTCGAAATACAATAATATCCGAAACTACTCGACGGATTCGGTTCTGTGTATACACGTTACCAGACAAATAAAGAGATTTTCAAACAAAAAACGAAAATTATAACAACAAAAAAAAACCACCCGATTTTTATCATGTTTCCAGGTGCTCAAGTGCCCCAGTTTGCTTAGCCCAGTCTAAAAACTTCACCGAATAGTTAAAATACTGCGAGAAATCTGAAAAAAATATCTTTGTTGATCTTAAATTATGAGCTCATCAAGAAAAATGACTTATGAAATTTTTTTTTCGCGTTTTTCAGTGTTTTCCCAAAGACGAATTGGATCGGAAAAATTTTCATTGGAAAGCTGAGAAATTTTTACAAAAAAAACTATTCTGTCCGGAATTTTTTTTCCGGAGTTGATATGCTGAAGAAATGGATTTGTAAATTTAACGTTTGAAAAAATGGGGACAGACTAATAACTAGACCGGGGACGTAAATGTCGTTTGAAAAATCTGTAAAAAAAATGGAGTGTCCTCTGCTTGGCATATGCAAATGAATATCAAAGTTACAAGGCGATGGAGCACTATGAGGACATTTCGAACATAATGTAATGAGGGGTGAAGGTACCAAGAGCGCTAATCCACAATTTTTCGAAATGCGTTATTTGCATTTTCGGAAAGTTTTAAGGTCCCCCGATACGTAGCCGTTTACAAAACATCAAAATTGTTAATAGTCTTTTTGATAAAAATCAATGAAATCGTGGAAAGTCGTATCCGCAGGGGCGCGGAGGTACCAAAGGCGCTAACTGTTATTGGGTCTTATGGAAAATCGACGTTTTTCTGTAAAGATCCGAGGTCGTAGAAAGAATGGCTGAACGGAAATTCGTTTTACCGACTGTCTCTGAGAGAGGGAATTCAGCCGAAGTTTTCCACCCAAGATATTTTGCTTACGGTGAAAAGTACGTGATCGAGCCGCAGAAACGTGGGCCCGCGCTGTTGTTGTTCCGTGTTCAAGTGATTTTTTGGCAATGAATAAAAAAAGAGGTTCCCAATTTTGCAAAAGCCCATAACACTCGTGAACGTGTCACGAATTCGACTGTCAAAACCGCAATACGATAAGACGTATTATTGGCGTGGATATGCCACGGAACACGCAAGCGCGCGAGAAGCGGCGAGCAATACGTGACGTAGCATCGGGCGAACAGCGCTCGCGACTTGCAGATAGCGCCTTTGGTACCTTCGCGTACCCTGCAGTTTGCCCCCCGGCCACCTTTGAAACGCTATAACTTTTGAACAGATTGTTTTTTTTTGGCTGAAATTTTCAGGGTAGACGTAAATCGGGTTTCCGCGGGAACCATTTTCTGGTTTTAATAAATAATGCAGTACGTTTCGAATGCAAACGTTTTTTCACCGTCCTGTAAAATGTGTGCTTTGTGGGTACCTTCATCCCTCACATGAAAATCTCGATAAAAACTTGTTTTGACCGTCTCACAGCCTTCTCCATGACAAAGCAAAGGCTTCCAAATCAACATTCTCACCTCAATGACTTGCAAAGCTCTGTCGTAATCGCTCTTCCACAAACACTGCAGCACCAAACTCTCATTGGACGACAGCATGGAATTCAACGTTCTCTCGCGTTTCTTCGAACTATTCGTCATCGTCGACGATTCGATCATCGACGAATGTCGTCGAAATTTTTTTCTACGTCTACCATTGTTGTTCGCGGTTGTTCCCTGCGATCCAGCCTCCGAACTTCCGTCCAAATCCGATTTTACCGTCTCAATCTCGTCCGACGAACTCTCATCGGGTTTGTAAAAATACATCTTCGTCGTTGCGTTGTTCGAACAATTGAGTTTATCGTCGGACAATATCGTCGAATCGTCGACAAACCCGTCGTGATCGTCCAAATTTGGATTGCCACGTTTAGCGATGAATTCCGAACTCGTCAACAATTCCAATCGCCAACTGGCATCGGCCAGAGCTTTTGTAATTGCATGGATTCTCATTTTAATATCGTCATAAGTTTCCGCATTTTTTTTCACCTCCTCGTATTCGAGTTCCACAGCAGTTACGCTTCTTTTCAATCTGTGCAGAGTCTCTCTGGTCGCGTATTTGTTGCACAAAAATCCATTTTTCAATTTTTTCCATTTCGTCGAATCGAAAATTTTCACGTTGGAATTATCGTCACCGCCGTCCGAACAGCTATCGGCATCGGCAAAATCCTCGTGACGAATGAACAACATGGAAAATATATTTTCGATTACTTCCAATCGCAGATCGAGGGGAAAAAGATTTCCCAATGATTTTTCCATATCGTCGAAACTTTCGGCAACTTTGTGACAATTTAAATTGTAAAATTCACACATCAACATTGCTTCGAGAGCGTTTAGCATGGCTCGATAGGCTTCGAATTTTTCGTGACAATCTTTGGAATCACGCAAAATTTTGTTCACATCGTTGAAATTGTTTTCGTGAATGTTCGTTGTGATTTTTATAACCGCGAGAACGCTGTGATTTTGCAGAAGATGCAGAGCTTGTTTCACAGTGAAATTTGGATATGCGGGGTGACAAGCTGAATCGTCGACGAGGGAGGAACATTTTTTCGTCTTCAAAATCCATTCCAATACGTTCAAATGATTGTTCAGAATTTTTTTCAATCGCGAGAGGGTTGCATCGTTGGAGATGGTTTTTGTGGATTTTTCGAGAACGAATTTCAGGGCTTTGCAGATGGATGTGCTTCGTTCGTGGGTTTCCGGGGAATAGATTGGATCGGTTGGACAATCTTGAAGCAATTTGAGGAGAATCAGCAGCCAAAAGTCTTGAAGAATTGGATTGTTGAGGATTCTTTCGACGTGGTCGTGATGATCGTTTGTCAGAAGCACGTGACAGATGTTCTGAAATTGTGAATTGGAAAAAAAAGATAAATAGTATATTATGACACTAGTACGAAAATTTTTTTTCTGACGAGTGTGAGGTTGCAAAACGAGCCGAAGGCGAGTATTGCAATCACACGAGTCCAGAAAATGTTTTTCGTACGACACTCGTACGAAAATTGTGATTGTTTTCTGCTAATGTGTAAGTGCGTTAATAATGTTTGTGTTGTTTTTTTTTTGTGTTGAGTTGTGTGTGTGTGTTGAATTTGTATATTGAATTTGTAAATGTTAAATAGACACGTAACCCTATTTAACATTTACAAATACAACATACAAACTCAACGCTCACACAACTCAACACAAACAAATTCAACATTCAAGTAAAAGAAAAATAAATGTTGGAGAGTACGAAGTGCGAGAAGACGCGGAGTAGTAAGTAAGTGAAGAAATATGTAAGCGTAAAGTTATTGTTTTGTAAAAAAAAAACATTTCAAAAATTATAATTCGCAAATAAAACTCGGTTTGATTGATAGATTGAGGCAATCAACGTTTATAAAGATGGAATGTGCATTTTTTAAATTGTGACTTTTGCGGTCAGAGATGTATTTGCAGAATCAAATCAATCGTGGAAATATTGAATAATTTAATTTTGCAAATATTAAAAATAATAATTATAATTTGAAAAATAAAGGTGAATGATATTTAAGGAGGTAAAGGAGGTATTCGAATTATATGGAATTGTGACTCTTTAACCCAAATATTGCTTCGCAGAATAAAATTTATTATGTCAGAATGAAATAACTGAATTTGCAATTATTAAGGAAAAAAATAATAATAATTCCAAAAATTAAGGTGATTGGTATTCAAAGGTCTTTATATCGTACCAAACATTGCATTTTGCAGCTAGAGATTCATTCTCAAAAGTTAAATTTATCAAGAAAGATCAAATCATCAAATTTTGCAAATATCACCAAAAAAAACAATATAAAACATCTTTATGAATAAAATAAATTTTATTTCCATGGGATATCAATAAAACAAAATTCTTCCATATACTCACAAAAATATCGACGAGCCAATGCGACTGCATTCTCAATGTTCGTTTGAATATTTCATTGACGTTCAAATCTGTCATTGAATCTTCGTTGAATCCAAAAACAATTTCACTTATTTTCAATGCATTTTCCAGATTGTCGACAGTTTTGCATCTGGCGTATTTCTCATCGAGAAATTCGTGCCAGGTATTGAAAAATTTTGATTTTTTTCTCGAATACAGAGCAAGCTCGATGTGATCCCAATTGCAAAAATTGTGCAGCACAGGATAGAGCCAATCCACGAGTTCGTCCTCTTTGGTTTCCGTTAATTTGATTTTCGACAAAATTGACAACAATACGCCCAATCTTTGTCGATCGAGACGATCACAATTTTTCGACGAATAAACGCATGGTGTTTTATTGTTTTCTGGTGTTTCATCATCGAATCGAAATAATTTTCGAATGCCATGAAAATAAATGTCCTGCAAAGCAGAATCGGATTGAGCAAAATGTGTTGGCAACCAGATGCAGAGCAATCCATCGATTATCCAATGAACGACGACTGGATTTCCCAGGAGATTCGTCTCCAAGCACTCCAAGCTCTCCGGAGATAATTGCCATGCTGAAACGTCTTTCGTTTCTTGGGCCGATCTGACCGAAGCGAACAATTTGAGCAATTCCTACGAAGAAACAATAAAAAAATGAAGTAATTATGGATATTAAAAACTTGCAGCTTTTTTCATTTTTAATCGATCATAGTATTCGATATTCGAATATCATTCAAACTGAAAAACTGTTGAGGAACTAAAAAGGTGTTCAGATTTATAAATACTGCGTCCACGTCGCGAGTTCCGGTTCAATTAGAGCAGCTCGTTCATTCTACTGTTTATTGACACTAGACCGTATATAAAAAATTTAAGTTTTCTAAAATTTGAACGCGTCGTTCAATATCTACCAAACTTGGTCACGAATAGAGGTGAACGTTAGCTTATGCACGTCCATAAATTTCAGCACGGTCCGTAAATTATTTTTGAATTTGCAAAGGTTAGAACTTCAAAATTTCGAATTGCTCTAAAATGCGATCCGATTGGCCGATCTTCGCCAAATTTAATATGTATCACAGCTTAATGATATTCCATAGTTGTAAAGAATTTGGATCCGATTGATGGAAGTTAACGACACATAAAGCGACGAAGGTCATTTCTTGAAAAATTCAAAATATCTTAAAATCCGAACTTCTTGACGGATTCGGCTCAAATGCAATACCATACCATCCTTGGGTATAACTCTATATTCAAAGAACTATTTAGACCAATATCACGAAATTTGCAGATACTACAATGGTAACAGACATTTTTTGAAAATTTCAAAACGCGGTAAAATTCGAACGGATGCTTCGATTAATGCAAAAATTATACATGATATAGAGATTGTATGGAACCACATGCGTGCAAAATCTGAGCGCTGTAGCTTGAGCCGTTCTCGAGTCATAGACATTTGAATTTTGGAGGGTCGATCCACCCCCACACACACACACACGCACATACATCCAGGAATTTTCTACGAATGTCATTTCTGGATGTTTTAGGACATTTTGAACCTATTGACATGAAGATCTCGAAAAAAAAATTCGGACCATCACAAAGCTTCCTTTATGAGGAAGCAAAATTATGAAAGAGGTTGATTATTAACCCTAGATCCCCGAAGGGTCATTCGTATATTTGTACCCGAGGTTGGTTGGTATTGCATTTGGGCCGAATCCATCGATAAGTTTTGATTTTTTGATATTTTGCATTCCTCTCAAAATCAAATTTGTCGGTATAACTTTCGTGAACTTTGACCAATCAAGCTCCAACTTCACAAAAAATCTTGAACATCATTCAGTCGTGATGTGTATCAAATTTGGCAGAGATCGATTGAACGGTTCGGATTTGATAGGAATTCAAGTCTTTCGATTATAAGCCTCTGCCGAATAAAAAAACTGCAAGTTGAAACTTGAAATTTGCTTCCTCCGAATTGTAGGTAGTGAACGAAGTTTCCTTCATGAGGAAGCCAAAGCAAAAGTACTTCCTCATAGTGCCCTTATTTATCCTTCCTCATGAAGGAATCTTCGTTCATTGCCTACAATTCAGAGGAAGCAAATTGCAAGTTTCAACTTGCAGCTTTATCGAAATATTGTCAGAAAAGTCCGGAAACTGAATATCGTTGAAATGGGTGTAACGAGTGAACAGCTAATTTACCCCCCCCCCCCCCTCCCCCCTCCCCTCGCCATGAAAACCTATCAACTACTTTCACGATTCTTTGGAGTAAAAAGATGTGTTCGAGAATGACGAACACCAGTTATCCAAAAAAAATTTTTTAAAATACCTCTTGTATTCCTGTCGATGCATTAACCCGATTTGCAAAGAACACTGTTTATTAATGTGCCACGATTGCTTCTATTTTTATGGAACATAGAAAATAATATTAAACTAATTTTTACACTTTGAAGAAAAAAGTGTAACATACTTTTCCTATTGTTTCTTAGCTTCCATGGAGCTGCGAAAATACCCCAAACGTAGCAATAAAAATAATTATCCGACAACGAAGATGGATCAATTTCATATTTTTTTCATGAAAGAGCATCTTTTAAACGACAAGAAATCTAATTTCATTTTTTTTTTAAACCATTTTTCACTTGGCTACTTTTTTTTCCAAATACCATATTCTGAACCACGTTTTACGGCCATTTAAATTGTTTTACAACGTGAAACTTAAAAAAAATGTAAGATAATGATTGTATCGTAAAGTGGAATAGTTATTACGATATTTTGAAATTGTTACAGAATTTTTGGCAAACGATAAGTAGCCAAGAAATTCAATAAACACGAGTGACCCATCGATGGAGATAATGTGTGTCAAAAGACACAACGGGAATCTCGGATTAAGGTAGTATCCCACAAACTGCGAGAGTCAAAGCAAGCCTAAGATATGACATCTCCTGATTGAGGTACGTAGTACTTTGATGTGACAACGTCGCGTGTTATGATGGCGATTAGTGAGAGAGAGAAAGAAGATAGGAAACAAATGCGCAACGTTGCCATGTCTACTGGATCACGACCAACTCCTCATATAAACTGTATTTTCCCGATGTTTATTTCCTTATTATTATCATCACAGTCTCCTGATCTCTACTTTCAAGTGCCCAAAATGTTCTCCGAATATTCAACTTGCAGCTTAAGTGTTTTTATTAAAATCTGACGAGGACTTTTTGTATTATATCAAATTGAGCGTGATTTTCCATAAGGCTCCGTGTTAAACGTGTGAAAGTAAAAGTGTTGATATATTTCTTCTCGCGCTCCGGAAACCCATAAAAATTTAACTGAACCTTTTTCTTATCAATATCTATGACTTTGCCAAGTTTCATGAAAATCTGACGAGGAACTCTCTTATGGAGGGTACTACCTTAATTTGAATAAAGTAACATTTTTACCTCCTTGGTGTGATGAGGTATTCGAACCTCCAGTAATGCGATAGTACTTTCGAACTCTTCTCGTCTGACGATCTTTCTAGCTTCTTCATTGTTATCGATTTGTAACATCAAATTGTAGGCGATCCATCTGTGTTCGTGTAGGCCTTGTTCCGCACTGAAACAAATATTTATTTCTCTCTTTGTTACCAATTTCACAGAATTATCTGAAAAATTTAATTTAATTCGGACCGTTAAAATAAAACAACAAAATATACATTGTACAAATAACTTTATACAAAATTCAAAAAAAATTTAGCATTGTCGACGACAAATCTTTGCATCTTCGTGAAAATCCAAACTCTTCACATCACGAACGACAATGATGAATCATCGATGACCATGAACCTCATAAGATGATTAAAAATCTGATTCAGCGACAACAATCATTTTCCAAATTACAAATTACAAAAGAATAAAATGAAAATTATAATGAAATTAAAAAAAACAATAAATAATAGAGAAAAAAATAAGCGAAAAGGAATAAATAAATTAATCAATGAAATAAAATTTGAAAAAATGTATCCATTGAAAATTCGGAAGAAAATTGTAAATCAATTTGAATATAAATCGAATTTAAAAAAAAAAAAAAAACTAAATTTAAAAATAAAAGCGCCAAAACAAAAAAAAATGAAATAAATCGAAGAAATAGCACTGATCCATTAACAAACAAAACAACCCGAATGAACAAACAATCGAATAATCCCAGTGACAAATGAAAAAAATAAAAAAAATAATTTAAATAAATAAAAATAAAAAATAGAAAAAATATATATAACAAATAAAAAATGAAAATAATGATCCCATTGAGAAATGGAAATTTTTTTTTTTCATTAAAAAATAATAATAATAATAATAATAATTTTTAGAAAAATAACATTCAGCAACTAATTATCAAATAAATTCGTGAACGTACCAAGATCCAATCAGATTCGTCAATTTTTCAACATTCCACGTCTTTGTCTGATTATCGCCAATTTTCGAAGCGGTGTACCACAATCGCGAAACAATGCATTTTTCCACATCCAACGAATCCGTTTGTTTTGACATTTTCGTCATGAACAATCGTCGAACACATAACCCTTTCGAGAGAGGCACTTGCGGGCCGCGAGTAAGGTTATGTACGTTGTGTAGGCTTTCGTAATTTCATTTACATCATATACATCCACACACACCTATATACACACATATACACATGTAATTAAAAAAATTTCTTCCTTATTTGTGTATTTTTATTACGCAAAATGCTTCGATTATTGACAACGTCAATCATTGAACGTTCGAACGTTCGATGACACATTTGATGACATTTCATGTGTAAAATGGTCGTATCGACTGGGTCATCTGTAACAATCTGTAACAAAAGTCCCAGTTGGTGACATCATAACAAAAATCACCTCCCACCTTTCACATTCGGGCTTTGTGTATTTCTACAGTCGCGCTGTTATGCAAAATCTGGCTAATTACATATATATATACCGACAAGGCCAGCCATTGGATGGTCGTTCGAACAATGAGTATTCGATCGTAAACCACATATATGTCCACATAATCCAAGTACATACCACAAGAATATACATAAATTTGTCAAAAGTACGCGCCAAAATTGTGCGCATGCGTGTTGTCATCTAAAATCGATGGAAAAAAAAAAAAAAATGATTTCGCTGTTGTGGCCGATGATGAATAATAAATTGTCGTAAGATACATTTTCGAGTTTTCTAAAATTTTGAGGTTAAGGTTATCTGGTCTATCCGATCGTGCGTCTATTGTTATCAGGTTTCTTCGAACGATATATGCATTCCATTGGGTCAATTCGTTGGTGAAATTATTCAAAGCTTGTCAATCGAACGTTTCGGATTGCGTCGCTTCAGCTCTCTGCAAGCCTTATGATTTCGAGGCGGCATTTTAAACCATTTTATAATTACAATAATCCAATTTTTCAAATTAACGAAATAAAAAAAAGAAAAAGAAACGAAAACAGTCCTTCCATTCGTTTCGAAATAATGTTTTGAGACAAATTCACAATCAACTTGTGTACTAATGAAAACAATGATTTGCAGGTTACGTTTCACATGAACGCGGGATAGACAAAATCGAATCGGCGAAGGATTCGAAGCGAGGAATGAACGATGCCTCGACCGTGCGTATTGAATGCGCAGCGATGCAGCTTACACAACTCCGAAAGCACGCAATCTGCGGAAACAACTTCGGCGGACGTCGCGACGAACGATTCGTCGAAGCGGGACGACAATGTCGTAACCGTCGATATCGACGGACGCATGAAGACGGAAGAATTACAAACATCGATTCAAGTGGGCAAAATCGTGGATATCCGTAACGAGCAAACTTGTCCGTCGGGCGGTTTGAAATTGGAGACTCAATCGGCGGTCGCCGGAACGTCTTTGTCGAAAGTCGAACGAACTGTGCGCATTGACGACAAGCGAAACATCCTGATGGTCGTTGACATGGGAACGCCGCAGCCTCGAATTTGCAATCTGGACGTGTGCGTTTTGAAGAGAATCGTCGACCCGCAAGAAATAATGCGGATAAAGAAACTCATCGACAATCAGCAATCCGATTCGGCTTTCAGGACTCTGATGAATTATCCGTCCAAGGTGCGCGGAGACCAAAATCCGAACGACGGGACGCTCGAAGCTGCGAATGTCGAATCGTCGATGGCGAATGCGACGACGTCGCACATGGACGAAGTTATCGACCGAGTAGCGACGAGCTGGCCCGACGATCCGAACGAAATTTCCAACCAATCAAATTTACGACAAAAAGGAAATGAAATTGACGCGTCTGCCAAGCAAGACGACGCATCGTTGTTGAGAATCGTCGCTGCGACCATCGACCCGTCGATAAGTGCGCAAGAAACGAATTTCCAATCAAAACGATCCAACGACAACGGCGACGATCCGAATAAACATAATTCCAACGTTTCTTCCATCGAAAATTCAATCGGTGACGCGAGATTGTCGAAAAACGTGAAGTTCAAATTTTTATTACCGAAAATAGATCCGCTCGGTGATAATTTCGAGTCAAAGTCGCAAGTCGTGAGTTCGCACCTGGACGAAACTATCGATTGGGTGGCGAGAGGCTGTGACCATCATCTGGACGATGTTATCGATCAAGTAGCCAGGGGCTGGGTCGACGACCCCAGCGAACTTTCCAACGATTCCGACTCGCAGCAAGAATCTATCGAACGCCACGCGTGTGCTTCTTCGTCGAAAGATTCGACGGAGGCCACGAGATTGTTGAAAAACGTTCATCGCATCGACCACGAAATTTCATCCATCACGACGACGCACAAATCGTCGGAACCCACAAATTTTCCAATAACCCGACAGAGATTCGTTCCGTCCTCTGCGTTGATCCCACAAATCGTCATGAACGAAGGTTCGCCTTTGCGTCTCCAAACCGAACAATCAAAAATGGAAGAATCCACCGAACAACATTTTTCCAACGTCGTTTGCATTGTTTGCAAAAAAAGTTTTACCGATCGTACGGAATTGCACAGACACGCGACTCTGGCACATCCGTACGTGCAAATGTTATTCTGCGGTCATTGCAGCGATGTGTTTCTCACTCAGACCGAACTGGAAACCCATCGCGCCAAATTTTACGTCGCGAATCCAAAATCCACGAAAACAACTGTCGCCAAGAACAAATCAAAATCCAAACAATCGAAACAAACGTCTACGCGCAAACGCAGACGCAAAATTTCCATGAAAAACGATCGTTCGCGCAGAACCATGAAAATACGTAAATTAAAACGTGCATTGTCGGTGACGATGAGCACGACGAAAAAATTGCAAACAGTTCGTACGATAAAAGTGAGTTATCCGAGAAACAAACGCGGACGACCGCGCAAAAATTACAAAAAATTAATCGCGAAATACGTGGAACGTGAAGTGATGAGTCACGTGCCTTCGGCCACGAAAAACGGTCTCGGAAGTGCGGAAATAATGAAACTGATAATACCCCTCAAGCGACTCGAGGGTCCGATTTTGGATAAATATATGAAAAAACTTGCGGAAAAACCGGTTACGATTTTTCGCAGCGAAGGGGAAAATTTGTCGCCACGTCGATGGGGACAAAAATATCGCGATAACATCGCCGTCGATTCGAAAATAAGCCCGAGACTGGCGGAAAAACGAAAAATCGAAAATCGTTCGTCCGCAGTCGGTAATGTAGAAAACGATGAACCTTCGAGGAAAAACGAATTTTTCGAATTTGGGCGGCAAACAAGGGTGAAGAACGAAGCGCCGGATTCGTCGGTGGGAAAATGTGGAAGACCGCGTAAAAACGAAAAAAGAAAACCGGGAAGACCGCGTAAAATGAAAAATAGCGAAAAATTTGATATAATAGAAACTTCTGATGGTAACGATGATATCGGTAACGTCGCAACCGAATGCCCCGACAAAATTGTGACCGAGCGAACCGAGGCTGATGGCAAATTGTGCGAACCCGTGATTCGAAGGTCATCGAGCCCGGCAAAGTTGACGACCCAACTGCAACAACAATTACCATCGACGTTTTTCGAATTTTGCTTCATGTGCAAAGAATTGTTCGCTCTTGTGGAACAAATTGCCGGACAATTTCGCGGCAACAAAACCAAAATAATGTCCGTAGAATGTCCTCTCTGCGAACTCCACTTCATATCCATGTTGTATCTCGAAGATCATCTCGCCTCGCGTCATTTGCGGTGTCAGAGTCAGATGCGTTGCAGAAAAAAGAAAAATCTATCAATCGTCAAATCCGCGACCGAAAATTCGACCCCAGATTGCGAAACTCGTGTGAAACACGTTTTCGATTGTAAATTGTGCAATATGAAATTCGGAATTGAAAAAGATTTGAACGATCATGTATCGAGGCAACACGACGCGACGCCATTTTGTCGTGACATAACGACCGACACACCGCATTATCTCAACAATTTGCAAAGTTCTTGTTAAATCCTGAAAAAAATTCAGAATCGCAGTGGTGAACGTAATTAAGGACGTCGGTTCAGTGCAATCGTTGAGAAACGAAACGACGAATTTTTCGTCGAAATTAGTCGACCGTTCGACGCCATCTTGTGTCAGCGGTGAGATTCGCGATGTCGATCGTTTAAAACGCGTTTTTCAGACGAACAAATCGCATGGAATTGTGCAATCGACGATTGTCGAAATGTTCGATACGATCGAAGAATCGAAGGAAATCGATGAAGACGGTTCCACTTCCGGTTCTATGAAAATTCCGGAAGTCACGTCAATAGTGAGATCAGATCAAACAACGGTGGATCGCGATTATGTGCTGAAACAATTATTGTCGGACGATTCGGAAGACGGTTCGGAGATTATTCAAATAGTGGTTGAATCGCCGACTGAAAGAAACCAGATAAAACATTGGAAACATGGCGGCGACACGGAAACCGACGAAGGATCCTGTTCCACGAATCACGAAAAATCGGACGTAACGGACAATGCGTCGATCGACGATGTCGAACAAGGTCCAAATGAGTTCGAAAGCGTGGAAAATACCTCCACACTTATGGAAAACGAAACGTCCGAATTGTTTGCCGATTCGCCGGATAAAAATGCGATAGACGCGGCACTGGATGATTCAACGACGCCGGTGGCGACATCTGCCGAGCGCGTCACGTCCATCATCGAATCAACGGACGCCGAAATCGTCGACGATATATTCGCAAGCCCAACCGTAAACGATTCGTCGATGATCCATCGATCCATCGAAGACGAAAATATCGAAAAACCCGACGCTCAATGTGACAAAATGCCGGATACGGAATTATCGTTGAGCAACGAAAACCCCGAAAAACAATCTTCCGCAACGACGAAAGACCAAAATTGTACAGAAATCGTTGCAAAAACGATAAAAACATCGAACAATGATCCCGAAGTTGCAAAAATCACATTGGACAAAAAAAGTCTTTCGATGAAAATAAACGAATCGAATACAAAAATATTATTACCAAGAAAATGCAACAGATGCGATCGTAGATTTCCAAATCAAAGATCGTTGATCGAACATCTGTTATTTGTTTACGATGACGATCTCAAAGACACGTTATTGATAGACATTCATGAAATGAAACGACAGTCGAATACTGTGGAAATAAATGTCTCAAGATAATGTAATAAGATTGATCTCCAGGCTTTCCAAGCCCTCTCCGGAGATAATTGCCAAGCTGCAACATCTTTCTTCCCCTGAGCTACTCCCACCGAAGCGAATAATTTGAGTAATTTTCTTACAAGGAAACATAGAAAATATAAAATAATTATAATATTGAAAAAATTATGGAAAAAAGTCGATTGTTGATCTGAATAAAGTAACATTTTTACCTTCTTGTATCTATACTAGAAAAGAATACTCCGATTTGACTTTGAAATTTGACGGATCATTCCACACTAGGCATAAAAATGAGAGCATATGAAAAACATCGCAAATTTTTCAGTGTATATTTCAGAAGACGGTAACTCGGTGAAAAATAGCTGTAGAGCAATGATGAAGGAAGTGGATTGAAGAATAATGCTCCTAGCTTTAAGATTCTGAGTTCAAATATTCTTACCGTTGGTCGTTTCTGAGGAGTCATAAAAAGCCCGAGGTATATCAAAATTCTAAATTTTTGCTCTTTCTTCCAAAGGTTTACGGGCTCAGGTGATTTTTTTTTAGTGAATCCATCTCAGTTTTTTTTTATATTGATTGATTCTCTTCAATTTGAGTGGTTCAAGCGTTTTGTACGACGATTTGTTGTTGATTTTAAACTGTCGAAGCAAAAAAAACGATTTTGACTTCGATGACTCATAACTCGGGTACTAAAAATCGTACAGAGAATCTAAGTATGGTTCTGGAGACTTCAAATTATCCTCTGTAACATAATTTTTTTTTAGAAACGCGAAACCCAATTTTAAAAAAAGGTGAAGCGTGTTACGACTTTCTCCTTAATTTGGGATTACTTTGCAAATAATGGATAGACTAAAAATAAATTCGGTATTCTTTACTGCGTCAAAGTATCCCAAAGAAACCTTTAAGGGTGCAAATCGGTGCGATTTTTTCTTCATTGTGATCTGAATGGCTGAAATTGTCGCTTTGAAAACTAGAGGGGACGAAAGTTTCGAAAATATTTGTTTTTAAGCTTATTGCACTGGCGGGATCGAGAATCCGCCTAACCCCTTCTAACTGAAGGGGTCCAACGACCTTTTTACATCAATCCTAGCAGAAATTCGAACGTATGCATGAAAAATCATTTTCATCTGGCCTTAAGGGCGGGGTAAGGTATAACAATTTTTCTTTATCTTCTTTCAACTAAATGCATAACATCTCAAGAATATTGTGTCACATTTTCAAGACGATTGGAGCAAAATTGACGACGTAGTTGAGTGTCCGATGCTCCGGCCCGTGCGACGAGTGCGCAGAACTTCAAAGTGTTTTTTTCCTGAAACTTTACATTTTTTGAGTCCGTGTTCACGATAAAGCAAAATCTACTGGACCAATCGTTTTCAAATTTTTCGCAATACTTTTTTACATAATTCACCAGGTATTGTCGAGAGCTTTTCTTTCTGATAATTATTAATTTTACTTCAAGAAATTAGATGATTTTTATAGCGAAAATCGGTTTTTCTGCTTCCAAGTGCTACGAAAAAATAAAAAAATAAAAATCCCCTCGTGTGTACCTCGAGAAAACATCTACTTTAACGAATGCATTTTGATTTTTTTGTTTAAGATGATTGCCTTGCGAGTTATGATGAACACCGCAAAGCAACTTTTTTTTCGAGGCACCTCCGGAGATTCACTGTCACCTGCTTAATTTTCGATATTCTGGAATGAAAATTTAGGAAAATATTCTTCAGATGTTTTATTATTATATAGAAATTCATTGGATAAATTTACACTATTTGTATCGCCAGAAAAAAAAAAATTAAAAACGCCTTTTTTGTATCGAATCAACCTCCCCCCCCCCCCCCCCGCCCTAACTTTACAGAACAATTTTTCATTTATAAATAACCAACGAAATATGATTTCGCAATCATTCGAATTAATCTAACAAACATTCACAAAACAACAAACGAGCTATTGGAGGAAGGAAATAAATTTGAACATTCAAATTGTTGCAGTAACGTCATTTCAAGTGACACAGTCATCTGTTCGAATATTCGACCTACGTAAAGTTAGCCGATCGATTACACCGATTTGATTTTGAAAAATTGCAAATGATTGTTGGTAAATTGTCGGAAACTGTTGGGACAAAATGAAAAACTACTCAACAGTTTTTGGTTTTGTCACAACAGTTTCCGACAATTCGCGGTCAATTTGAATCGGTAAATCTAACAGCGCCACAAGCGGCGAAAAGTCTTACCTCATTATGTGCCACGGTCAATTTTCACGAGCGTTTTTTCCCACTTACGCGCGTCTTTTTCGGGACCCGCCACCCGCAAACCACAAACAAAATGGCGCCCCCGCGACAGTCGCCATCTTGCTATTATCCGTAAATGGTAAATACGTAAATACAGACGTATTTTGGTTGATTTCAACGCGTTATTACAACGATTTACTGATCGAACAACTTGTTTACGATCCATTACGCGAATAAAAAGTTGAAAAATATACAAATGCTATTTGGTGTTAGTGAAAACGACAATTCAATTCAAGATGTTGAAACGTCTTTTTATCGACAAGTAGGATTTTTCTAATTTGCAGGTTAGTATTCACTTTGGATCTTGTTGCCAATAACAAAGTTATCATTCAGATAGAATCTTCCACATGCTTGAAAAGGTGGATTCGTTTTGAATTCTTATCAGGAAATGAATATTTGGATGACAATGCGAGGTTACGTATAACCGACCAAGCGAGCAAAGGGTTTTGTGGAAGTTGTCAAACGATGCAATAGCATCGCGCACCTTCCTACCATTCAGGTTACTTCTAACGATGCGTCTACTGGCTAGTCGGATGAAAATGTTCTCAATGTTCATGAATTGAGCGTCTCGTGTCACATCGCCGGACTCTAAGCTCCGTGATTTTGAGGCGGCGCGGAAAGATTCACTCGAATTAAAATAGTTGAGGGGTGAAGGTACCAAAGGCGCTAACCTACAAGGCAGACATTTTACACGACAGTGAAAAAACGTTTGCATTCGAAAAGTACTGCATTATTTATCAAAACCAGAAAGTGGTTCCAGCGGAAACACAATTAACGTCTTCCCTGAAAATCTCAGCCAAAAAAAACAATCCGTTTAAAAGTTATAGCGTTTCAAAGGTGGCTAGGGGGCAAACTGCAGGGTGCGCGAAGGTACCAAAGGCGCTATCTGCAAGTTGCGAGCGCTGTTCGTCCGATGCTACGTCACGTATTGCTCGCTGCTTCTCGCGCGCTTGCGTGTTTCGTGGCATATCCACGCCAATGATCGTCTTATCGTATTGGGGTTTCGACAGTCGAATTCGTGACACGCTCACGAGTGTTATGGGCTTTCGCAAAATTGGGAACCTCTTTTTTCATTCATTGCCAAAAAATCACTTGAACACGGAACAACAACAGCGCGGGCCCACGTTTCTGTGGCTGGCTCACGCACTTTTCACCGTAAGCAAAATATCTTGGGTGGAAAACTTCGGCTGAATTCCCTCTCTTAGAAATAGTCGGTAAAACGAATTTCCATTCAGCCATTCTTTCTACAACCTCGGATCTTTACAGAAAAACGTCGATTTTCCATAAGACCCAATAAGCAGTTAGCGTCTTTGGTACCTCCGCACCCCTGCAAATACGACTTTGCACGATTTCCTTGACTTTTAATAAAAAAACTATTAACAATTTTGATGTTCCGTAAACGACTACGTATCAGGGAACCTTAAAACTTTTTGAAAATGCAAAAAAAAAATGCATATTGAAAAATTGTGGGTTAGCGCCTTCGGTACCTTCACCTCTCAGTCAATCCACTTTTTCAAATCCACAAGAAAGACGCTTCGCCCGTCGCCTCATTGATTCAGTACAAAAAATGCATTCGAACAAATTCACCATTATTTGCAAACTAACGAAAACAAACAATTTGCAGGTTACGTATTTTGCAATCATGCGAATACACGAACGAGCGACAGAGCATTGAATCGCCAAAGGAATCCTTGGGTGTCAAATAAACCATGCCTCGACCGCGTATACTGAGTTCCAAGCGTTGCAACTTACAAAGATTCGAAATAAAGCAATCGCTGGAAACAAGTACGAGCAACGTCGTCATGGATAATTCGTCCAAGCCGGACGACAAAGTGGCGACCGACGTCGATCGAGCCGACAACAAGCCAGAAGAATCGCAAAAGTTGCAACTGGCGTCCGGAACCATCGGCATCTACGACAATCGAATAATTCCATTGGACAGTTTGCAATTCGTGACGCAATCCGCAATCGCCGGAACGTCTTTGCCGATGGTCGAACAAACTGTGAGCGTGTTCGACAAGCGAAACATCATGATGGTTGTGGGCGTGAGAACGCCTCAGCCGAAAATTTGCAATCCCGAAGTTTGCAAGTTGAAAAAAATTGTCGATCCCAAAGAAATATCGCGGATCAAGAGATTCATTGAGAATAAAAAATCCGATTCTCCTTTGAGGAAGCTACTTCCATCGACGCCGACGGAGGTGAAAAAATTGGGTAAGATAGCGACGCAAGCGATTTCCATCGATAGTCCAGCGTCGAAACAGAATAAAAAGACATCCGACATTCAAATTGTGACCATCGACGATGAATCTTCGACAAACACGAAAATGTTAAAAGACTGCGAAGGTGAAAAAACTGGCGATGTGGAATTGCCCAAAGTCGTTGAATCGCACCTCGACGATGTCATCGACGAAGTCGCGAGGGGTTGGACCGACGATCAGAACGATGATTCCGACGAATCAAATTCGCAACGAAAACAAATCGAAACCGACAAACCGGAAGACGTATCGTCGATGAAAAAAAAACAAATCGAAACCGACAAACCGCAAGACGTATCGTCAATGAAAAATATCACCGCCGTCATCAGCCCTTCGATAAATCCACAAGAAACGAATTTAAAATCGAAACAATTGAACGAAAACGATGATAATTCGAAAAAACAGAATTCGAATGTTTCTTCGTTGGAAAATTCAATACGAGACGCGAGATTGTCGAAAAACGTGATGGTCAAACTGTCGATGCCAAAAATACCTTCGAACGGTGTTAATTCCATCAACAACGAAATTTCGTCAGTCTCCTCCGTCAAGAAATCCATCAAACCCACAAATTCACCAAAAACGCGACAAACATTGATTCCCCCAGCCAAATTGATCCCGCAAATCGTTAATCACGAAAAATCCACGACCATAACCCAAATTGAACCATTGCAAATGCAAGAAATGTCGAAAAAAACATTTTCAAACGTCGATTGCATAGTTTGCAAAAAAAGTTGTGCAGATCGTACGGAATTGCACAGACACGCCACACTGGCACATCCGAACGTTCAAATGTTATTCTGCGGTCATTGCAGCCGTTCTTTTCTCACTCAGACCGAACTCGAAAATCATCGCGCTCACACTTGCGTGTCGAAAATTTCCAAAATCACGAAAATCCACGAAGAACCGATATTTTCACAACCGCGGATCGTGGAAAACCAATCGAAATCCAAACGCGCGAAACTATCGTCGACGCGCATGCGCAGACGCAATGTTTCGATGAAAAACGATCGTCTGCGCAGAACCATGAAGATACGAAAATTAAAACGCACATTGGCCGTGACGATGAAGACGACGAAAAAATTGCCAACCGTTCGTACAAGCGCGATGAATTATTCTAAACGCAAACCCGGACGACCTCCGAAAAATGTCAACAAATTGATCGTGAAATACGTGGAACAGGAAGTGGTGAGTCACGACAAAGCCGTGGCCACGAAAAAAATCTTCGGCAATGCCGAAATAATGAAACTGATCGTGCTTCTCACTCCACTGGAAGGTCCGATTTTGGCGAAATATTTGAAAAAACTTGCGGAAAAACCGGTTACGATTTTTCGCAGTGAAGATGAATCGTCACCCAAGATTGGTAAAGGATCGACTCGTCGAAGGCGACGAAATTTTCGCGGTAACAATGTTGCGAATTCGAAGATGAGCATGCGACTCGTGAAAAAACGAGAATTGAGAAAACGTTCGTGCGCAATTGGCAAATCCACCGTCGTGGAAAATAAACGGCCAACAGTCACCGATTCACCTCCGTTGTTGAGAAAACGTGGAAGACCACCTAAATTGAAAAGCAGAAGAAATTCCGAAACAAAAAAAATCGTCGATGGAAATGACAATAACGATCCAACCGAAAGCCCGAACAAAATGGCGACCGTTAAACTCGACGCCAATGGCAAATTGTACGAACCCGTGATCGTCGATCCGAACGATATTTCGACTATCGAACAGCCGATCATACGTAAATTAACGTCAAAATCGTCGGCCGTGAGTTTGAGACGTCTGCGAAATTCCAATAGAAAATCGGAATCGACGAGAGAATTGTCACCGACTGTGGAAGAAACCACGGTATCATCGTCGACGAAACCAACGAACATCGTTTCCGCGTCCGTTGACAATGAAAAAACTGTCGATAAATCTTCGGTTGCGAAAATTCCGCGTGAACAATCGGATGCGGAGTCCAATAAGGATATTCCGTTGGAAGAATTTGATCCCGATCAGTTTGACGATGTTACGAAGAAAGATGGGACGGTAAACGTCCGGAGGAAAGGTAAAAATCGGGCAATCGGTGAAGTTGTGACTACCGAGTCAAATCCCGCGAGCAGAGTCGTGACGGTCAGGTCGCAAAAGACCAGCCGAGTATCACCAATCTTGTCCAAGTCCAATCCTACCAATAAAGCCTCACTGATCGAACCCAAACCCAATCCCATCAGCCAAGTCGGCTCGGTTAAGTACAAGTCCAATCCCACTAACAAAGGCTCACCGATCGAACCCAATCGCACCACCCAAATCCCATCGGTCAAGCCCAATCCCACCAACAAAGCCTCACCGATTGAATCAGATCTTACCAGCCAAATCCCACCGATCGAGCCCAATCCCACCAACAAAGCTTCACTGATCGAATCAAATCCCACCAGCAAAATCCCACCGATCGAGCCCAATCCCACCAACAAAGCCTCACGGATCGAATCAAATCCCACCAGCCAAGTTCCACCGGTCAAGCCCAATCCCATCAGCCAAGATCCACCGATCGAGCCCAATCCCATCAGCCAAGTCGGCTCGATTGAGTACAAGTCCAATCTCACTAACAAAGCCTCACCGATCGAACCCAATCGCACCACCCAAATCCCACCGACCAAGCCCAATTTCACCAACAAAGCCTCACCCATCGAATCAGATCCCACCGGCCAAATCCCACCGATCGAGCCTAATCCTACCAACAAAGCCTCACCGATCGAATCAGATCCCACCGGCCAAATCCCACCGATCGAGCCTAATCCTACCAACAAAGCCTCACCGATCGAATCAAACCCCATCAGCCAAATCCCACCAATCGAGTCCAATCCCACCACCCAAGTCCCACCAACGGAGTCCGAGTTCAGTCCCCCCGTCGAAGGCTCAACAATCGTGTCCGATGCCACCAGCCAAGTTCCACCGATCGTGCCTAAACCCAATTCCACCACCGAAACATCACCAATCGAGTCCAACCTCACCAGACAAGTCCCACCAATTAATTCCTTTCAACACGATAACGATTTAACCTGCAAAACAACATTGCCAGGTCCAAAATCACGAAAAACATATTTGCCAAGCAAAAAAAGACCATCGAGTCTGGGAAAGTCGATCCAAAAACAACAACAACCACTGACGCCATCTCCACCACAACAACAACAACCAGCACCACCACAACAACTGCCCTCGACGGTTTTCGAATTTTGCCTCATGTGCAAAGAACTGTCCGGTCTGATGAAACAACTTGCCGGACAATTTCGCGGCAACAAAGCCAAAAGAATGTCCGTGAAATGTCCTCTCTGCCATCTTCACTTCATATCCATGGTATATCTCGAAGATCATCTCGCCTCCCGTCATTTGCGATGTCAGAGTCAGATGCGTTGCAAAAAAAAGAAAAAACTATTAATCCTCGAATCCGCGACCGAAAATTCGATCCTCGATTGCGAAACTCGTGTGAAACACGTTTTCGATTGTCAATTGTGCAACATGAAATTCGTCGATGAAAAAGAAATGAACGATCATGTGTTCACGCAACACGACGCACCGCCATTTTGCGGTGACATAACGACCGAGACGCCGCATTTTCTCAACAATTTGCAAAGTTCTTGTTGTCAAACGTTGAAACGTGAACGAAATTCCGACGTTGGTTCGGTGAAATCGTTGAACAACAAAACGACGAATTTTTCGTCGAAATTAGTCGACCGTTCGACGCCATCTTGTGTCAGCGGTGAGATACGCGATGTCGATCGTTTGAAACGCGTTTTTCGGACGAAAAAATCGCATGAAATTGTGGAATCGACGATTTCCGAAACGTTCGATACGATCGAAGAATCAACGGAAATTGGAGAAGACGGTTCCACTTCCGGTTCTACGAAAATTCCGGAAGTCACGTCAACAGTGAGATCAGAACAAACAACGGTGGATCGCGATTATGTGCTGAAACAATTATTGTCGGACGATTCGGAAGACGGTTCGGAGATTATTGAAATAATGGTTGAATCGCCGACTGAAAGAAACCAGATAAAAGATTGGAAACATGGCAGCGACACGGAACCCGACGAAGGATCCTGTTCCACGAATCACGAAAAATCGGACGTAACGGACAATGCGTCGATCGACGATGTCGAACAAGGTCCAAATGACTTCGAAAGCGTGGAAAATGCCTCCACGCTAATGGAAAACGAAACGTCCGAATTGTTTGCCGATTCGCCGGATAGAAGTGCGATAGACGCGGCACTGGACGATTCAACGACGCCGGTGGCGACATCTGCCGAGCGCGTCACGTCAATCATCGAATCAACGGACGACAAAATCGTCGACGATATATTCGCAAGCCCAACCGTAAACGATTCGTCGATTATCCATCGATCCATCGAAGACGAAAATACCGAAAAACCCGACGCTCAATATGACAAAATGGCGGATACCGAATCATCGTTGAGCAACGAAAACTCCGAAAACCCATCTTCCGCAACGACGAAACACCGAAATACCTCCAAAAACGTCGGAAAAACCACGAAATCATCGAAAAACAATGACGAAGTTGAAAAAATCACGCTCGACAAAAAAAGTCTATTGAAAAAAATAAACGAATCAAATATAAAAATATTATTACCACGAGAATGCAACAAATGCGATCGTAGATTTCCGAATCAACGATCGTTGAACGAACATCTGTTCTTTCTTCACGATGACAATCTCAAAGACGCCGTTTTGTTAGACGTTCTCACTCCGATATCCCGTAAAATCGAAAAAACGAAAATTCCATCCAAACAATGGCGTTGCAATCAATGTTCCCACACATTCAGATCCGTGCAAAATTACACGCGTCATCGTTATTACGTGCACGGTGACGACGAGATGATTCACGTTTGTGAAAATTGTTGCAAAGTATTGACATCCGTTAACATGGTCAATTGTCACGTGTGCACCGACGTTGCTTCGTACAATTGTCGTGGTTGCAACGAAAAATTTTCCACCGGACACGAATTGCGATTGCACAACAACGTCAAACACATGGAAACCAACGATCCGCACGTTTGTCAACCTTGCGACAAAAAATTTCTCACAAATGCCATGCTGAAGAGGCACGAAAAATGGAAACATCGTTTCGTTCGAACTCACGAATTGGGCGAAGCTAGTCCGATTCGTGGGTCGACGACGATGGAGACGCCATCTTGGAAATTCAACGACGACAACGAAATGGACAGCGGTTGCGATCAGGGTTACGTGGAGGTCGAAGGCGAATCCGTTGGTCGTCGATCGACCGAAGTACGTCAGACGGATGAGACGCCGTCGATGACCCCGAGAAGAAAGAGACGCCGAACAATGGCGGACGACGACGACGACGACGATTCGCCCGAACGTAAAATACGTGATTTACAAAATTCCTCCTCATCGACGAACGATCCTTCGATCATTTACATCGACGAGGACGACATATATCAGTGCAATCTCTGTCAACTTTATTGTCTGTCGAAAACGACCTTGAGCCTCCACAAGACCCAATGTCACACGACTTTGGCCGCCATATGTCGTATATGCAAAATGTTTTATTCCAAAGGCAAATTGATGCGTCACATGATCGATCATCACGTTAATCCGTGTGAGAATTACGTTCACGAGACGGAATCCATGTGGAACGTTGGAAAAACCATCGAGGAAAAAGACGCCGAAGAATTGATAAAAATATTGGGAATGAGAAGATTGATATCGTTGTGCGAGTATCAGAGATATCGTTTGCCCGTTCACGAACAACGTATCATCAATTGTCCGACTTGCGGACAAGAATTTTCAAACTGCGACATGTACAAACGTCATTTTTTCATGAATCACGATTTCATGTGCGCCATTTGCAATATAGAATTTAAAAATGGCAACAAAGCGGCTATGCACAAAATGGAGGATCATTGTTCGTCGAGCACTTATATATGGTTCGTCGATCAGACGATGATGGCGCTCACGGCTGCGACGAATTTTGGCAAAGCCGCCGAACAGAGTTTCATGGACATGTTGTCGCGCGATACCGACGAAGAGTCGATAACGACGGACGATGAGACGGACGATTGTGGAAAGATGAAGGAGGACGATGGAAGAAGGAGGAAGGAGGAGGGAAACTCGGACGATCGGTCCGAGGAAACGGACAATAGAAAACTTTTTATCGTTGTTACCGACGATGATCTCAAGAGATTCGGCATTGGCACGCACAATCCGAATATTTGGGGTCTCGCGTCTAAAATAAGCTCGACCTCCAGGGATCTCACGCCGACGGATGTCAAGGGCATGCTTGATTCGTATTTCGGAAGATGATGTGTTCGCGCGAATTCAAACTAAAGTAATTCGAAGTTTTGGGAATCGTTGGGAAAAATTCGTTTTGCAACAACGTTGTTTTATTTTTTTATTTATTTTTTTTTTCAACATTTACTTTGACCTTGAGGCGCGAAGCTCTCGAAGAACAATCGTCCGAGCAATAAAGGTCTTCGCAATCGGTTTATCAGACAGCATTACAAGCGCGCGAGAATATGGGCGACTTGCTATTTATTTTTATGTTGAAACTTTAATTTTTTTTCCCGTTTTATATATTATCGAAGATGATTCGATTACGTTGGAAATCTTGTTGGAGATTTAGTTCGGTCAAACGTCGTTGTTCAACGTCGACGAGAATGAAAAAAATAAATAAAAATGTTTAGTTTGTACCGTATTTAACGAAACTATTCTGAGACGAAAGCGATAATTCAGGATCGATGAAAATTCGTGGAAAACTTTGTAATGAGACACCTATGGGCGGTTATCGCGAATGAACAAAATGTGTAAAGAAAAGTTATATAAATATAGAACATTTTCAAAAAAAAAAAAATAAATAAATGATACCTTATAAATATTTGAATAGTCTGCGTTTGTTCTTTAGTTTATTAATATTCCTTGTGGCGCAATACTTTTTTAAAACTTTTCTTTATGTTTCGTGTCGAATAGACGCGCTGATGTTACATCGTATTATTGTGATTATTAATGTAATTAGAATTTGACGAAAAGAGGATGTAATAAAAAGAAAATTGTCAGGACCAAAGTCGGTCTTCGAGGACGATTTTTCTGATACCCTGATAAGTTTTTTTTTGTTGAAAAGAAATTTGATATACAAATGAATGTAGAATTTGTGGTTCAAATGGTTCAAATCGATGCTGCTGACTTCGGCTCAGTCGGTAAACGAAACTGTAAACCATTGTTCTCGGCCATGATTGATTTCTCGAAAGAAAACGGAGAACGATCAGCTGCATTTGAAAATTCCGCAGTCAACCGTTCTTGTTTGATTCCGAAAAGTCAATGGTAGCTGAGAGTAATACTGGTAGCTATCTAAGAGAGATAGGTGAGTCGCACGGCCATGCAAAAGATAAAGGAGTATCATCATATTTTTCATGCATTCATATATATGTATATATTTACTAGGGTGGTCCTTATTTGTCCCAGAAAAAAAAAGTCTCGCTACCCATCTTCCAAATGATTGTAGACCATAAAAAAGGAAAATTTAATATGTCACAGAAAAATTAGTAAAAACCTGAAATTTTCACAACCTCAACAAAAAAAAAGTTCTTTTTGTCAAAATTTTTTTTCGCTTCAAAAACTTCAAATTTTTGTACAATCACCAAATTTTTTCGTTACTTTCTGACATTTTCAACTATATCTATATATTGTTTCTAGATTTTTTGTTACCAGCTGCGTGACACCTAAAAAAAATTCAATGTCGACTTTTCTTTACTTCTTTAGGTTATGTTTGCCGGACAGCTGCCAACATTTTGTTGTTGTTTTTGCGGTATAATTTTTTACAATTTGTATTTTATTTCAGATTTCTCTTCCCGACCTTTTTCGTTAAAATCGGAAATATATATGACATGAATGATTTCAAAAACTTTCAAATGAATGCAGGCAAAATGCAGATGGTAAATTTAAAAATCGGGAATATGAAAAGTATAAAAATTTCTTTTTCATGATTTCATGGTCTAGAATCGTCTATCATCATTTGGAAGATCGGTAGCGCGACTTTTTTTTTAAGAATTACCCTAATGTATACATATATATGCGTGATACACATCCCCTCCCTCAACAATTTCACCGAGCCGACCTAAACAACATGGCGGCCAGCACCGCTCGCTAAATCCATCCCGCTATCGTTCGTTGTTCGTTATTACATCGACAAAAGGTTGTCAATCGCAACGACAAAGATCAAAATACGAACCGACAACTCGTCTACCCACGTAAGTCAACAACACTTATCTGCAACGTTTTTCAAATCATCGTTCGAATCACCATTGTGACGAAAAAAAAACAACAACAAAAATTTGAGGTTACAAAAATGCTATACCTAACATAGATTGCAGGGATGGTTTTTCCGTTTTCTCATTAGGAACAACTTTCCAGACGTAACCATGCACCAAATTTAAATTTCACCTAGTCGTAAAAACAAAAACAAAACAAACAAAAAAAAAACACAACGCCGAAAGAAGAACGACGCTAGTTCCCCCACCACGAGCCAAACCGCAATAATGCCAACTTTGAATTTGCTCCGAACGGCGACAAAATGTCTGACTTCGTCTTACATGCGAACATCCGGACACACGATAAAAAATTTCGTCCGAAACAACGCGCATCAAAGCTCGAAAGTTCTCGAACATTTGAAAGATCGAAGTCTCATCAGAGTTTCGGGTCTGGAAGCTTCGGATTTTCTTCAGGGTCTAATAACAAACGACATGCGACATTTCGACGACGGTGCTGCCAACATTTACACCCTATTTCTCAACATCAAAGGACGTGTAATGTGCGAATCGATAATCTACAAGACTCTCGAGAATCACAATTTTTACATCGAATGCGACACCGCGATGGCAACGATGTTGGAAAAACATTTGAAAATTTATAAAATACGTCGTAAAGTCGAGATAACGTCGATGACGAGTAACACGAGAGTGTGGACGATTTTCGACGGTAGTTCGATGGCGAACGAAGATGGCGCTGTGGTGGATTCGAACAAACGACGATTGGAAGGTCAAATATTTCCTTGTGGCAGTCTAACCAACAAATCCAGCAAACTCGTCGATGACACGATGATTTACGAAGATCCGAGAATTCCGGACGCGTGTTTGAGAATAATCACGAACGGCGACGTCACGCCCAACGAAATTGTCAAGAATTTGGGTTTCGACGTTACGACTGACGGTCGTATGATGAATTACCGATCGTTTCGTTACCGACTGGGCATAGCCGAGGGCGTGAACGATCTTCCGCCCGGTAAAGCACTTCCTCTGGAAACCAATTGCGATTATATGCACGGCATAAGCTTTCACAAGGGTTGCTACATTGGGCAGGAACTTACAGCACGTACGCATCATACCGGAGTCGTGCGCAAGCGCGTTATGCCACTGATAATCGAAAATTGCGATGACAAAGTTTTCGCGTACGACGAAAATATCATCAACGAATGTGGAAAACCTGTGGGAAAATTTAGAGGTCGGGAAGGAATTTACGGTATAGGATTGATGCGAATAACCGAAGCTCTGAATGCTCGGGAGCTTAGAATTTCGAATTTTCGGGTCGGCGTGGTAAAACCAAGATGGTGGCCCAAGGAGACCAGCAAGGACAAAGCTACGGCCGACAGTGGCAAATGAAACTCCTCGTCGTTTTGTAAATCTTGATCAAGATTTTCCAACGAAAATCGATGATATTTTGTTCTGAGTTTGATTTAATTCTCTGATTCGTTTGAATATTATGTAAATATTGAGTCCTAAGAAAGGAAATATAATTGACTAAAAAAATTGGATTGTATAGTAAGCGTTCTTTACTTTTGTTATTTAACCGGAGGAATTGAATGAGAAACGAAATACTTCGTCCATATATTCCTAGGCAGGCTTTGGTTGGTGACATAATTCGTCATAAACGTTAAACGGACAACATGAACCCGCGCTCAGGGTTTCATAGCGATTGAGGCGATGCGCTCGGTCGGTAACACCAAACTGTAAACCATTGTTCTCGGTCATGATTAATGTTCGAGATAAGGGTCGAAAACCTTCGACTGCCTCTGGAACTTCCGCAGTCAATCGTTCTTGTTTTTTGTCCGAGAGTTCAATAATGGCGGAGAATAATACGTTGGGAAGATTCCACCATCTTCCCCGGGCTTGTAGCAATGTGAAAAATAAACGCGGACAAAATTGACTCGTAAGATATTTTGTCCACGGTGACACGACGAAATATAACAGTGAAAATATTACCCGATTAAATATCACGGACGAATAAACCTACAGACCAAATATTGCATGGAAAAATATCACAATAACAAATATCACACCTACATGATATCACATGAAAAAAATATCACCCCGACAAAATATACTTATTTTGAATTTATAAAATCTTCAGTCTCACAGTTGATTTTATTCAAAACTGGAGTGCGTCTAAACCCCTCGCGACGAAGAAACCTCGTCCAAACAATCTGGTGAAAGAAACTTGTTCAAAAGCAACTTCTGTCAAAGTAGACTCTTCTCAAGTATAACCTGTGTTATAACAATTGGTTTTCGGTTTTTTGGGCGGTTGAAAGTCTTTTGGGTATTTACTTTTGTTACAAAATTGTGAAAATTCATTGAAATCTTGTAGTAACATTATACTTTTATGTACCTTACTTAAAAATATTTAAAAAATATGTATTATAAATATTTAATAAATGTGTAAATGAGTATTTCATGTTGTTGATGAATTGTTTTGGAAATAAATTGTTGAGGATAAAATATTTTCATCAGGATTTTTGGGCTGTTTTTTTTTTTTACGGAGTCGTATACTCGAAGTTTTTTTAGACATGTACCCTTGTTGTCACGTATAATTTGCAAAAATTACGAATATAAACGATTCAAAAAAGTGATCCTGTTTGGAGATATATGGCGGAAAATAATAACGTTGCGAATATTGCAAGGAAATCCTGAATCGTTGAATTAGTGTAAAATAAATCGAATTAGTTGATAAAATATTTTTTTTCTGAAAAAAAAGCTGTTTTCGGCGATACTGAAATGCCGCTCCTTTGAATGGATTCCAGAATGGAAGCACCAGCTGATGCGACCTCCCACGATTCCAACAAGTTGGACGATAAATCTGCGATTTCCACGACCGAAGAAGCGAAAAAACGCGTTTCCGGGGGTAATTTCAAGTGCGCATATTGTCCGTTGGAAGAGCATTACGATTACAAGGGTGCCAAACCACCTTTTGCTCGACAAATAAGCTTCACCGAGGCGTGTTACATCATGAAGGATCCGATGAGCTTGCCGAATCGAGGCGAAGTTCTCGTGATCGGTGGCGATTGCAATGTTTGCAAAAAATCCGTTTGCCTGGGCTGCAGCGTGTTTTACACGAAACGATTTTGTCCGCCGTGCGCCACCGAATCGTTGATACATTTACCCGTGCAATTGCATGGAAAAATCAAAAGTTTGACCAAGAGCGAAACAAGTTGATCGAACATGCACAAAAATGCAGTTTATCATGACTTTCGCTTAACCGTTGCGGCCATTCGGGGTCCACTGGACCCCAGGCCAACTGCCCGATATTTATGCACTAAAAATACCATTTTTAAACATTATTCTGTCCATTTGAACGTATCACTTTCATTTTTCGATATCGATCAAAAGTCTTGAGTTTCTAAACTTCAAAATAATCATACTTTTTTCAAAGTCCATGAAAGCGCTATTTTTTTCTTGAAAATATAATATCTCAAGAGCAAAACGGCGTGAGATTTTTTGCCATATGGCAAAAATTGGATTTTTTACGAATTTTTTTGTGCAAAAAGTCAAATTTCGTAAATTTTCGTTTTTTTAAAATCGTGTTTTGACTACTTTCAAATCTTAAATGGAAGACAAAGACTGTTAGATTATTTAGAAAACATGTTAAATCGAAATTTGGCACAAGATTCAAGTCGATGGATCTAAAAGAACGCAGATGGGTTCGGTTTTTGTGAGTGGGGTTCGTTGGACCCCATGTGACCGATGTTATTATTTGGAGGTGTGACCTCAACGGGCTAACAAGAAGTCGATTGATATTTTGGGCAATGACAAATGTGACTCAGTTTATTATCGAACAAATCGCCAATGTTTCGGGATAAATTTGGATTGCTGTAAATAAATTATTTACCGGATTTGTGATGAAACAACAATCGTTGAAATTTTTTATTTTTTTAATCTCAAATGCGCATTTTTGTTGAATACATGCGTTATCACCTTCAACGACTTCTTAAACAAGTAATAGTAACATTATATACATACGTAAGTTCGATGAATGTAAAAAAAATAAACGAAAATGATGGAATACAAAAAAAATAAGAATAAAAACAAGAATAAAAATAAAAAATGGAATTGTCGAAGAAGCTTTTCGTTGCCATGCATTGGGGAGAAAAACGAGGAGAATCCGATTGCAAAATTTGATTCTTCGCTTCGAACTCAGTTAACGATAAAGCAATTGGCTTCGACACGAATACATGAGACAAATTATAAAAATAAAAAAATAAAACATTACTCAATGAAAGAAACCTAAATGAAGACAATCACAATGGCGTTCTCATTGCTTCGCAGGTTTTTTTGTCTTAGCCATTAACTTTCCAGCCATTTGTTTCTTCTTCTTCGCGGACTTGTCGGGCTTGAATTTTTTTTTGGCGTCTGACTTCTGACCCTGAAATTTTTTCGGACTTCTGTCCTGTGGACTCGTCGAGTCGGATTTGAAACGCTGCTTCTCACCCTGCGAACGCTTTTGCTTTTTCTCAGTTCGCTTTACTGCGTTCACGCTGTTGTGCTTCTGTAAAAAAAATTTAAAAATGAATAAATAAATAAATAAAAATATTTCACGATTAACGAGAGACGTCGATTCGGCATACAATTTGATTTATTGATCATACAATTGGAGAATTGATACATTTTATTGGTCAATCGGCTGTATTGGAAATTTAAGGTATTACTGGATGGATATCGAAAAATATCAGAAATTCTTAAAAATTTGAGGAATTATAGTTGTTGTTAGAATAATGATAGATTAATTATTTTAGAATTTTTCCCTGAATAATTTGGTAGTTATAAATTTATGATTTTACTGACATTTAACACGGTTGCTTATGAGAAAACAAGTTCTGAAGATGTTAATAATTGCAAAACGTATGGAATTAAATGTCAGCAAATTCTGAAAATATTACATCATCAAGATTTAGGATCGAGCGATCGATTGCACTGAGTTTTAAATGAATCGACCACGTGGTTGTCGAGAAATTAATTGAAGTAATAAGGAATATCGCCTTTTTATGAATTGTTACCGTTGAAACGGTTGAGACAGATGTACAGTCACTGACAAAACTTCAGTTGAGCACCCGCCAATATCGTCGAATTTGACTTCAATTATTATTAAAAGTTGAGAATTAACATTACTAAGTGTTAATTTATTGTTGGTTATGATGATGAATTTATTGTTGGTTAATTTATTGTTGGTATGGTCTAGATTGATAAATCCCCGATTCACCCTCTTTGAACTAAATTTTTGGCCGATGATCCGTCCAATAAGCCCTCAATTGACCAATTGGTTTTTTTTAGAAATTCGAATGAATTTACAAAATTTTGAGGAATTAACTACCAAATGGATACTTGTTTGCACGGGAATATTGAAGAAAATATATAGATTTACGAGCAGAAATCACTAGCGACATTTTTTTAAATTTCATATCCAATACAAAATATATAATCGGTGCTTTGCATTGTCAGAATACTAACCGTTACTTCACTTTTATTTTTTTTTCATGGTATGAAAAATCTATAATATTAGAATATCTACATTTTCTATAATATTTAAAATGATTAAATACCAATTTTGGCTTCCTCATAGAAAAAGCTTTGGCAAATGTGTAAAATGATAAGGAAGCCATGAGCAAGGTTCTACTTTGCACCCTTTTTTTTACTTTTGTGACGTTGTGAGTGTGATGTAAGTCTAAATTAATATACGTGACGAACGAAAGTATTGGCACAGTGGTGCCACCACGGTGCAAGTAATTCTAGTAACTACGGCAGTACAGTTGAGATCGGCTTTATTTAACATAATAATACTGTCGAATGTTATGCTTCATTATTACACAAAAAGATCGATTGCAAACAATTTGGTAGCAACGAAAAAAAATTATATATATTCCAATGTCCATTTGAACAGGCACAAAAGTATTGGCACAAGGCGTAAACGTAATAAAAAAAATATTAATATTCAGTGGGCAGTCCTTTTCTTCTGAGAACCTCCCGCAATCTGTCGGGCATAGAGTGCACCAGCGTTCGTATGACTTCAGGATCAAGAATATCCCACTCTTGCTGAAGGACTTTATTGAGATCGGTTTTACTGGAAATATGGTGTTTTCTGATCCTCCGCTCCAACTCATGCCAGATATTTTCAATCGGATCTAAGTCTGGGGATTGTGGTGGGAATGGTAACGTGTGTGGGATGTTGAAAATAATCCATTCGCGAACTTTATGAGCAGTATGTTTTGGATCATTATCTTGCAGGAAGTAAAAATTGGGCCCCAAATTCAGCTTTTCCGCACTTTTTTAAAGATTTTCTTTTAAAATGTTCATATACACATGCTGAACCATCGTTCCGTCGATAAAAACAAGCTCCCCAACCCCAGATGAACTCATGCATCCCCACACCATCACGCCGCCACCCCCATGTTTGACGGTGGACTGAAGATTTTTCGCGTCAAATTCGGTATCAGGCTTTCTCCAAACCAAAACTCTACCATCTGATTGAAAGATATTGTATTTACTTTCGTCAGAAAAGACAAATTTATCCCAAAAATCTGTCTTCTTATGTACGAATTCGTTTGCAAATTCTATCCTTTTATTTGTATTAACCTTGCTTATGTATGGCTTCTTTCTTGAAACTCTAGCATTGTAGCCGGCACTTTTGAGCACTCTACGAACAGTTATGGGATGGACATCGGTACCGAGGTCTTCTCTCAACGTTGCTGCTATCTCCGTTGAAGGGGTTTTAGGATTCATCTTTATTGTGTTAATGATTTTCCTTTTCTCCCTTTCAGAGAGCTTAGGTGGACGCCCACTTCGCCAACGATCTTCCAATTTTTCTTTACCCTTAAATCGTTTAATAACACTTCGCACGGTAAAACGACTTTTATCAACAACCTTCGCAATTTCTGCATAGGATTGGTTTTGATTGTGCAAGTTTAATATGATTTTTCTCTCTGCGACGGTGGTTTCTCGATTTTTTCGTCCCATTCTTTCGCTTTAACGGTTCCCACTGTACTGCGCAGTTAATTTTCACCGAGAATACGTTGGGATTCCCCTCTACTCAATGAAACTTCCTTACCGACCGAGGGCAATGCCATAAAACAATTTATAAATAGAATTTTATACCCTGTGCCAATACTTTTGTGCCTGTTCAAATGGACATTGGAATATATATAATTTTTTTTTTGCTACCAAATTGTTTGCAATCGATCTTTTTGTGTAAAAATGAGGAATAACATTTGACAGTATTATTATGTTAAATAAAGCCGATCTCAACTGTACTGCCGTAGTTACTAGAACTACTTACCCCGTGGTGGTACCACTGTGCTAATACATTCGTTCGTCATCAATTCTTCGTACAAAATTTTCGCTCGGAATCTCGAAAATTCTGGAAGCTAGAGCACTTGCCTTGATTTTCGAAAAATTTCACAACGACATGAAATATGAATGGCTCGCTGGATTTTTCCCAAATTCAATCCGAAACATCTTCTGACAATAGTGCAACTTCGTGCCAAAATTTAGTCCGACATCTAGAAAATTGCGCCAGCTAGCGTGCGCAAACCGTTTTTTTACACCTTTCAAAATTTCTTAAAACAAAAGCACTCCATGGATTTTTTTAAAATTCAGTAACGAGCATCTCCCTGTAGTCGTTCAACATTACACTGAATTTGACCTCGATATCTCTAAAATTGTGGGAGCTAGAGACCGAAAATAAATTTTTGAACTTTTTCAAAAACGTGTAAAAACAAAAGATCTGCGTGGATTTTTCTAAAAATTGAATCAAGCTATGCACCGTGAACCCTTCACATGCGTGACAAGTTTCAGCTTGATATCTCGAGCCGATTTTTAGATATTTTGGAACATTCTGAACACGTTTTCATGAACAACTCGAAAAAATGCACGCAAACAAAGCGTCCTCTATGAGGAAGCAATTTTCCGTTGACAATCGAAACGATCGTCGATTCAGCGTGATTTGTTTTTTTCATTCGAATATACTCACAGCAATTGCAGCTGCGGCTCGCTCTTCGAATCTTGTTTTTTTCGGTGAACCATCTTTGCCATTATCGACGTTCTCATTTCTCTGACGCTTTCCACCGCCTTTGTTGAATTTTCCTTTGGGATGACCGGCCTTCACTCGAACGGCCCGGCCTTGAATGACCGTGCCATCGAGATGCATGGCCAATGCCGCGCCATCGGGAGTCTCGAAGTTGATGTAACCAAAACCGCGTGAAACTCCGGTATGTCGGTCGCGGATTACTCTCACAGACTCAATACGTCCGCATTCCCTAAACGTTTCCCAAAGAACGTTATCCACGATCGCTGCAATCGAACAAAAAATACAGACTTTATTATTTTTGACCCGTCGCACACCTTCAAATAATAACATATCGATCGCATGGGGTCCAGCGAATCCCACTCGCAAAAACCGAACTCATCTGCGTCATTTTTAATGTATCGACTTGAATCTTGCGCCAAACTTCGATTCAACATGTTTCCCAAATAATCTATGGAATAGTAATAGTCGTTCTTCTATTCAACATTATTAAGTAGTCCAAACACAATGAGAAAAAAAATCACAAAATCTGACAAAAAAAAAAAAAATGAAAAATTGTAATTTTTGCCATATGGTGAAGAATCTTACGTCATTTTACTCTTGAGACATGATATTAAATTTGGAAACATTTTTGAATGTACAGTATTCGTATTTCACAGATATATTTTTTATATACGTGATTGAAGCAAAATCTTTGATTTTTTCAAAGCACTTTGATTCGAAATTGTAAGAGATATCTGATATTGCACAGGTCATGTCGCAAAAATTCTCATTGGTATTTTACAGTTACATTCAGATATTATAAAAAATGTAGAAAAATCGCGAAAAAAATGTTTTCACAAAACCAGAGCAAAAAAAGAGAGAGAGAGAGAACAGAGAAAAAAAAATTTCGTTGTAAATCAAAACGATATTAATACATGTTTGAAGCAACATCTTCAATTTTTTCAAAGCGCACTTCAATTCGAAATTGCAGAAAATATTTGATGTTGCGCCGGTCATGTCGCGAACATTTTTCAACGATGGTCGTTGCGACATTGCGACCGTCCTGGTAATCGGAAACAAACTTTTTTTCTTCCATTCTTTACGAATGTGATTATCGTTCGACCCTGCATTTTTTTCATTGCTCCACAATTACGATTTTTCCGGACCACAAGAAGTGAACGTTTTAATGTGAAAAATCAGTGTACCGTCTTCGAAGCACCGTCATTTTGTAATTTTTTCCTTAGTAATTTCTTATTGGAGGGTCGAACGATAATCACATTCCTAAAAAATAGAATAAAAAAACAAAAAGCTTTTGGTTCCAATTTCGAATAAACTGCTTTGAAAAAATTAAAAATGTTGCTTCAAACTTGTCTAATTGTAGGTAACTGTGAAATACCAATACTGTACATTCAACAGTTTTTCTAAATTCCTAAATACCTAAATTCTAAAATCTCATTTCTAAATTCCTAAATTCTAAATTCGAAAATCTCATTTCTAAATTCCTAAATTTTAAATTCTAAAATCTCATTTCTAAATTCCTAAATTTTTAATTCTAAAATCTCATTTCTGAATTCCTAAATTCTAAATTCTAAATTCTAAAATCTCATCTCTAAATTCCTAAATTCTCAAATCTCTTTTCCAAATTCCTAAATTCTAAAATATCATTTCTAAATTCCAAATCCCTAAAAAACTCCCTCGAAAATGCGTATACAAATGAGAAGACCCCCCAAAAACGTCGGAAATTCACGTAAACGCGAAAAATTCCCATTAAAAAAAAAAACCAACTCACTGAATGGCAGATTTCCCAAAAACACGGTATGTTTGTTGTCCGTGGATTGTTCCTCGAACTTGGCACGATCGACCCTCAAGTAATTGCCCTCGAATCTCTTTCCGTTCATCGACAAAGCCTTGTCCACGGATTCGATATTTTTGTAAGTCACGTACCAGCAAACGTTCGTCGATTTCGGATGAAAGTTCTTCTTGATAGCGGTGACCTTGAGACTCATTCGCGGATCCGCCGCGACAACGCCACGCATTCTCATATTCTCAATGGGTCCAAATTTGTTGAAAGTCTTTCGGACAAGCGACAATTGCGTGTCTTTGGGCACATTGCCGATGAAAATGGTTCTCTCCAGTTGTTCCTCTTTCTTCTGTTTCTCAACGAGTTGCGGATTTTCCACCGGATCTTTCATGGTTTTTGATTTTTTCGATTTTTTCACATTCGCATCATCATCATCGTCTTCGATGGTTTTTTTCGACCTGGTGACCTTCACGTTCTTGGCGGGTGACGAAGCAGCGTCGTCTTCGTCGTCGTCGCTGGTCGCTTCGTCATCGTCGCCCTCGAAGTCATCGTCGTCGGTCTCGTCGGCCAGACTCGTGCCAAGAATGTCTCCAAGATCCGCCCCGTCATCGTCGTCGTCGTCTTCATCGTTGTCCGACTCTTCATCGTCGTCGTCGGACTCTTCATCGTCGTCTTCGTCGTCGTCCTCGTCGGTGATTGTTGTTACGGTCGACGAGTTCATCGACTGATCGACTTCATCGTCCGAATCGATTTCATCGTCGGATTCTTCGGGTTCTTGATCGCCAACAAAGTCCTCGTCGTCGGATTCGTCGACTATGCTGTCGCCGAGCAAAACTTTTACGGTTGGACTCTTCGCTTCGTCCTCTTCCTCATCATCATCGTCCTCATCGTCTTCATCGTCGTCTTCGTCGTCTTCCGAAGACTCTTTTGCATCGCCTTTCGACTTCAAACCTTTGAACATCTTCACGCCTTTGTTTTCCACAGCTTGATCCGCTTCGTCGGCGCTGTCCGCGTCGAACTCGTCGTCGTCCTCGTCGGTCGCTTCGGCCAGGCTGGTTCCAAAAATGTCAGGCACGTCATCGTCGTCCGCGTCGTTCGACGACGAAGACGTATCCGCAGCGCTCACGACTTCGGTGATGGAAATTCCTTCGTTGTAATCAACGTCCGACGAACTGTCGTCCTCTTCGTCCTCGACTTTCGCTTTCTTCGGCGACGATTTTTTTGGGATTTTCGGACTTTCGGACTTTGGGGATGCGAATTTTGGTGATTTTTTTTTTTTCGTAGGCGAATCGGAAGCGTTTTGGGATTTTACTTTGCCATTGGTGGGTTTTTTTTTAGAACCGTTTATCAGGGGCACTTTGCCGATTGGAGTTTTTTTGAACTTTTGTTGTTTTTTCTTGTGCACCGAACCGTTCTTCAGACGCATCAGACTGTCCTTGGAGGACTGTCGCGCTGGTTTTACTTTTGTCATTTTGACAAATCGGGGGTGGCTGTGGTTTTTGTGTTTATTGGATTTTTTGTGATTTCTGGAAAGAAAAGGTTTTTTGTATTTCGTGGATGGAAAATGAAAGTGCATCGACGCGAGAGTTCTTTATTTCGTATTTCGGTTTGTGTTATGCAGATTATTTTTGAGTTGTGAGGAAACGTTCTCGATTGTTATAGCAGTTTGAGATAATTCGTGATCGTGCGTCTATTAAATTTTTAAAATACAAAAAAAAAACTAATAAATTTAAGAATCACAATTAAGCCACATGCTTCGACCGAATAATCATGAATCGAAATAATTTCGGTGTTCGATTAGAAAAATGTTCGAACGAATAAAAAAGTCATTACTTTGTCACTGCGATTAAGGTATTGCTGGATGGATATACAAAAATGTCAGAAATTCTTGAAAATTTGAGGAATTATAGTTCTCGTTGGAATAATGGTACATAAATTATTTTAGAATTTTTCACTGAATAATTTGGTAGTTGTAAATTTATGAATTTACTGTCATTCAACACAGTCGCTTATAGGAAAACAAGTTTCGCAGGCGTTAATGGTTGAAAAATAACTGGAACTGAATGTCGGTGAATTTCTGAAAATATTATATCATCAAGATTTAGGATCGAAAGATTGCGCCGAGTTTCAAAAGAATCGACTACGTAGTTGTCGATAAATTGATTGAAGTAATGAAGAATATCGCCTTTTCATGAATAGTTACCGTTGAAACGGTTGAAACAGGTGTACAGTCACTGACAAAACCTCAATCGAGCATATGCCAATATTATCGAATTTTACTTCAATTATTATTAAAAGTGTAGAATTAACATTACTAAGTGTTAACTTATTGTTGGTTGAGCTCTTTGTAACGCTAAACATGTAAGACATGGTCCAGATAGTAAATCCACAATTCGCCCATTTTGCAACAACTTTTTGCCAGATGTTTTATCCCGTAACACCTTGCAAACATTCCACAGGACGGCGAAAAAATGTTTGCATTCGAAAAGTACTGCATTATTTATGAAAACCAGAAAACGGTTTCCGTGGAAACCCAATTTACAAGTTCCCTGAAAATTTCAGCCAAAAAAAAAAAAAACAATCCGTTCCAAAGTTATAGCGTTTGAAAGGTGGCTAGGGGACAAACTGCAGGGTGCGCGAAGGTACCAAAGGCGCTATCTGCAAGTCGTGAGTACTGTTCGCCCGATGCTACGTCACTCGCGCACTTGAGTGTTCCGTAGCATATCTACGCCAATAATCGTCTTATCGTATTGCGGTTTAGACAGTCGAATTCGTGACACGTTCACGAGTGTTATGGGCTTTTGCAAAATTGGGAACCTCTTTTTTTATTCAATGCCAAAAAATCACTTGAACACGGAACAACAGCGCGGGCCCACATTTCTGCGGCTCGATCACGTACTTTTCACCGAAAGCAAGATATCTTGGGTGGAAAACTTCGGCTGAATTCCCTCTCTCAGAGACAGTCGGTAAAACGAATTTTCGTTCAGCCATTCTTTCTTAAACCTCGGATCTTTACAGGAAAACGTTGATTTTCCATAAGACCCAATAAGCAGTTAGCGCCTTTGGTACCTCCGCGCCCCTGCGGATACGACATTGCACGACTTGCTTGATTTTTAATAAAAAAACTATAAACAATTTTGATGTTTTGCAAACAGCTACGTAATGGGGGACCTTAAAACCTTCGAAAATGCAAAAAAGCGCATTTCGAAAAATTGTGGATTAGCGCCTTTGATACCTTCACCCCTCGAATGATTCTACGGAAAATCTAAATTCTGCATATTTATGATCCCGCATCTTCATCATTGGAACAATTTTTTTTCAATTTGTGACGTAAGTTGAAAAAAATTATCCTCGAAACAATGAACCATCTGTAGAATAGTTTTGCCATTCGCTAATTGCGAACCAAAAACGTTTGAAACACAAACCGTTGCAAAAAACGAATGCAGATTGAAATTGAGTGAGGTTAGGATTTCCACGTGGATTATAATCTCAAATTTGACGAACAAAGTTCGAAAATTATTGAAAATTCATCGACAAGTGATACCAGGGAATCAAGTGATGCTTAAAAAATTTGTATCACATGACTTACCTCGATAAATTCACAGGAAAAAATAAAATTCAACCGTTATTTTTTTTTTTTTTTGTTGATTTCGTACCGGCTTCTTACTGTCTCACTCTGACCAGGTGGAGCTTTGTGCGAGTTTATAGCGCGAAAATCGACGAGAGCTACAGCCGGAAGTCGACTACTTCGTTGTTCATGTCAAATACCAATTCGTCGGTTCGTCCATTTTGCAATGTGTTGCATCGGCGCGAGTGCGAGAGAGAACTAGCGAAATATACAAAACGCACACTACTTTGAAAAAAATCGATTGCATGCGAATATCGTGGCTGTCATTTTTTCTGAATTTATTTCAATGGCGACGAACTTTCTTTGGATGTCTTTTGGCATTTTTTACGGATAGGTGCGAACGAATTTACAACAGTTATTTGACTAGCGTGGTTTCCCAGACAGCTGCAGGCACTGACAATGAGCAGATATGAGTTGGCGCCAACTATTGAAACTGAGTTTTGGGTTAATATTGTGATTGATTTTCAAGTTTTTCGTTCATTTTGAACACAGTCTTGGACTAGTGAAGAGCTGGACAGGTGCAATTAATTTTATCGTGGACATTGTGTTGAAGTGAAACTTCTTTAACGGGGGTATGAAAATTTGAAAAAGTAACGAACATTAAGATCGCGTGAGGGGAATAGGCCGATACGTGGTGGGGGCCCCCCACCTGGAGGGAACGGCGAGACTGGGGAGTTTGACTCGGCGGACGTTCGACGGTGGAGAGAAGAGGGGCGGGGGCGGGGGTTGGAATCGTTGGAATGACGCGTTAGTATCTGGCAGTAGCAGCCCTATCCGACTCTTCGGTTTCAAGCCCGAAGCATGGACCATCATGTGACCCTACTCGAAACTAAACCACTAGGAGTGCTGCAGACGTTCTGCCCGGTTTCAGCGGGTTATTTGAAATAAATTTTGAATGACGAAATCTGAAATTCTGGGCATATGTGTGTTATAAGGTCATATAGAGCTGTTGAAAACTTGTCTGAAGATATCTATTGATGGTCACAAATATGAATGAAACTATTAAAATTGACGCACTGGCCTATGATAACTGCTTTTAGTTGAAATAACCATAAAAAAACAGTGATACCAATATTGCAAAGAAAGAAACAGTGCTTCTAGGGTGATTATATTTAAAAATACAACAATATATGATTAATAATAGATAAAAGTTTATCAAATGAAATGAGTTGCGGAGTTTACTTTTAATTATGATTTTTCAATATCAGATTACTAATCTCTGAGTATATCCAATTTCTGAACAAATATTAAAAATAATTAATTTAATAAACAAATTTTCAAGTGAATTGCATGATAGGATGATTCCGTAAGAAAGGTTCTTCTATAAGTTGTGATAAGAAAAAAAACACATTTACAACACGTATGTGTGTAACGTTATTTATTTCACAGCCATAGCGTTCATTTCATAGCGTTCCCACTTCAGGAACAATTCCTTATCGAGAGGGATGGAAAAGAGATGAACCTTCCCATGGTTTGATTTATACCCCGAATTATAATTGGGTATTATACATCGGTCACCTTTGTACCGAGGGTACCAAGGCATTTTCGTTGACAAAGACGTTCTGTGTATACTCAAAAATAAAATTTATTCGAAAGAACCCGCTGAAACCGGGCAGAACTTCTGCTGCGCTCCTAGCGGTTTAGTTTCGTGACGTCACAACAGGGGGTCATATAATTCCAGCCTTTTTTCGATGAGTCGGATAGGGCTGGGCAGTAGGCATGAAGCTAGTGAGTTTTCGTAACGCTTGTCGTGTTTGTCGCTTTCACAGTTTTCGTAACGCCAACTATTGAAACTGAGTTTTGTGTTTATATTGTGATTGATTTTTGAGTTTCAAATTATGCTCGTTTTCGAAATTTTATACAGTAAAATAAATCGTGTAATTCAACATCATGCCTAAAAATAAGCCAAGGGAAGAAACGAATCGGGCGTATTATCAACGACAACGTGGAAATAAACCGGCAAAACAGGCGCCAAAAAGTGCAAGTGAACGGATGCGAGAGTACAGGGCGCGAAAGAAGACGTTATCGAATGCAGCCACGGCAAGCGAATCAATTCGGAGCTCTGCAATACCGGCTGTGGAGGCAGAATCATCACAAACCATTGAAGCGCCATCAAAGGATGATGAATCTGATTAAATACATGGAATCTTGCCGTACAGCGACTTTGCACCTCATGAAAGTGTACGAAAAAAATTCAGAAAACAGTTTTTAGACAATACTTTCGGTGAAGTGTGCAATATTTGTGATCGATTATGGTTCAAAAACGATTTGAAGACCATAGAAGAGTCACATTGCGAGTTATTGCAGAATGACTTTTCGCAGATGGACATTACTAATTTTAAAGCGTGTAAGACTTTTTATCATGGGCGAAAGCCATCGACATCAACAAGAGATTTACAAGCCGAATTCAGGAGACTAAGTATTAATAAGTTACAAACAGTGGGACAACAAGTACTAAACTTCATCTCTGGAAAAAGAGGGATTTCTGTGTTCACACTGAATTGTCAAAGTTTGAAATTGCACGCAGCTGATTTACAAGACGAAGTTGCCAGAAATTCATCGTTTTTGGTATTAAGTGAAACTTGGTTGAAACAAGGCGAAAAAGTGGATGTACCAAATTTTGACTGTGTCGTCACATTCAAACGAGAGAGAACGAGATCTGGTGGTGTGGCGATTTATCGGAAGTCGGATACTGCAATCACTGTGACTCCACATTTGAAAGTATCTCTGAGACAAATGAACGCGATGAATGTGGGTACATGCGACATTGGGGATATTTGTTCTGCAAGATGTACTCTCGATAATGGACAATTCGTACTGATTGTTGCTGTTTACATATCACCTAACAAGAAAATCAATGATATTATCGAATTTATTCATCAAGCACTGTTGTCATACACACCTGCTGGTGCAGCATTGCTAAAAAAGGACTGGGGGAGTTTACCCATGATAATGAGCGGAGACTTCAATGTCAACTTCGCCAAGTCGGAGAGTCAACCTCTCATCGACTTTTTGGAAGGAGAATTGAATTTGAAAATCAATAGAAGTGTTAGTACTCCAACAACCAGGTCGGGTACAACGATTGATGCTGTATTCAGCAGGCATTTGACGAATATCAAGTCACAGACATTTGTGTCTTATTTTAGTTATCACAAACCAATTGTGACAATGATAGAGCCCGATAGTTAGAATTGAGACATGGCAATCGAATCATAAAAATCAGGGTAGAATTTCCACAAAATCACGAGAATTATTTATACCATATATTTTTCAATGTAATCACCAATTCATGTAAAATATATATCCACAAAAATGAATCCTAAATTGTCTTTTTTTAATTCATTTAAGATCATACCTGCATCCTATACTCATAAAATATGAAGGATTATGTACACTACCAACAGGCGCGAAGTTTCACTTCAGCCGCGCGTGGTTTCCACGCACACCATTTTTTTTCCTTCCGCAGTATTGCACCGAAAAATCCGGAACTCCGCACATTTTTCACTTATTGCAGCAGGTCTTTGATGCCAATTTAAAACATCTTTCAGTGATTGAATTCCGCAGTGAATCAGCAAGTTGAGATAGCTCGTTCTTAAAGGCTTCGATAAAGTTCGTAATAACGGAAACTATGTGAGATACGACGATAATGCAAATGACCTTTTTTTTAGAAAATTGAATTCTCTACAAAAAAAAATTAAATTCTATTTTTTCCTTTTTTCTAAAGTTTTGGAAATATAAATATATATTTACTATAACTATATATTTTCTGGCGATCCTCACGACATCTTGGCGAACTTGTTTGGTACTACGTTCTAACGATCCATCGTTAATTCTGGCTCTCCAAATCCAGCGACCCAGGTACCAAAATATTAACGAGGCACTGGCAATCTCTCTACTCATCCCTGGAAAACTCAATATTTCTCTCTCCGTGACAGCACGACAGTTTCCCTGTGTTTCACTGTCCTGCCATTTGAGTTTATTAATCCCCCCCCCTCCGCCCGATTCAACAAGCATGTCGTCTGTCTCTCTCATATCGCCGCCGGTGCGACAGAGATGCACGAATCTTCACTAATTGTTATTTAACGTCGTCACACAATCCCAACTGTAAAATACGGAGAACGATTGACTGCAATATTATAAAACACAATCAAACGTTTTCATATTATGCGCAAAAAATCAATCGCGGTTGAGAACAATGCGTTACAGTTTTTCTTACCGATCGAGCACAAGCACATCATCGCAAAACAATGTCCCACAATTTATCTCGTTCTCTGTCCCTCCGCAGGGAGCGTCGTTGACGCTGTCTCCCTCGCACACACGCCAGCTAGCTCGGTGTGATCCCCTCAAGACGATTGGACAATGTGCCACATATTTCGCTCCTTCTCTCTCCCTCCGCAGCCCGCGCCAATGGGGCTATCTCTCTCGCTCTCATAGCCTCCTGACCCATGTGATCCATCGTCTCAACCACACAACAATAAATCGTGATTAAATAAGCAGATTTTCATCGAACAATAATGATAATTTGTCAAGAACTAAATTCCAACAAATCGTTGCTGGATCTGAAATTTTTTGATATGAAGGCGGACCTTCAAAATTAAAAAATACCCGAAAGCGTTACATTGCCAGGCGAATGACATCTATACCCCTATCGCAATATTAAGAAACAAAAAAAAATGCACAAATCGCGATATGTCGGATCCAAACCGTGTTGGGAAGCTGTGTGAGCCGAAGTAGGGGGCGACGGTAGGGGGAGGGGGCGGGGGGAAGGAGGAGCCCATAGTCGGTGTTGATTGACTGTCTTCGTTCTGCGTGTTCGAAGCGTCGAAGCTTGTGGTTCGCAGATGATTGCAAACCTTTCGAATCTACGTCTATAACTGTATCGTCCAAGTTCGTGGATTTGAGTTTTAACGATAATTATCGTCGTATTTGGGTTCGAACGATGAAAAAATAACAATCGATAGGGCTGTGACAAAACCGTGAACTTGCGAATAGGTGCCCACGGGCACCCGACCAGGCCCGTATCCACAGAAAAAAAAGAAAAAAAAAACAACAAAACAAAAGAAGGAAAAACAACAAAACATGGACGCCGTTGAAATTGATACGACGGAGGAAGTGCAAAACGACGATGGCATTGATACGACAGTGCCGGAGGTCTGTCGCGTGTGTTTGCACGGAAATTTGTTGATGAGAGATCTTTTCGTCGAGAACGAGGTTGTCTCGTTGTCGACGAAAGCCATGAGTTTCGCTAGTGTGAAGGTTAGTCGATGAAAAAAATTTTGAGGTTATCACAATGTATCAATTCACATTCGATGAGTTTGTTCATGAATTTTTCGTTGTCATTGTTGGCACACGACTGTTTGCATGTGTGTGTGTGTGTGTTGAAACGATCCTGGGAGACTGAGGGTCGACCCTAACCTCACAATATTTGTTACCTCTCAATGTTGTCGCAGTTTCGGGCTCGCTTTTATGACGCCCGAGCTGATCCGAGGGATAGCTGACTGTAAACAACAGGCGCGCAGCGATTGTTGTATTAGTAGGTGTACGTGCGAAGCCTCGTTGTGGTTCGATGTTTATTGTTGGCCACGCTACGCGGCAGCGAGAAACGAACCCGAAAACGCTTTGACATTAGTCGATACCACGGTGACGATGTATCGTAGACTCAAAATTCATAAAACTCGGCATACTTATAGGCATTGATGAGAAAAAGGTTCAGCTGAATTTTTATGGCTTTCCGGAGCGCGAGAAAAAATATATCAACACTTTTATTTTCATACGTTTAATATGGAGCCTTATGGAAAATCATGCTCAATTTGATATAATACAAAAAGTCCTCGTCAGATTTCAATGAAAACAGTTAAGCTGCAAGTTGAATATTCGGAGAACATTTTGGGCACTTGACAGTAGAGATCAGGAGACTGTGATGATAATAATGAGCAAATAAACATTGGGAAAATACAGTTTATATGAGGAGTTGGTCGTGATCCAGTAGACGTGGCAACGTTGCGCATTTGTTTCCCATCTTCTTTCTCTCTCTCTCACTAATCGACATCATAGCACGCAAAGTTGCCGCATCAAAGGAATACGTTAATCAGGAGATGGTATATCTTAGGCTTGCTTTGACTCTTACAGTATGTAGGATACTACCTCAACCCTGGGTTCAGAATCACCGACAAATTGTAGAAATTAATGACTCGGAAATTGTTTTCCGTTCCGATCGAATTCGGGATCCACCGATCGCGATTAAAGAGAGTTATCGCCATGCCACGTAGATAATCGTTTTTGTCTGTTGCGTTCGTATGTTCGGCCAGATGCTACCCGAAGACGGCCTGCCCGGTCAGGTGTGCTGCGACTGCGCCGACAAATTGGATTCGGCTTACGAATTCAAGCTGCAAGTCGAACAAGCTGACAACGTACTCAGACAGAGATACGATTCGTTGAACATCAAGGAGGAACTTTTTTTCAACGAAGTCGAAGTGCACTTGGAGGGCGAACGAGCGGACGTCGAAGACGAAGATTCGCAAGTCATGGAGACGGACGAGAGTTATCAGACCAACGTCGATAGTCTGAGCGGCGAGGTGGTCGACGATGAGAAATCCACATTGCTGAAGGATCATTTGGCTCTGCTGCAAGTGCAAAAACTTGCGGAGGAAGAATGCGCGGCGAGCTTGAGTGAGAACAATCGAATAATAATTATTTGAGCGCAAGGTTCTATTATTTTTGAACGTTTTGTTGGATTTTTGTATTTGATTTTTCATACTTTTTTCACTGAAAAATGATGCTGCGTTCAGCATTTCAACAAGCTTGCAAAAGAATCCACAGATACAATAATTTTGACGCAACGTTTCATCATTTGAAAATATTTAATTGAATTTAATCTTTAATTTTCATACTTTTTTCACCGCTAAAAAATCCCAACTTTTTTTATTTTTCCATTAAAAATAACAGCATTTCAACGAGCTTGCGAAAGAATCCAACAAAAAAATTATTCTTCGCAAGCTTTTATTATTTCGATAAATTTAATTGAATTTAATATTGAATTTTCATAATTTTTCAAACTGATAAAAACTTACTGTCACTGGTTAATCATGATTAATCCCAACTCGTTCGATCTTTCCATAAAAAAAAAGCATTTCAACGAGCTTGCGAAAGAATCCAACGAAAAAATTATTCGTCGCAAGCTTTTATTATTTCGATAAATTTAATTGAATTTAATATTTCATTTTCATAATTTTTGGAACTGATAAAAACTTACTGCCACTGGTCAATCATGATAAATCCCAACTCCTTCGATCTTTTCATTAAAATCAAAAGCATTTCAACGAGCTTGCGAAAGAATCCAACAAAAAAATTATTCGTCGCACACTTTTATTATTTCGATAAATTTAATTGAATTTAATATTTCATTTTCATAATTTTTTAAACTGATAAAAACTTACTGCCACTGGTCAATCATGATTAATCCCAACTTCTTCGATCTTTCCATTAAAAACAAAAGCATTTCAACGAGCTTGCGAAAGAATCTAACAAAAAAATTATTCGCCGCACACTTTTATTATTTCGATAAATTTAATAGAATTTAATATTTAATTTTCATAATTTTTCCGATAAAAAATTCATTCGATCTTTCCATTCAGACGAAAAGCATTCCAACGAGATTGCCGAAGAATCAACTGTAGCCGAGATGCTCGAATCCACATCGGATCACAGTCAGTATTTGGACGTGAACGACGACAACGGCGACGAAATAGCGACGTGCGAAATTTACGGACAATCCGTGAAGGAAGAAACGATGCACGTGATCGAAGGAATGGCCATTGACGAGCACAATTACATAATGCAACAGGGTTACGGTCTGGCGAGAACCGAGGAAGAATTGGAATCCCAAGAAACCGTCGATTCGACAGCAAACGAAACATCCGAATATCTGTCAATGATGAACGACGAAATAAATTCGAAAAACACATCCGAACAATCCGAAAATTCCATAAAAATCGAACAATCGATAAATCACGAAAACGTTAAAAGCGACGCAACAACACCGAACGAAACGCGTCGTAGCAAACGTCAATCGTCAAAACGCATGCGCAACACCGATCAAGACAATTATTTCGAAAATTTAAATCTCAGCAGCAGATTGAAAAAAAATCATGAAAAATTGGAAAAAATATTTTTTTTGTGTTATCTCTGTGACAAACAATTCGTATCGAAGAACATATTGAAGGAACACATGCATTCGCACGAGGAAGTTCGTCGTACGTTGTCGTTGAAAAAAACGGAAAAATTTGATAAACGTTCGAGTCCGACGAAAATATCATCGACGAGAACGACGTCGGCCACTTCAACGCCAACGTCGTCCGGTAAAAAATCCAACAAATGTCCGTACTGCGGAAAAGAATATTTGTACGTGATATCGTTCAACAAACATTTGAAACAACATGAAAAAAATAAAGATTCGTCGAGGGACGAAGGTTCGATGACTTTTGAAGAATCTTTGCGAGCCAACGACGACGAAGACGACGAAGACGAGGACGATGAGTCGAATTTCGTGACCCACGAAGACGACAACGACGATCCAACGTCCGAAAACCCGAACGAACGAGTCAAACGGGAAAACGACGATCGTGAAAACGACGAACAAATCACGAAAAAACGTAATTCCAATCGTTCGACAATCACACAAAATTTTACGTGCGAAATTTGCGAAAAAAATTTCGACGCAAAATCAGCTCTTAACGATCATCATTGCGAACACGTGAAAATTTTCAAATGCAACACTTGCGATCGTGAATTCGACGAATTGGAAAAATTACGTCGTCATCGTTCGGACCACGTGGTAGACGGTGTATTATCGTCTCAGGATCTCGACGATCACATTTATCAACGTGAATTCGACGTCGTTGGTCCCCACGACGATGAGACATCGATCAATTACGAAACAATCGACGACGAACAATCGCAAATTAATTTGCAAACTATAAACGACGAACAAAATATTTCACAACGTGAAAATGATAATGACGATTCGGCGAATGACAACGACAACGAATGGACGTTGGAAATTCAACCGAACGACGATGAAAATTACGAGGCGACGGATTGCAAGGAAAAAATTGAGGAAATAGACGAGAATTGGTCGGAGAGCAAAGATTTGAAATGTCCGAATTGTCCGGCTGTTTACACTCACGAAAAATCATTGTCCAGACACATGGAAACTCACATCGATGCGAATTACGTTTGTAAAATTTGTAAAAAAAAATTTTCGCGAAAAGAACGTTTGCAACGTCACGTGGAACAGCAGCACGAACGTGAAATCTGTGCTTACAAGTGTGACGATTGTGAAAAAACATTTGGCAACGAATTGACTATGAGAAATCATTTGATCGCGACTAATCACAAAACTCGTGTTCACGGTGTGAATTACGATCCTAATAAACGTTTGAAACGCGTTGCCGCCAAAGCCGCGCAAAAAATAATCGACAAGATAAAAACCGAGGATATCATGGACGACGATGGAACGTCGGGTGAGACGATCGATGGTAAAAATTCGAAAATCGACGCGCGTTGGTCGGCGGAAAATTCGAAGACTCATCAGACGTCCGCGTCCCGAAAATCGCATCAACGCAACGGACGACGATGCGATTTCGAGTGCGAGACTTGCGGACGTAAATGCAGTTCGAAACAATCGTTGACGAAACACGTGCAACAGCACGGAATTAAAAATGAAAATTTCGATGATTTTGCGAAAATTGATGGAGGAAAAAAATCGGTTAGTTTCGATCTTGGCGATGGTTCGACTTTGGCGACGCAGCAAAAAAAATCGTCGAGTCGCGACGAAGCGACGATCAAGCGGGAAAACCCGGAGGACGATGATAATTCGGATTTCGAGAGCGGTCTCGATTGGCCAATGGACAGTCACAAATGTCCGACTTGCAAAAAAAAATACAGCACGAAAAAATCATTGTTGCGTCATCAGTTGTTGCACGAGGAGCCCCATTTCGAGTGCGACATATGCAATGTGAAATTTTATCGAAAGGACAAATTGAAATCGCATTATGACAAATGTTCGGAAAAAAATCCGGATCAGGTGAGAAAGTGTAATATTTGCGGTGATAGTTTTGAGAACAATGAGATGCTGAAGGAACATCGTGGGAAACACGTGGATGAGGGAATTTTGACGGAGGACGATTTGAGGGACATAGAACCGGATGAGAGGAGAGAGGGCGGGAAGATTGTGAGGAAGAGGAGAACGGATATCGTGGGTTTGGAGTGCACGGAGTGCAACAAACGTTACACATCGCGGAAAGGACTTCTTCGGCATATACAGGTGCGGTTTTTTTTTCATTTTTTTTTTTTTTTTTTTTTCATTTTGAAACATTTTTTTTTTGTTACATATTTTTCGGGTTGGTCTGGAAATTCGGAACGCGCAATTTTTGGAACGACAATGCTCGGAACGGTCGAAATTTGGAATGGGTATGTACGGGGTGTCCCATTTGAAAAAATATAGTCGAAAAACTCTTCGGGAAAAGAAGTGACGACAAAATGGGTCAGATGATGAAATCTGTGCTCTTACAGTTCATGGATTTATGCTGCAAGCATAACGGCAGTTTTTTTTTGAAAATGGGAACAATACTTTTGAACCACCTGAAGTTGTTCCTTTTTTCGAGACGAATTTAACGATAGCCTGTGTTAAGGATCTTTCATCGATTTTTCATGAAAAAATCGATCGTATCGAATCGTAAATTCGGTTTGCCTTACTGCGTGGAACACCGAAATCGCGGCCAATATCACGTAAACCAATATGAGCTGATAATAATAATCTTAATATCAGTTTACGTGATATCAGACGCGATTTAGGTGTTCCACGCAATGAGGCACACCGAATTTTACGATTCGATACGATCGATTTTTTTCATGAAAAATCGATGAGAAATCCTTAACACAGGGTATCGTTGAATTTGTCTCGAAAAAAGGAACAACTTCAGGTGATTCAAAAGTATTGTTTCCATTTTTCAAAAAATGTGATTATGCTCGTAGCATAAAAACATAAGCTGTGAGAGCATAGATTTTATCAGAACTATGTTTCTCCCTTCGATTCCTACAACTTTCATCAGACCCATTTCGTTGTCACCCCTTTTCCTGACGAGTTATTTCGACCGTACTGTTTCAAATGGGACACCCCGTATAGGTATAGTTGCGTACTTCGTCCACCGGCCGCGAGACTACATTGTCCGACCTTCGAGCTCTCCCACGCGTGAACTATCGATGTTAGATGTATGACGTCGAGGACTTTTTTTTAGGAAATTTAATTCTCTACAACATTATTCATGTAAACTTTTGGTCTATATAGCGTTGTTCTGCCAGCGTTTGGACAGGAAGATAAAAATATATTCATCGATTCGATACATTTTTATCTTCCTGTCCAAACGCTGGCTGGACAACGCTATATAGACTAAAGTTCACGTGAACAATGTAGAGAATTAAATTTCCTACAAAAAAGTCCCCGACGGCATATATCTAACATTGATAGTTTACGCGTGGGAAAGCTCGAAAGTCGGGCAATGTAGTCTCGCGGCCGGTGGACAAGGTACACAACTATACCTATATATAATATTCCGAATCTTGACCGTTCAGATCATTGACGTCTCAAGCATTGCGGGTTACGTTTCTTACATGTGCGTTGAAAAATGATGATGATAATAGTAACGTCGCAGAAAACCCGCAGACAAAATAATAACCAAAGGGTAAATTTATTATTATAAAAATAAATAACCGAAACACATGAAATTCTATCGTTAAAAAAATACAAATTCATTTGCTTTTATGAAATATTGAGGGACATTACGATTTCTGTGCCCCCTGAACTTGACCATGGATTTATGTTATATAGGCAAAAAGAAATCGCTTTTAGAGAGTTAAAAAAATCGAATTTTTGTATCATTGCTATCCGACGCGACGTCGACTAATTAATGGCCTATTCCCTCAGATTCAATCGGAGGAGCTTCGATTTTATTCAGGCTGGAGTCTGCTTTAGAAGGCCTGAAAAGGCGTGTTGGGGGGGGAGGGGGGATTTAGGGCACAAAAAAACGCAAGTCTAGCAAACTTGTTAGATTATTTTATTGCATATTTGAACATTAAAAAAAAAATTTCTGAGCGAAAAATATATACAAACGCAGCAGATTTTTATGCACATTTGTGTAATCACCATTGAATTGCAGTCTTCAATCGGAGGGAAAGATGAAGCTCGTAATTTTTGTCCGAAACAAAAGAACCGAAGAAAATTTCAATTTCCTTATATTTTTCTTCTAGATGAACCAAGAAAAACCCAAAAAAATTGTGAAATTCAAAATTTTTCTCAGGTTTGCGAAAAATGTGCTTTTTGTAACGAAAAAAAAGTCCTTTCAACTCGGTAAAAGAGTTGTTTAGAATTTTTTTCCATGAATCTTTTTAGATCAAATAAAAGAGAATACAAAACCGAAGCTAAACGAGCCTTGGTTCTTTTCCATTGGTCTTCTAGTTTTCTTGCAATCACGCCCGCCAGTTTTGAAAAATCGTAAAAATAGATTTAAGCAATGAAAAAAAAAACCGATCATTTGAGCCTTTTAAAGCAGGATCCTGCTTTATAAATATACCTTTTTTAATTTCGCCGTTGACGGATCCAGAAATTATAATCTTGTCTCAAATTTCTATAGCTCGAATTGACTTCCAATGTTCGCGGTTGAATTTACCGCTTATCTTGTTTCTGGTTAAATTCACCTCTCATCAAAAGCGTTTTTGAGGCTTGGAGTTTTTCGAGTTTTTCGGGGATTCTTTGGGACGTTTTTGCACCTAGGTTTTTTTTTAAATCAGATTTTTTGTATTCTTTAAAAGAAGTTTCTTTTTGCTCATAGTATCTCAATCAATCTCATCAATCAAGCTCATCAATCCATGAAAACATGAAATAAAAAAAAGGAGGAAGAAAAATTAAATCGCCGGAAAAAAAACGTTGAAAACGGTGAATTTAAATTTTTAAAATTTTTGGAAAGTGATTATTTTTGCCCATAGAAGATAAATACAGGGTCAAATAGAGGGACCACAAAAATCGTAATCTTGCCAAATATTGCAATATCGAATTAATAATTAATAATAGCAATACACAAACAACAATATCCTCATTAAATATTGCACAAAAAAAAGAACCCCTAAGTACAAAAAAAATACAAAAAAACCCAACGAAACCCCCGAAGTACCCAGACAACAGAAAAAACCCCAAAGTACACGAAGAACAGCGTAAGTTGGCGGAACAGTCAAATTGCGGAAAATTCAAAATATTTTAGGTTATTCGGTCGCGGTTATTCTATCTTTTGGTTATTTTGTCGCGAGAACCACCCAATAGCCGAACTCCCAATAGTCCAAAACGTGGCGCCCCTAGCGGAATATTTTGGGACCAAATGCAGTGATCCTCCAATCGAAGTAATTCAACACTACCATAAATACCAATCGAACCCGTTTCGCTATTGGTCAATTGATCGACCTTTCAATAGTCATGTCCCGCCCATTTTTAGCGCTAATTTTGAATTATTGGCAGGCTGCTCTGTATTTTATCCATCAATAATAATGATAAAAAAATTGTCAATGCAATGCATTTTATTGGAAATTGAATCGTTTAAGATTTTTGGCCATTGGGACTGTCATTTGAGATGTTAACATTTTTATTGAGGGGGTTGGTTCATGAATCGCACAATGTAGGGTCTACAATGATTGAATTCATTGGGTTTTCATGGTAATCAGGGCTCGATGGGAGCGGGATTTCGGCGAAAATTTCGCTCCAAGGTTTGAGGATTTCCTTTTTCTTCAAATTTTAAAGTTTGGTTCGTTCGATAGCAAACTAGAATAATGGTTTTACGTTTTTCTTCTTCTTTGAAATTATAAACGGCAGTTTATTAACAAACCGGTACAGTGACTGTAAATGTTTCTTCTTACAAATTATAAAACGCCACATTCCTCGATAGCAAAAAGTGTAAGTTTTAGATCGTTCGTTTTCCAAATTGGAAACGCAATTTTGTCCAATAGCAAAAAAAGATAATGATTCGAGATTTTTTCTTTTTACGAATTAGAAAATGCCGGTTTGTTCAATATCAAACCAATATAATGATTTTAGATTTACTTTGTTTCAAATGATAAGACACCAGTTTGTTCAATATCGAACCAATATAATGATTTTAGATTTACTTTGTTTTGAATGATAAGACACCAGTTTGTTAAATTGCAAACCAATTTCGAAATTAGAAATAGTGGTTTGTTGATTGGCAAACCGATACAATGATTCTAGATTTTTTTCTTTTAAATTATCAAACGCCCATTTTTCAATAGCTAACCACTGGAGTTTTAGATTCTTCTTTATCGAAATTGAAAATGTCAATTTCATCAATACCAAAACAGGTTTAGAATTTCTATCAAGTCAGAAACGTTAATTTAATGATTCGCCGGTTTTTTAAGTAGCAATCCAGTATAAAAGTTTTCGATTGTTCTCATTCCAAATTAGAAACAGTAGTTTTTTCATTAGGAAACCAATTCAATGATTCTAGATTTTTTTTCTTTAAATTATCAAACGCCCATTTTTTTTTCAATAGCAAACCAGTAGAGTTCTATATTATTCTTCTTCTTCAGTTTTATATTTTCTTTCAAATCAGAAACGTTACTTTGATTAATAGCCACCCAATATAATAATTTAAGATTTTTCTTCTTTCAAATTGGAAACGTTAATTTGATTAATAGCAAACCGGTATAATGATTTTTAATTTTTCGTTTTTCAAATTATAAAACGCCTATTTTTCTCAATAGCGAACCCGTACAACAGATTTAGATTCTACTTCTTTGAAATTAGAAACTTCAATTTGATCAATAGCAAACCAGTATAAGGATTTTAGAATGTTTATTCTTCAAAATTATAAAACGCCAATTCATTTCAGTAGCAAACCAGTATAAGGATTTTAGCATGTTTCTTCTTTAAAATTACAAAACGCCAATTCATTTCAATAGCAAACCAGTATGAGGGTTTTATAATTTTTCTTCTTCATAATTATAAAACGCCAATTCATTTCAATAGCAAACCAGTATAAGGATTTTAGAATGTGTCTTCTTTAAAATTATAAAACGCCAATTCATTTCAATAGCAAACCAGTATAAGGATTTTAGAATGTTTCTTCTTTAAAATTACAAAACGTCAATTTAATTCAATAGCAAACCAGTATAAGGATTTTAGATTTTTCTTCTATAAAATTATGAAACGCCAATTCATTTCAATAGCAAACCAGTATAAGGATTTTAGAATGTTTCTTCTTTAAAATTATGAAACGCCAATTCATTTCAATAGCAAACCAGTACAAGGATTTTAGAACTTTACTTCTTCCGAATTATAAACATTCGTTCATTAATAAGCAATCCTATATAATGATTTCACACATTCCTACCCAACATATAACGTTTTAGTGAGCCAGTTTATTCAATAGCAAATCTATAAAATAATTCCAGATGTTTCTTATTTCCAAACGACAAAACGTCAATTTCTTCAATAGCGAACCAAAATAATTCGATCTACCACCATCTTCTTCGAAAATTACAACCCCAACTTCATTAAACATCAAACAATTAACCAACTCATCCCATTCACAACAATCTATTTCACAATTTCAGGTGCACGAGGGTAAAAAATATCTGTGCGACATATGTCCGAAAAAATTTTATCGTCGCGAACATTTGAAGATTCACGTTGCAAAACACAACATGATAAAACCTTACAAATGTTCGCGTTGCACAAAACGTTTCATCAAAGAGGAACAATTGGCCAATCATTTGTCGAAACACGATCGTAATTTCAAAAAAACAAAAGAAACGGACAGTTCGAAAAGATTTTTGTGCGAAATATGTTCGAAGAGTTTTACGCAATCGACGACGTTGATCGCCCATTTGCGAGCTCACAACGGAATAAAACCGTACGTTTGCGAGGTTTGCGCACGTCCGTTCACGACTAACGCATATCTGAAGATGCACATGAGAACGCACACGCAGGAACGTCCGTACAGTTGTCAATATTGTTCGCGGGCTTTCGCACGTGCGGACACGCTGGCCAATCATTTGACGTCGCACACGGGCGAGGCCAAGTATCATTGCAAATATTGTCCGAAAAATTTTCGACGATTGAAATCGCTCAAGGAACACGTTTTCATACACACCGGACAACGTCCGTACTCGTGTCCAACGTGCGATCGTCGTTTCAACAACAACGGCAGTCGTTATGCTCACAGCAAACGTTGCAAACAAAATATTTTGCAAAATCAAAATCGTGAGCAATCGTCGTCGCAGAATTTGGTTCAAGGATCGCCACAACACATTCGCATACATCAGTTGGCCGGTGATCAAACGGGACAGATGCAACTTGTGAAATCGCAGAATATTAAAACGATAACTATCGCCAGACCGAGCGAACAAATTTCCGGACATCAGGTTTTGCAGCATCAAGAATTATTGATGCCACTTATTTTACCGTTGACCGTGACTCTCACAGACGTCGATGAGGAAGTCATTCTACCCGAGGGCACCAAGATATTCACAACTGCTTGAGAAATGAGAAAGAGAGAAAAAAAAAGAGAAGATTTTTTTAGATCCAGATCTCTTATTTTTTTAATCGTTTGTGTTTTTTTTTTATTTTGATCCTCCTGCACACCGACCCCAAAGTATTCTGTCGACGAGTTGTTGGCGGTTTTTTTTGACTAATGTGAAAACCATCGGGATAATGTGCGAAAAAATTGTCGTGAAGTACTTTTTTTTTTTTGAGTACCGATAGATTTTATTATTAATCTATTCAATATAAAAAAAGCTTGGGCACGGTTTATTTCTAAATTGAAAAAAATTAAATAATAAAATACTGTTTAATGTTCAAAAATGATTAAATTTTGAACATTGAACAACATTTTCAATTGTAATAATGAAATGAAAAATATTTTATTCATGAAATTTTGTACATTTTATATGAAATATATTTGAACAAAAAAAAAAAACAAATTTCTTTGATATATTTTATATAAAATCTATCGAATAAAATATTTTTCATTTTATTTTTCATGGAAAAATGTTGTTCGATATAATTTTCTTTAGAAATTACATCTGCCGCACTTTTACTCGATCGAATGTATAATTGAATCTAAAAGAGATATTTTTTACATGATATTATCGTTTGTTCCGATGAAAAAAAAGGGTCGGTGAATGGACGTAGGGTTAGTTGTCATTGACAAAAATGCGCTTTTATTATTCACGTGCTAGTTGCACGATAACAAATGTACAGATAAGCGTGACGATAACGTTGGGATTATTATTCTAAAGCGATAGACGTAATAACGATAGTCGCATGAAAAATTTTATCGTAAGATATTGTTTTTCTTTTTTTTTTTTGCAATTTGCTTCGATTGAGATAAAGCGAACGAATCATGATGTGTTTGTTTTTTTTTTCGTCTGAAAGACGAAACAAAGTATTGTAAGAACGATGGAGGGGGTAATTGATCGAGTGGCTGAATGTAATGGAAATGATTTTAAATTTTCCTTTTTTTTTTTTTGCGTTTATGGCTATGCACGAGATAAAATATTGAAAATATGTTTTCGAATAATCTTGATAATTGGTAGACAGAGAAATGTGTACACAGATGCAGCCACTAATTGTCGTAATTATTATGCCAACGTAATGATTATTATTATTATTATTATTTTGAAACAATGTATTTTTATTTTTATTTTTTTCGGTGCAGAACGTGTAGTTTGATGAGTTACGAGTTTCTTGTTTTATTTTGGCTTTGGGGCCGAGGGGGAGAGAGAAAGGGAGGGGGAGGGAAGCAAGTTATCGGCGTATTTCCAACGAACGGAGGCTTGGGTTGATTTTTTAATACCGTCTATAAGATGTGACATTTCCATTTTATTTGTACATAAATTGTTAAAGTGTGAATAAAAAGTTTGTAGAATTTAGGGAGGTTCGAACTGCTTTATTTGCGTGTGTGGATAATTCGTGAGACGAATTTGAATGATGCCTAAGGGAGGTTCTTGCTTTGGGAGGCCTAAAAAACAAGCTGCAAGTTGAAACTTGCAAATTGCTTCCTCATAATTTTAAGCAAGCTGCAAGTTGAGCATTGCAATTTGCTTCCTCTGAATCGTAGGTAGTGAACGAAGAATCCTTTATGAGGAAGCAATGATGCTTATGGGAGCGCTATGACGAAGCATTTTTGTTTTGGCTTCCTCATAAAGGATTCTTCGTTCACTACCTACGATCGAAAAACTTGAATTCCTGTCAAAACCGAACCATCCAACTGATCTTCGCCAAATTTGAGATACAGCATGGCCGAATGATTTTCCATACTTTTGTGAAGTTTGAGCTTGATTGGTCAAAGTTCACAAAAGTTATAGCGACAAATTTGATTTTCGAAAATTTTAAAATATCATAAAATCAAAACTTATTGATGGATTTGACCCAAATGCAATACCAACTAACCTTGGGTACGTATCTCTTTGTCAAGAACTATTTAGACGAGTATCTCAAAATTTGCGATCGCTAGAGTGATAACGCCCTTTTTTTGGGAATTTGAAAACGACATAAAATCTGAGTGGCAGCTTCAATCATTATAGTCGAAAATTATCGAAAATTATAGTCAAAGAAGTGATTACGGAGCTGCACATGTCTGCAAAATTTGGGAGCTGTAGCTCAAACCGTTCTCGAGTTATGCAAGTTTGAATTTTGGGAGGCCATTACACACACACACACACACACATACATACATCCGGACATTTTCTCCAAATGTGTTTTCTCGACGTTTTGGAACATTCTGAACATGGTGACATGAAGATCTCGAAAAAAAATTTTCCCACCGTCACAAAGCTTCCTTTATGAGGAAGCAAAAGCATTTTTTGGGGAATTTTTTTAGGAAAAAAAAAAATAACCAAGTGTAGCGAATTTTTAAAATTGTTTTATTGCATATTCAAACATTTAAAAAACATTTTTTGAGCGAAAAATATTCAAACGCAGCAGATTTTTATGCACATCTGTGCAACACCGTGCAATTGAAACAAAAAAAAACCACAGAACATTTTACCTGTCGTATATTTTTCTTCCAGATGAACTAAGAAAAAACCCGAAAAAATGGTGAAATTCGAAATTTTTCTCAGGTTTGAAAAAAGTGCTTTTTTTAATAAAAAATTAATCGTTTCAACTTGCTAAAAAAGATGCTTAGAATCTTTTTTTTCGTGAATATTTTTAGATCAAATAGAAGAGAATACAAAACTGAAGCTAACGAGCTTTGGTTCGATTTTCATTGGTCGTCTCGTTTTCTTGGAATCACGATCGCCAGTTTGGAAAATTCGTAAAAGCGTAAACTCGAGAAAACGCGATTAAGGTAGTATCCCACATACTGTAAGAGTCAAAGAAAACCTAAGATATACCATCACCTGATTGAGGTACGTGGTACTTTGATGTGGCAACGTCGCGTGTTATGATGTCGATCAGAGAGAGAGAGAAAGAAGATGGGAAACAAACGCGCAACGTTGCCATGTCTACTGGATCACGACCAACTCCTCATATAAACTGTATTTTCTCGATGTTTATAGACTTATCATGGTAATACAATTTTTTTTTCTCAACAATTAGAGAAGGTCACGATTTTTTTTCCTGTATCCTCTCGTTTACGTTCCACCGCGAACATCGATCTGGCAATTGTAAACCACAAGAGCGGACGGTAAATCTCGATAACACATTGGATCATCGATCGTTAACTTGCGAGCCAAAAGATCATTTTCTCAAGACTCTGGTCAATAGGTCCGGATGTTCGGACAACAAATTATAATGCACAGGATTGGCAAGTATTTCTCCGTTGGACTTCATGAACTGGAGGGCTCGTTCGGTCAATGTCGAACAACTCAACTGGTCTCCAGTGATGAGATACTCAACGGCGTTTTCAATTTTTAGATCCGAGATCATGAAATCTGTGCATGTGTTTACCAGATCGAGTACTGCATACTTGTCCGCCACGAGTACCAGTTCAGTCACCACTCGCCCCATGTCTTCAACTTTTCCCGTATACATGTATCTGAGAAATATCTCGAAGATGTTGGCATCGACGTCGTCTATGTAGACCACACCATCGATCTGTTCCTTCATTTTCGACTTGAACATGGCTTCGAAAATTTTACTGTGCAACGAGAGAATCAACTTGCTTGCGGTCAGCCGTGTTCCGCGAACCATCAATGTAACATCGCTGAATTCATCTGTATCATAGAAATTCACGAGCTTGTCTCGCATGCGATCGTCGAAGATTCGATTCGGAACGTTTGTTGTGATTGTTGTCTGCTTCAAGTTCTTCAAGGAGTGGAGCTCAAAAAACAATATCAGCGTATCGTCCTGAATTGGCCACTCTCGACCCAATTTCGATTCCAAATCAATGTATGTTATCTTCAGATTGTCATATAACATTTTACGATCGAATACTTTGAGTTTTTTCATTTTTTTGTCCACAAAAGATATAGAGACTTGTCGTACAGAAAACGGACAGTATCCTTCAAACTCCACTTTAATTTGTTTTCTTAGATCTGCTGTGTCAAATCTCAGTCTGCATTTACAACCTTCAGCTCCAATCACATCAAACTCGGTACTTTCTTTTCCCGAGCGATAATAATCATAGAGCATTGACCAACGATTCATGGACCACTTGCAGCTCGTGTAAAATATGTCACCATCGGAACTGATATCGTGGTTCGTTATCCCAGCGAAACTCATCCTGCTCAACCGAAATTTTGTGTACTTGGCTCCTGCCAGTGGTGTACAAACACCAAAAACCTGTGCGATCAAAATATCATTCAAACAAAAAAGATCGAGGTTATCATTATTTCAAATTGCTATGGTCAAATTATTGTTATTCTTTTTTTCAGGGATCTGTGTAGATTACCGGAAAAACAGGTGAATTTTGGGAATTATTATCTCAAAAACTATTCGTCCGATTGAATTCAAATTGGTCGATATTCGAAATTATATACTTGAGGTATTTTGACGAATTTTCGTTTGAATGTAGAGTGAATGGCGGCGCTGTTATTCTGGCTGGCGTAAAATAACTTTTTCAAAGTCGGTTATTTGTTTTTGTATCAGTCAACAAAGGTCGTAAAATGAGGTTTAAAAATGAATTTCAACTTGAACCAAGCACAATTTTGTGAAGAAGAGAAAATCCCACATGGCGAACAGCTCAAGACATGACATTTTAAAAATCTTCTCGAAATTTTTGTTTCGCACCAACCGACTGCCAGGAAAAGTGGGAACCGCAAACCGTGCCAACGACAAAGTTAATTTACGCCAGCCAGAACAATAGCGCTCCCATTCGCTATACATTCAAACAAAAATTTGTCAACATACCTCAATGTAGATACTTTCAAACAAAACCAGCTTGAATTCAATCGGACCAATAGTTTTCGAGATAATAAGTCCCAAAATTCACCTATTTTTCCGGCACAGATATACCCCCTTAAAGCTCTGGCGATCATGATAAAATTTTCATTGCTACATTCTTTAGACTCAACTGTCGGTTTGAGTTCGAGATAATCCTGCACTACCCACGTTATTCGATAGCAAATATATATATATATATATACACACTACCGTCGGATATTATCAGGACACTAGCGAGGGGTGCTCGCAGAAATAACTTCTGTCTTTGAACGTCGCTAACTTCGCGACAAATAAAGATAGAAACTTTTTTGAAGCACCGTTAGAAAGGTCATGAATATTTAAATCCATTGATATTTTTTAAATAATATTTCAATCATTGAGCACTGAAACAGCGTATAAAAAAGATTGAAAAAAAAATCGGATTTTTCCGAAATTTTCTATCTCGACTTCAAGTCATAGCCAAAGTTAGGAAAAATTTTTCAGAAGTTTGAAACTTTTTATGCATGATCTCTGAAACCTTACCTGCAAGTCGAGCCCAAGAAGTATGGAAAATCTTAGGGGGTTCCTGAGATATCATAAAAATTGTGCAGGCGTGCGTGAGTCAAGCGCAGGCCATCGATTGCACGATTCGACGGTCTCGCTCGCTTGTTTTCTCGGGGGAGCAGGACCGAAACGGATCTTGAGTGCAACGGGCGCTTGTACGGGGTATCCTTTCAGGAGCATATTTTTATATTTCAATATACCTCCATGCATTTTTTCAAATTTAGTATGAACTGCATCGATATAGAAGAAATAATTATTTCAATGCTTTAAAGAAATTGAACTGCTATAAATAATGCAAGCGCTATAATCATACAAGCGCCCGTTGTACTCACGATCTGTTTCGGTCCTGCTCCCCCGAGAAAACAAGCGAGCGAGACCGTCGAATCGTGCAATCGATGGCCTGCGCTTGACTCACGCACGCCTGCACAATTTTTATGATATCTCAGGAACCCCCTAAGATTTTTCATACTTCTTGAGCTCGAATTGCAGGTAAAGTTTCAGAGATCACGCATAAAAAGTTTCAAACTTCTGAAAATTTTTTCCTAACTTTGGCTATGACTTGAAGTCGAGATAGAAAATTTCGGAAAAATCCGATTTTTTTTTCAATCTTTTTTATACGCTGTTTCAGTGCTCAATGATTGAAATATTATTTAAAAAATATCAATGGATTCAAATATTCATGACCTTTCTAACGGTGCTTCAAAAAAGTTTCTATCTTTATTTTTCGCGAAGTTAGCGACGTTCAAAGACAGAAGTTATTTTTGCGAGCACCCCTCGCTAGTGTCCTGATAATATCCGACGGTAGTGTATACACATATATATATTTTTTATTTTGTTCGAAAACAATTCATATGAATTATACCTTGTTTTATAGATTAATAATTAACGGAGAAAGTATAATCATCAATTTATTAAATTCTTAATGATCTTATAAAACAAGGTTGGTAGAGTCGATACGAATAAGATTCAAAAGAAATATAAGAAAAAATGATTTGCTATTTAGTTACATCGCTACTAACAGATTTTCTCAAGCCCGAACCAAAAGAGTTGAATATAGAAGTCTTGAGAATATTGCAATAAAAATTTGGTTGTAATCGCTAAAGCCAAAAATAACAATTGAGCCTTCCACAATAGTGAATAATACAACAAGTATTTGAATGGTAATGAAAATATGTATGATACTATATATGTACGACTTAGAAAAATAATTAGTAACAGGCTTTGTTGAAGCACAGTACCCTCTGGTAAGTGCAAAAAATGCCGAGTTTTTCAATCGTCATATGGCGTCTCTAGATTATTATAGATTTGAAGTACACTCGTCAAAAATATTAAGGGACTACTTGAAAACTGCCAAAATTTGTCGAAATTTCAGGCATCTGTATCTCCGCGAAAAAAAGTCGGATCCAAATGATCAACAACTCGTTTGAAAGCTTGATTCTTTTACTTTCGGACTCAGAGGTTCAAGAATTTTTATCTCTTCCTGCCACTCTGTGCCAAGGGCCGAAACAAAAAAAAAACTGTTCCCTTAATTTTTATGAAACTTCTCGATGGCGGCTGGCGTCCGGAAAATTTTTGACAGAAAATTTAGTCAGACCGTTCGAAAGATTGTTTATTACTGTGCAAAACGGTTTTTTATTCATTGCTGTGCGATTTTTTTTGACCGAGTTATCCCCTCCCAAAGCAAAAAAGACATTTTCTTCTTCAAACGCCTGTATCTCCTGAAATAATGATCGTACAACAATCGCCCGGATGTCATTGGAAAGATAAAATTATACCCTTTCAAATGCCTACAAGAGATTTCCCAAAAGAATTTTTTTTCTTTCCATTATTTACATTTCAAAAACATGTAAAATAATGGCACTCTCTGATTCCTTAGTTATTCGGCCGCCATCTTGTAAAAAATGGCAAAATCGAAAAAGTGGCCCTAGCGTTTCTTAATTGATAGTGTCATTAACAATCATGCCAAATCCCGAGCTGCTGCGATTTTTTTTTCTGCGTGTTCGCAGCTGTCAAATGTTTGATTCAATTGAGGGACCGTTCTTTTCGTCATTTTCATCAGAGAAAAATATCCGACAAATTTTTAATTACTGTATCTCTGCGAAAAATTATGCATCTCTTATGAATCAGGGCTTTTCTTAGAGTTTTAATTTTTATGAATAAAAAAAAAAATCTGAAATCCGTTTTTTTTTTCTTCTCATGCGCTCCAGTTGCCTTACGCGAGTCCACAAGCCTTCCTAAAAGAGAAATGAATGATAATCAATGCTCGTTGAATCTCGTAAAGCGAAAAAAACAAACTGTAAAAAAATCTATTAATGAAATCGGTAACATTACGCATTACTGAGTGCCGGTCCCACGATATAAAAAATACCAAAAATTCTTTTTTCGTATTCAGAATTTGGGGAAATTTTGAAAAAAAAAATTAAAAATGCATTTTTCGAGAAAAAAAATATTTTTGCATATTTTGCCCTGAAACGGACGTGCATCTTGCTCAAGAGAATCTAAAGTAATTTTTTTCTGGAAGGCCTTAAAAAGACGCACATTTTCGTTTTTCACAAATGTAAATACGTCAAATCCTGCCAAAGATACAGCTTTTTGAATTGAAAAATAGAAAAAAACGTTAATTAACGATAAAACCGTCAAAAAAATTTAAAAAAAATCGCTACTCGGTGAATATATTGCAAAAAAATAGCTCAATTTTTTAAAATTATTTGTGGAAAAATTTTTTTTTGAGTGGCTGAAGTCACGTGGAATCGCTCATATATACTTATGAAAAACATGTGACTCAACTCAGTTCAATCGGATTGATGCGAGAAATTCCAAATTATCATACCGATTTTGGGTTTGATTGGCATCAACACAAATCTAAGAGACGCCATAACCATTGAAGGACTTTTTTTTCACACACCCTATAGCTACAGGCTTCGACAATGCAAGTTACGTATTTCTCAAGAAAGATGTAGAACAAATTTACAATCGTTTAAAAAATTATAAAAAGAATTGTAAATTGTAGAAATGAAACACTTACAGCGATCGCTAAATGTTCGACACACTGTGCGCGTGAAAATTTGCGATGAACCACTTGATTGTTATCACGAGTGCTATTCAGTATCAGTAATCCCACGTGATGCAACGAAACCCCTCTGTGTCTTTCAATCGGAAATGACGATTATGCGCGGATTTCTAGTTCTCCCTTCGGTTCTTTGTTCTCGACGACTTCCGTTTCGGAATCTTTCCATCGCTTTTCGGGATTCCCCGAGTGCACAACAGATAATACGGCAAACCAATCAGGCAGAGATGAGTTGGGAGATGTCTGGCAGAGATGAATTGGGAGATGGCCAATGCCAGCGTTTTAGGCGGCGGCAAAACGTCAGGCATTTGGCGCTAAATTGTAGCGGCCAGATGCCGAACCCTGTTAAGTGTGATCCAACTCATCTCTGATCACACCAGAGATGAGTTGGGAGATGTCTGGAAGAGGCCTTTTTAGTGGTTCCGATGGAAGACGTGCGAACCTGGTGGCGAAACCCGAAAGTTGGAGGTTAACAATGGTAATCAACCAAGCAATCTCGGGCGCTCGTCGGATTGCGTTCGCGCGCACGCAGTGGGCGTGGATAAGCGCCACAACCGTGGTGCGGCGAAATTGGAAAGTTGGAGGTTAACAAGGGTACTCAACCAAGCAATCTCGGGCGCTCGTCGAATTGCGCTCGCGCGCACACAGTCAGCGTGTATAATCAGAGATGAGTTGGGAGATGTCTGACGGAGGCCTTTTCCGTGTACGCGATGGGCGACAGTGCGAACCTAGTGGCGAAATTCGAAAGTTGGAGTTGCCCCTCAGTGCTGATGCTGCTCAGCCAAGCAATCCCGGGCGCTCATCGGATTGCGCTCGCGCGCACGCAGTGGACGTGGATCAGCGCCACGGCCGTGGTGCGGCGAAATTGGAAAGTTGGAGATGCCCCCGTCAGTGCTGATGCTGCTCAACCAAGCAATCTCGGGCGCGTTTCATATTGCGGTCGCGCGCACACCAGTCAGCGTGCATAAACGCCTCGGTGTGGCACAGTTCGGAACATAGCATCACTCCGACGGACGGTCTACAGATCGTAAGCCAACCGGCAAATTACCGACGCAGTCGATCGATATTTGATATAGCTCGCGCGTACGTGAATGCTTGTGGATGACGGCTTCGGTTGGGAGCATTTTTTTGCCGTTCGCGTCTCGTTCGCGACAATCCAGTCGCGCGTTGCGCTTACATTGTAGCTATGTTTACCAGGCTCTCTCGCACCACCGTTATCTTCAATTAGCACCTGCTCACTTGGATTCCGTCTTTCTCATTGCATGAGGTCTACTGCATATTTATATATATATATCTTTGAGGCATGAACCGTTATATCATATCGCGGAGATATGGCAACGATGTGATCTCATGGTTGCCGAATCTCCGCACCATCCGAACAGCTGTCGGCGAGAATCCGCAAAATCGTGTTTCGCTGAGAAATACATACGAGGGAGAGCACGGGTTTATCGGAAATGCTCGGGACAACTCGGCTTTCTACGCCGAGATAGCAGACGTATGTGCGTTGAGACTGGCTCGCGCCGGTAATGAACGTAGCCTTCTGATTGGCCCGCTCTGCGCATGATCGGACCGGAGGCGGGAGATGCGAATGTGAACATATAGACGAATAACCTCAAACGCAGTGTCAGAAAGTTATAAACTCTTTCTGTCACATTCGCATCTCCCGCCTCCGATCCGATCATGCGCAGAGCGGGCCAATCAGAAGGCTACGTTCATTACCGGCGCCAGCCAGTCTCAACGCACATACGTCTGCTATCTCGGCGTAGAAAGCCGAGTTGTCCCGAGCATTTCCGATAAACCCGTGCTCTCCCTCGTATGTATTTCTCAGCGAAACACGATTTTGCGGATTCTCGCCGACAGCTGTTCGGATGGTGCGGAGATTCGGCAACCATGAGATCACATCGTTGCCATATCTCCGCGATATGATATAACGGTTCATGCCTCAAAGATATATATATATATAAATAAATATATATATATATATATATATATATATATATATATATATATATATATATATATATATATATATATATAAATATGCAGTAGACCTCATGCAATGAGAAAGACGGAATCCAAGTGAGCAGGTGCTAATTGAAGATAACGGTGGTGCGAGAGAGCCTGGTAAACATAGCTACAATGTAAGCGCAACGCGCGACTGGATTGTCGCGAACGAGACGCGAAACGGCAAAAAAATGCTCCCAACCGAAGCCGTCATCCACAAGCATTCACGTACGCGCGAGCTATATCAAATATCAATCGACTGCGTCGGTAATTTGCCGGTTGGCTTAGGATCTGTAGACCGTCCGTCGGAGTGATGCTATGTTCCGAACTGTGCCACACCGAGGCGTTTATTCACGCTGACTGGTGTGCGCGCGACCGCAATATGAAACGCGCCCGAGATTGCTTGGTTGAGCAGCATCAGCACTGACGGGGGCACCTCCAACTTTCCAATTTCGCCGCACCACGGCCGTGGCGCTGATCCACGTCCACTGCGTGCGCGCGAGCGCAATCCGATGAGCGCCCGGGATTGCTTGGCTGAGCAGCATCAGCACTGAGGGGCAACTCCAACTTTCGAATTTCGCCACTAGGTTCGCACTGTCGCCCATCGCGTACACGGAAAAGGCCTCCGTCAGACATCTCCCAACTCATCTCTGGTATAATCCAACCGGCAAATTACCAACGGAGTCGATCGATATTTGATATAGCACGCGCGCACGTAAATGCAGAGATGAATTGGAACAGAAAGAGTTTATAACTTTCTGACACTGCGTTTGAGGTTATTCGTCTATATGTTCACATTCGCATCTCCCGCCTCCGGTCCGATCATGCGCAGAGCGGGCCAATCAGAAGGCTACGTTCATTACCGGCCCGAGCCAGTCTCAACGCACATACGTCTGCTATCTCGGCGTAGAAAGCCGAGTTGTCCCGAGCATTTCCGATAAACCCGTGCTCTCTCCCGTATGTACTTCTCAGCGAAACGAGCGAAACACGATTTTGCGGATTCTCGCCAACAGCTGTTCGGATGGTGCGGAGATTCGGCAACCATGAGATCACATCGTTGCCATATCTCCGCGATATGATATAACGGTCAGAGATGAGTTGGGAGATGTCTGACGGAGGCCTTTTCCGTGTACGCGATGGGCGACAGTGCGAACCTAGTGGCGAAATTCGAAAGTTGGAGTTGCCCCTCAGTGCTGATGCTGCTCAGCCAAGCAATCCCGGGCGCTCATCGGATTGCGCTCGCGCGCACGCAGTGGACGTGGATCAGCGCCACGGCCGTGGTGCGGCGAAATTGGAAAGTTGGAGGTGCCCCCGTCAGTGCTGATGCTGCTCAACCAAGCAATCTCGGGCGCGTTTCATATTGCGGTCGCGCGCACACCAGTCAGCGTGAATAAACGCCTCGGTGTGGCACAGTTCGGAACATAGCATCACTCCGATGGACGGTCTACAGATCCTAAGCCAACCGGCAAATTACCGACGCAGTCGATCGATATTTGATATAGCTCGCGCGCACGTGAATGCTTGTGGATGACGGCTTCGGTTGGGAGTATTTTTGGGATGGTGGCACACGAGCTTTCCCCAGTTCGCCGCCGTGGCGCATAGCTATCGTGGCAGTTGACTACTGTGGCAGTTGGACCTGAATTTATCTCGATCCGTGCGCGCGCGCGCAACGTCGTCTCAAGCGTTTTATCTGGGCTCGAACGTCGTCTTTACCGACCGACTTTATTCGGTAGTTATCTCGGCTTCCGAGCGCAGCACTGAACGGGACGACTTAGCGAGTCTCGACATTTGGCTCCTAATTCGAGTTTCTACTACGAAATTCACAGCCCGTAGCTTATACGATATTGAAGGCGCCACGCTCGGAAAGAATCTTAAAAATTCGAGATCTTCTTAACACCCAATTATCATGTTACATTATAAATTATATAATTACATTTGATATTAGATGCAACTCGATACGCATTTCGAGGTACATATTATATGTGATTTGCTTCTTTATTCTAAGCCAAAATAAATTGAAATCTGCCACAGAAAAAATAACGTATAGCAGTACTTATTATTATCTCACGTTTCAATTCATTATATCGTATTTGATATTATTATATTATAATATATCAATAATGTATTATGATCCTAACTGTTATTTTAATTTGATTGAAAGGATTTGAGGTAAGGTAAGTCTAAGGCTCGAAATAATTGACAAAATTTTGTCAATTAATTCGTAGTTCGAAGGTAAGTATAAGGTTCGAAATAATTGACAAAATTTTGTCAATTAATACGAACCTTATACTTACCTTACCTCAAATCCTTTCAATCAAATTGAAATAACAGTTAGGATCATAATACATTATTGATATATTATAATATAATAATATCAAATACGATATAATGAATTGAAACGTGCGATAATAATAAGTACTGCTATACGTTATTTTTTCTGTGGCAGATTTCAATTTATTTTGGCTTAGAACAAAGAAGCAAATCACATATAAAATGTAACTCGAAATGCGTATCGAGTTGCATCTAATATCAAATGTAATTATATAATTTATAATGTAACATGATAATTGGGTGTTAAGAAGGTCTCGAATTTTTAAGATTCTTTCCGAGCGTGGCGCCTTCAATATCGTATAAGCTACGGGCTGTGAATTTCGTAGTAGAAACTCGAATTAGGAGCCAAATGTCGAGACTCGCTAAGTCGTCCCGTTCAGTGCTGCGCTCGGAAGCCGAGATAACTACCGAATAAAGTCGGTCGGTAAAGACGACGTTCGAGCCGAGATAAAACGCTTGAGACGACGTTGCGCGCGCGCGCACGGATCGAGATAAATTCAGGTCCAACTGCCACAGTAGTCAACTGCCAGGATAGCTATGCGCCACGGCGGCGAACTGGGGAAAGCTCGTGTGCCACCATCCCGTATTTTTTCGCCGTTTCGCGTCTCGTTCGCGACAATCAGTCGCGCGTAAACATTAATGTGTATAGGTATATAAGTAATGGTAAATAGCGAAAAATTAGCTGAAAAAGGCTGTGGTTGGAAAGACTTTGACATGCACCCTTGAAAAGCCGTCATCGATCGTTTCAGCTTTTTTTTATAAAAAGAAAAAAAATTTCAGTTACTTTAAAAAAAAAAATTTTTTTTTCGAAGTTTATTGAAAAACACCAATTTGCTTTCACACAAGTGGAAGTCTCCCCAAGAGTCTTCCTCTATCGTTTCGGTTATTTATACCCTATTCTTTGGAAACATTGAAAAAAAAAATTTATTCCTGCCGGGATTCGAACCCAGGTTGGCTAGGTGGCAATCTGACTCGCTGCCGATGTTGCCACTCCGACTATTCAGAATAAGTGTATTTTTATCATACATACGTGGCCACCAACAGAATTGTCGAAAAAAAAAGCCGAAACGATCCGAAAAGGCTCTCGAAAGCCTTCCCTGATCGTTTCGGCTTTTCTTTTCCGCTAATATCATCAACATAAATATCAATGAGGGAAAACCACGGTTTGTTATTCATTGATAAATGTTGATATCGATTAGCAAAAGCAACGGATTTCAGACAAGGGCGTGGCCAACCAATGAGCGAGGGGGTGGCAACATGTTTTAGTATATATATATATATATATATATATACTAAACGGTTGTTTCAATTATATAACTAAGACAAAAAAATCAAAGAAGTTCCAAGCAATTTAATACCGTGTCAATCATCAAAATTTCAAAAAATGTTATTACTATTTTTTGTTCAATGACAAAAAAATGAATTGTGAGAAATAAGAACAAAAAGTTGGGAATAAATGTTTCTATTATTTTTTTTTTACCTCCTTTATCTGATTTTTTTAGCTCGAGGACGACGGTAGATCGAGCCTCAAATTTTTTTTCAATTTTTTTTTTCTGTGTAATTCATATATTATATCAGGGTATGAATGATTACAAACATTTAATTTTTATAACAAAAATTGACAATGCAAATATACTACTTTAGCTATTAATTATGTACATTATTTTTCATTAGGTATCTTGGGATATTGAAATAACAATGATCGATATTAATAAAAAAAATTGAGTGTGTGGGAATCACACACGATGGAAGTGAATACTTGTATGCATTTCGCTAGCGCGGTAAATTATTTCTGCCGATGATTCCAGAGAGAAAGAGAAAGAGAGAGAGAAGGGCAGGAGAGGAAGAGAGAAAGAGAAAGAGAGCGAGAAGGGGAGGAGAGGAAAAGTCAGTGATCGAATTATGAATTGACAAGGAAGTCGAAAGTAGCCTGCACGTTGATATTTGTGTTTTCAAAAATGTTTTTTATTTATTAACGGGAGGGGGGGGGCATAAGGGCTGGAGGGTAGACGTCTTTTTTTATAAATATGGATAGAGCAAATTTACCCAAATCTTTTGAACAATATTAAGTATTATTTCGATAACATCCTGTAATCTTTTAATAAGAAAATATCGACGAACAAGCCGGTGACAAAGCTTTTCCAAAAACGTCCTTGGAAAAAAAACGATTTGCAGTGTTGACTATATCTCAGCTGAAAATTATCTAAAATCAAAGACCATTTAAATGTAGTCAAAATATCATGAAATCCTCCCCCCTACGTTCTCTGATTATTATTTTTTAATTTTCAAATTGTTGGTGGTTATCGAAAGTGAGAACTGCTATTTTTCATGAAAAATGACCACGAAATTTTCACTTTAAATGACCAACGACAATTTAAGAATGAAAAAAAAATCAGAGACCGTAAAGGGGAGGATTTGATGATACTTCGACTAAATTTAGATGATCGTTGATTTGAGATAATTTTCAGCTGAGATACAGTTATTACCGCAAATAGTTTTTATCCAAAGACATTGTTGGAAAAGCTTTGTCACCGGCTTGTTCTTCGATATTTTCGCATAAAACAATCACAGAATGTTATCGAAATGATACTTAATGATGGGTAAAAGGTTTAAATGAATTATCTCTATTTATTTATTTATGAAAAAAATCGCAGAAGTGTTTTTTCTTACGCTCCAGCCCTTACCCGCCATTTGAGAGGATCCCAAACGTTTCGCGGCCGCAACAAGTCCGAGAGAGATAGCGCCATGGGCGCTCGCGGCGGAGCGAGAGAGAAGGTGGCCCAAACGTTCGGGATCCTCTTAAGATCCACGTTCTCTCTCGCTCCGCCGCGAGCACCCATGGCGCTATCTCTCTCGCACGAGGTCTGTCCGTACTATCGCACGTATACTCCAGGTATACTGCCGATGACGAGGCACGCGATCCTGCCCCCTCTCTGCATTGACTCGCTCGCTCTCACTCGCATACCCACAGCTTACGCATCATTCTCGCCCCCTCTCTCTCTTCTTTCATTCCTTCATTCTCTTGTCCCGTCCTACAACGCGCCGGCTGGCGAGCCGATCCTGTGTCGTTAAAGAAGTATTCACTTCAAAAATATTTATTTATTACCAACATTTGGGCATATTAAATATACTAATTTATTTAGATTATTTATTTATTGATAATATTTATCAATATCGATCATTGGTGTTTCACGTAAGCGATGAAAAGTGATTATTCACATTATTCAGTAGATGGAGAAGGTCAAAAAATAATAATAAAAACATTTTTTTCCAACGTTTTCTTTTATTTCTCAGAATTCTTTTTTTTGTCACCCACACGCAGAAGATCGAGCGTCGTCGAGCGACATACATACGCGCGCGCATACACACACGTGCGTGCAAGCACGTGTCATTCATACCAAGTGTTTTCTCGATTCATCGTTTTTTCCTTACTGAAATAGAAGCGACATCATGTTTGCCCTTCCCCTTCGGATCATTTATTGTGGGGGGTAAAATGAACGATTTTGAAAAAACAAATTGAAAAAATCAGAACATTGAGAAAGGCTGTATATTACTGCAAAAGTATTAAGAAATAATTTTGAAAATTTGTCAATACGCAGGCCTTATGCAATGAAAAAGCCGGAATGCAAGTGAGTAGGTGCTATTGAAGACAACGGTGGTGCGGAAAAGCCTTGTAATACAATGTAATACAATGCCCATAGCTACAATGTAAGCGAAACGCGCGACTGGATTGTAGCGAACGAGACGCGAAACGGCAAAAAAATTCCCCAACCGAAGCCGTCATCCACAAGCATTCACGTGCGCGCGAGCTATATCAAATATCGATCGACTGCGTCGGTAATTTGCTGGTTGGCTTAGGATCTGTAGACCGTCCGTCGGAGTGATGCTATGTTCCGAACTGTGCCACACCGAGGCGTTTATTCACGCTGACTGGTGTGCGCGCGACCGCAATATGAAACGCGCCCGAGATTGCTTGGTTGAGCAGCATCAGCACTGACGGGGGCACCTCCAACTTTCCAATTTCGCCGCACCACGGCCGTGGCGCTGATCCACGTCCACTGCGTGCGCGCGAGCGCAATCCGATGAGAGCCCGGGATTGCTTGGCTGAGCAGCATCAGCACTGAGGGGCAACTCCAACTTTCGAATTTCGCCACTAGGTTCGCACTGTTGCCCATCGCGTACACGGAAAAGGCCTCCGTCAGACATCTCCCAACTCATCTCTGACTCGGGGAATCCCGAAAAGCGATGGAAAGATTTCGAAACGGAAGTCGTCGAGAACAAAGAACCGAAGGGAGAACTAGAAATCCGCGCATAATCGTCATTTCCGATTGAAAAACACAGAGGGGTTTCGTTGCATCTTGCATCACGTGGGATTACTGAATAGCACTCGTGATAACAATCGAGTGGTTCATCGCAAATTTTCACGCGAACAGTGTGTCGAACATTTAGCGATCGCTGTAAGTGTTTCATTTCTACAATTTACAATTCTTTTTATAATTTTTTAAACGATTGTAAATTTGTTCTACATCTTTCTTGAGAAATACGTAACTTGCATTGTCGAAGCCTGTAGCTATAGGGTGTGTGAAAAAAAAGTCCTTCAATGGTTATGGCGTCTCTTAGATTTGTGTTGATGCCAATCAAACCCAAAATCGGTATGATAATTTGGAATTTCTCGCATCAATCCGATTGAACTGAGTTGGGTCACATGTTTTTCATAAGTATATATACTTCAAATCTATAATAATCTAGAGACGCCATATGACGATTGAAAAACTTGGCATTTTTTGCACTTACCAGAGGGTACTGTGCTTCAACAAAGCCTGTTACTAATTATTTTTCTGAGTCGTACAGGGTGGAAAGAAATTAATGGTCATCCTTTTACCAGGTGAATCTTCAGGTCATGTTTGGCGAAGATCTACAAAAATATCGTGCCGCAAAATTGATTTGACCTTGGCAGTCAAGGTCAAATTTTTTTATTGTCTCAAAAAATCTGGCTTGTCAAGAGAAACAAAAGTCTCAATGGGGCCATAGGTCAAAACCGCGATCTTCCATGTGAAAAAGCAGTTCAAAGACAAAAAAAAATCGGAAAATTTTTTTTCCTTGCAATATTGCTTAATCGGAATCACTTATAATCATATAACCATAAAAGAAGCCTTTTATCGCTGAGCCGAAAACTTCTATTGAAATAAATGACGAAAAATCACCGTTGCCCGACTCTGACCGCGAGGAAGTGAATGAGCGCATGATGGGTAATTTTTTTCCTCGTTCCATCGTTCAAAGTCGTGTGTGTGTGTGTGTGTGTGTGTGTGTGTGTGTGTGTGTGTGTGTGTGTGTGTGTGTGTGTGTGCGCGCGTGCGCGGGCGTGTGCGTGCGTGTGTGTGTGTGTGTGTGTGTGTGTGTGTGTGTGTGTCGTGTGTGTGTTGGTGTGGGTGTGTGCGTGAGTGTGCTTGCTGCTTTCCGATTGTTTTGCCGAGTCGTCTTCTTACGCACGTTTACCTGGATATTTTGACGCGGATGACGCCGACGTGGAACCCAAAGAATTGACCCGTTGGCTCTCATTGCCCTGAACATGCGAGCTTGAACTTCCGCTTCAACATGTCGTCCTCCATCACGTAGGCACGTTTGCGGCCTCTCCACCAAATTCGTCCTAACGGGGACGAGGAGGTCACGGTTTCTTGACAGCCTTGCTATGCCATCGTCTATCTTGCGTCGCAGATCAGCTACCGTCCTTACTGCCCTACCAGATCGGTAAACCCTAAGCCTTCAAAGCTCCCCAAAAGAAAAAATCTAAACACACACACACACACGCACACACACACACACACACACACACACACACACACGACTTTGAAAGATGGAACAAGGAAAAAATTACCTATCATGCGCCCATTCACTTCCTCGCGGTCAGAGTCAGGCAACGGTGATTTTTTGTGATTTATTGCAATAGAAGTTTCCGCCTCAGCGATAAAAGGCTTCTTTTATGGTTATATGATTATAAGTGATTCCGATTAAGCAATATTGCAAGGAAAAAAAAATTTCCGATTTTTTTTGTCTTTGAACTGCTTTTTCACATGGAAGATCGCGGTTTTGACCTATGGCTCCATTGAGACTTTTGTTTCTCTTGACAAGCCAGATTTTTTGAGACAATAAAAAAATTTGATCTTGACTACCAAGGTCAAATCAATTTTGCGGCACGATATTTTTGTAGATCTTCGCCAAACATGACCTGAAGATTCACCTGGTAAAAGGATGACCATTAATTTCTTTCCACCCTGTACATATATAGTATCATACATATTTTCATTACCATTCAAATACTTGTTGTATTATTCACTATTGTGGAAGGCTCAATTGTTATTTTTGGCTTTAGCGATTACAACCAAATTTTTATTGCAATATTCTCAAGACTTCTATATTCAACTCTTTTGGTTCGGGCTTGAGAAAATCTGTTAGTAGCGATGTAACTAAATAGCAAATCATTTTTTCTTATATTTCTTTTGAATCTTATTCGTATCGACTCTACCAACCTTGTTTTCGAAGATCATTAAGAATTTGATAAATTGATGATTATACTTTCTCCGTTAATTATTAATCTATAAAACAAGGTATAATTAATTCATATGAATTGTTTTCGAACAAAATAAAAAATTTATATATGTGTATATTTGCTATCGAATAACATGGGTAATGCAGGATTATCTCAAACTCAAACTGACAGTTGAGTCTAAAGAATGTAGCAATGAAAATTTTATCATGATCGCCAGAGCTTTAAGGAGGTACATCTGTGCTGGAAAAATAGATGAATTTTGGGACTTATTATCTTGAAAACTATTGGTCCGATTGAATTCAAGCTGGTTTTGTTCGAAAGTATCTACATTGAGGTATGTTGACAAATTTTTGTTTGAATGTATAGCGAATGGGAGCGCTATTGTTCTGGCTGGCGTAAATTAACTTTGTTGTTGGCACGGTTCGCGGTTCCCACTTTTCCTGGCAGTCGGTTGGTGCGAAACAAAAATTTTGAGAAGATTTTAAAAATGTCATGTCTTGAGCTGTTCGGCATGTGGGATTTTTTTCTCTTCACGACATTGTGCTTGGTTCGAGTTGAAATTCATTTTTAAACCTCATTTTACGACCTTCGTTGATCGATACAAAAACAAATAACCGACTTTGAAAAAGTTATTTTACGCCAGCCAGAATAACAGCGCCGCCATTCACTCTACATTCAAACGAAAATTCGTCAAAATACCTCAAGTATATAATTTCGAATATCGACCAATTTGAATTCAATCGGACAAATAGTTTTTGAGATAATAATTCCCAAAATTCACCTGTTTTTCCGGTAATCTACACAGATCCCTGAAAAAAAGAATAACAATAATTTGACCATAGCAATTTGAAATAATGATAACCTCGATCTTTTTTGTTTAAATGATATTTTGATCGCACAGGTTTTCGGTGTTCGTACGCCACTGGCAGGAGCCAAGTACACAAAATTTCGGTTGAGCAGGATGAGTTTCGCTGGGATAACGAACTACGATATCAGTTCCGATGGTGACATATTTTACACGAGCTGCAAGTGGTCCATGAATCGTTGGTCAATTCTCTATGATTATTATTCCATGGGAAAAGGAAGTACCGAGTTTGATGTGATTGGAGCTGAAGGTTGTAAATGCAGACTGAGATTTAACACAGCAGGTCTAATATCACAAATTGAAGTGGAGTTTGAAGGATACCGTCCGTTTTCTGTACAACAAGTTTGTATATCTTTTGTGGACAAAAAAATGAAAAAACTCAAAGTATTCGATCGTGAAATGTTAAATGTCAATGCGAAGATAACATACATTGATTTGAGATCGAAATTGGATCGAATATGGCCAGTTCGATATCTTCACGACGATACGCTGATATTGTTTTTTGAGCTCTACTCCGTGAAGAACTTGAAGCAGACAGCAATCACAACAAACGTTGCTAATCGAATTTTCGACGATCGCATGCGAGACAAGCTCGTGAATTTCTATGATACAGATGAATTCAGCGATGTTACATTGATGGTTCGAGGAACACGGCTGACCGCAAGCAAGTTGATTCTCTCGTTGCACAGTGAAATTTTCGAAGCCATGTTCAAGTCGAGAATGAAGGAACAGATCGATGGTGTGGTCTACATAAACGACGTCGATGCCAACATCTTCGAGATATTTCTTAGATACATGTATACGGGAAAAGTTGAAGACATGGGGCGAGTGGTGACTGAACTGTTACTCGTGGCGGACAAGTATGCAGTACTCGATCTGGTAAACACATGCACAGATTTCATGATCTCGGATCTAAAAGTTGAAAACGCCGTTCCGTATTTCATCACTGGAGACCTTTTGGGTTGTTCGACATTGACAGACCGAGCCCTCGAGTTCATGAAGTCCAACAAAGAAATACATGCCAATGCGGTGCAGTATAATCTGTTATCCGAACATCCAGAGTTCCAGAAAATGATCATTCGACCCGCAAGTTAACGATCGATGATCCAATGTGTTTTCCTTTGATATCCTCGTATATCAATATTTCCTCCAATGTGTTTCCTTTGATATCCTCGTATACAGGAAAAAAAATCGCGACCTTCTCTAATTGTTGAGAAAAAAAAATTGTATTACCACGATAAATCCTAACGTTACGTTTTTACGCTGTAAAACAGCCCAAACTACAGGGCGATGATTTCGAATTATATTTTAAGTTTTTATATGTAATCGCAGTTTCTTGTTATTGAACATTAAATATGATGTAAAAACTAAAAATCGTCATTAAACATTTTATAAGAATTTAAAAACCCTGACTTTGCTCATAATTGCCTCTTTTTTTTTATTTCATGACCAAATAAAATTGATTGTCGATTGAATTAGCGGAATAACGAAACGATCTTGATTAAGTTTCTATTGCTAATTTTTTCAAATACCATTCGAATAGCACATACGAAGTAATTTAAGGATGTATGACACATACAATCTCAGCCAAAAGTAAGCTATTTTGAGCAGTCTCCATTATAACTGCTTTGTGAATGCTAGAGAAAGTCATGATCATGAAATATCCTCAACGAGATGTTATCACATGTTGTAATATGTTTTTTAACCTTTTTTAATCATATATGACGGATACAATCCCAGCGAAAAGTACGCCAATCTCAAATATCTCGATTATAACCGCTTTGTTAATGCTAGAGAAATTCATAATTATGAAATATCCTCAAATAGATGTTATTACATTTTGTATCATGTTTCATCTTGTATCCGAAAAACGTCAAAGTGGACTAATTTTCTATACTTTTGCGTGCATTTCTCGACGACCAGAAAGACGATCGATCTGATTTTTTTGGTGGACATTCATCAATCTTCATTCTACACACTGACGTTTTTCTGATGCTAGTTCTTCGCGCTTATCGTCGATAATAATCACAATATCCCGTAAAAACACGTGTTAAATTTCATACAGCTATAACTTCTAAACGGAACAGACGATCGTTTTAAAATTTTGACTTTTTAAAACGAAAAAAAGCCTGACTTTTTGTTTAATTTTTTAATTTTTGGTGGTCATTTATAGGAGTGTACGGGTACTCGGTCCACGGTCGGGTCGGGTAGTCATCGGGTCGGGTTTATTGAAATACTCGACGTATTCGGGTACCCGAATGCGACCGGGTACTCGAAGTGTTTCGGGTACCCGAAGTGTTTCGGGTACCCGAACGCGATCGGGTAGTCGAAGTGTTTCGGGTACCCAAACTTTTTCGGGTACCCGAACATGATTGACTACCCGAACTTTTTCAGGTACCCGATCATGATTGAGTACCCGAAATTTTTCGGGTACCCGATCATGATTGAGTACCCGAACTTGTTCGGGTACCCGAAAAAGTTGCGCACGTCGCGATTTCGGTGGTAGTACTGGAATCCTTAGGCTCGCAGAAGTGTAAAATTAGGAAAAATAACTCGCGCACGTATAACCTGACGAAGTCCGAAGTGAAGAATTGGTGTAGACCAAATGAGCAGGAATAACAATTGCTTTTCGTAAATTTTAGCAATACGTGCGCGTCTTATTACATTATGCTAGAGTTTGAAGGGTCTTCATCGGCTGATTATTTTTTAGATAATCTAATACATTTGTCAGAACATACTTGCTAAATTTAAAAAAATTATACTTCTAGAAGTTATAATATAAATTGTTTAATAAACATTTTTATCGCACAGCCTTGTCGTCCGCGATGCAACAAAAGTTTGCAAGCGGTTCATTTGCTGAAAATAATTTTGTATCATCTACAACATCTGCCCGAACGTACTTGAAAATTTGCACAAAATGAACCGGACTAGAAGTCGTGAAATAAATTGTTTATTGCTAATTTTCACTGGATTGCTTAGTTTTGTGTTGATATCATTGGTAAATATCGCGATAGTTCCTTCGCTGATTGACACAAGGTTCCTTATATATCCGAACATACTTGCAAATTTGCACAAAATGAACCGGACTAGAAGTCGAGATATAAATTGTTTATCGCTATTTTTCAGTGAATTGCTTAGTTTTTTGTTTGTAGCTTTTGTCGGGTACCCGAAAAAGTTCGGGTATCCGAAAAAGTTCGGGTACCCGAAAAAGTTCGGGTACTCGAAAAAGTTCGGGTACTCGAAAAAGTTCGGGTACTCGAAAAAGTTCGGATACTCGAAAAAGTTCGGGTACTCGAAAGATTAGGTTACTCGAAAACTCCGGGTACCCGACCCGAAAATTTCATAAATTACCCGACCCGACCCGACCCGAATAAATATCCGGACCGCACACCCCTAGTCATTTAGAACTGCTATTTTCCACGAAAAATGACCAGGAAATTTTTACTTTGAATGACCACCAAAAATTTAAAAATATAACTATTAGTGCCCATGGTTAGTGGTGCCCATGGTCAGTAGTGTCCATGGTTAGTAGTATCCATGGTTAGTTGTGCCCATGGTTAGCAGTGCCCATGACTAGTAATGCCTATAGCTATTCATGTTCATGTTGTGTGTGACCCTTTACGGGCCGCACAAGTAACTTCCCGATTCGCGAGTTTAAATCTATTCGAGTTTCTTCAAATTTGGGGGGATGAAAATTTTTCATAGTCCCATAATTTTTTTTCGGCCCTACTGAAAATGAAAATTCGTTCACTACACACGTTTGCACACCTCAATCTTTAAGAATGACGAAAGGAAAAATTATATTTCGCAAGTGGGGTGCCAGAATTTTTTTTTTCAATTGCATGCATTTTTTCCCCCAAATTCAGAAGAAAAAAAAACAACACCATATTTATATTATTGCTTAGTGGCCACTTGCGAATTGTTACCTTCCAGCGTAAATTCCGTTTTTGAATTATGATTTTTGCTAAAAAAAAACTAAAAAACTACTTGACCGAATTGTACAAAAATCTAATAGGCTCTAAGTTCCGGCGAGGCCTATCGATTGCATCATCGATTATCCCGATCGCGTGATTAGTTTTGGAGAAAACGTTAACGAAAAATTAATCACATATGTACGTACGTACGTACATACGCGTACACACACACACACACACACACACACAAACATTTTGCTCAAAATAGGCTCAAATGAACCCAATGTCCTCGAAACGTGATCTGCAGAAAAAACGATTTTTGATTTTCGGGGCCATCACAATAACTTCCCTATAATCGGGACGTGAAGAAAAACCGGAGAACTTAAGGTAGTATCACACAAACCGTAAGAGTCAAAGCAGGCCTCAAGATATACCATCTCCAAATGAGTTACGTAGTACCTATGTGTGACAAAGACGCGTGGTATGACGTCGATTAGAGAGAAAGAGAGAGAGACGATATTTTCCGATGTTTATTTGCTTATTATTATCATCACCGTCTCCTGATCTCTACTGTCAAGTGCCCAAAATGTTCTCCGAATATTCAACTTGCAGCTCAAGTGATTCCAATAAAATCTGACGGCGACTTTTTGTGTTATATCAAATTGAGCGTGATTCTCCATAAGGCTCCATGTTAAATGTGTGAAAATTAAAGTGTTGATATCTTTTTTCTCGCGCTCCGGAGAGCCATAAAAATTTAACTGTACCTTTTTCTCATCAATACCTATAAGTATGCAAAGTTTCATGAAAATCTGACGGTAAACTCTCGTATGGAGGGTACTACCTTAAGGGGGAGGATTTAATGATACTTTGACTAAATTTAAATGATCTTTGATTTCAGATAATTTTCAGCTCAGATACAGTTAACACCGCAAATCGTTTTTTTTTTTTTCAAAGACATTCTTGGAGAAGCTTCGTCACCGGCTCGCCCTTCGATATTTTACCATAAAACAATTACACAATGTTATCAAAATGATACTCAATGATGTGTAAAAGGTTTGAATGAATTATCTCTGTGCGGCATTACAGTTCGAAGCTTAAGAAAATTATGAGGAAGCAAGAATGAGGGAGCTATGACGGAGCACTTATCTTTTGGCTTCCTCATAAAGGAATCTTCGTTTACTACTTATAATTCAGAGGAAGCAAAGTGCAAGATTTAACTTGCAGCTTGCCTTGAATTATGAGGAAGCGATTTGCAAGTTTCAACTTGCAGCTTGCTTTAAATTATGAGGAAGTGATTTGCAAGTTTCAACTTGCAGCTTGCTTTAAATTATGAGGAAGCGATCTACAAGTTTTAACTTGCAGCTTTTTTTATTTCTAATAGATCATGGTATTCGATATTCGAATATTATTCAAAGTGAAAAACTGCTTATTAGGAACTAAAAAGGTGTTCAGATTCGTAAATATTGCGCCCACGTCGCGAGTTCCGGTTCAATTGGAGCAGCTCCTCCATTCTACTGTTTATTGACACTAGATCGTATATAAAACATTAAAGTTTTCTTAAATTTTTTCACGCGTCTTTCAATATCCACAAAATTTGGTCACGAATAGAGGTAAACGTTAGCTCATGCACGTCTATAAATTTCAGCACGGTCCGTAAATTATTTTTGAATTTGCAAAGGTTGGAACTTCAAAATTTCGAATTGTTCTAAAATGCGATCGATTGGCTGATCGTCGCGAAATTTAATATGTATCACAGCTTAATGTTATTCCATAGTTGTAGAGAATTAGCATTCGATTGCTGGAAGTTAACGGCAAATAAAGCAACGAAGGTCATTTTTTGAAAAATTCAAAATATTATAAAATCCGAACTTCTCGACGGATTCGGCTCAAATGCAATACCATACATCCTTGGGTATAACTCTATATTTGAAGAACGATTTAGGATGTTTTAGGACATTTTGAACCTATTGACATTAAGATCTCAAAAAAAAATGTCGGACCATCACATAGCTTCCTTTATGAAGAAGCAATACACGAATTTTATGTTCATTATTATTTATTATTTAGAAATGCTATTACACAAAAATAAAATAGTTAAAATATACATAATTACGTTAAAACGATTTAATTTCTACGAGAAATGCAAAATTTTTCGTTTACACAATTTTCGATATAAATAACAAAAAAAATCTATTTATACTAATATATAATCCGTCTAAATCTTATATATATATAAATTTTGTTCACGTTTCTCCGGTGTCGATAATAATTATATATCTGTATATAAATATATCTATATAAATATATGAGGCAATCCACCGGAACTCAATCGGGTCGAAGCTTGCGTTTATTCGCTAATCATTGCTGAGATATATCAATTCGAACGATCAAATACGGTCGATGGGTGGAAAGCTTCATTTAAATGTATCTCAAAAGCGGGGCCTCAAAATTATAAGCCCCGCAACACGGGTCTCTTTGTTTTCAACATATATTCATGTAAAAAATTCGGAGCCTAAAATTTTGACCCAAAGGTCAAACCTGATTGAGTTCCGGTCGAATCCGTCATATACATATATATATATTTATATGAATATATTTTTTTTCTTGTACACTATGCTGTACTAAAAATGTGTTCAAGAGGCTGAACACAATTTGGCAGTTTTCTTTATTTCTTGTGAAATCTTTTTTTTTTTCTTCATCATTTTTCAACGTTTAACGGGAATTGTTAGGACTATTAATGACTTGGAACAATATACGCGATACGCGCAAATTTCGTCGTACAATGTAATCTCGATGCAAAATAAGGCACGTTGGCAGTGTCGATTAATGTATATATGAGCGATTCCACGTGACTTCAGCGACCAAAAAAAATGTTTTCCACAAATAATTTTGAAAAAATTGAGTTACTTTATTGCAATATATTCACCGAGTGCCGATTTTTTTCAGTTTGATTTTTTCGCTCTACGCGATTCATCGAGCATTGATTATCATTAATTCGTCTTTCAAGGAGGCTTCTGAACTCGCGTAAAGCGACTGGAGCGCATGAAAAAAAAAAAAATCAAACTGAAAAAAATCTATCAATAAAATCGGTAAAATTATGCATTACCGATTACCGATCCCACGAAATAAAAAATACCAAAAATTCTTTTTTCGTATTCAGAATTTGGGCAAATTTTGAAAACTAAAATGGAAAGTGCATTTTTCGAGAAAAGAAAATAATTTCGCATATTTTGCCCCGAAACGGACATTCAACTCGCTCAATAAAATCTAGGGTTATTTTTTTCTGGAAGGCCATAAAAAGCCGCACATTTTCGTTTTTTATAAATGTAAATAGGTCAAATTCTGCCAAAGATACAGCCATTTGAATGGAAAAATTAAAAAAAAAAGGTTAATTAACGATAAAACCGTCAGAAAAATTTAAAAAAATTCGGCACTCGGTAAATATACTGCAATAAAATAACTCAATTTTTCAAAATTATTTGTGAAAATTTTTTTTGTTTTTTCAGTGGCTGAAGTCACGTGGAATTGCTCAGATATATTGTTTTTGAATTTCATTTTTTTTTCAATTACAGGAAGACGTTTTACGTTGACTCGTCTCGTCATCGTTGACAACGGCGACTGATTATTATCCACGCACGACGTGAATTAATAAATGTTTGTCACGTAATTGGCAATTTTATTAGCTGAGTATTTTTTAACGTAAGTTCGACGGTCTCGAATAAATTTTCCAGTTTCGAGTTTGAATAAATTCTTTTGTTTTACGTTTTTTTTTTGGAAACATTCATTTTGAAATAATTACTCGACGACTATCAGATGTACTCTGAATGTCAAAGGTTTTTCCCAAATTTCATTCTGCGCCGTAATGCCATTGGCCGGTCGGCCGCGTATCACGATGCGAAAATCGCCACCGCGTTTCAATCTATTGCGAAAGTGCAGAGCCCAAATTTCACGCTCGTTCACTATTTCGAAATGATTGTTCTTGTTGCCACGAATTATCGCGTATTCCATTTTTTCGTCCCTTATCGCCGGTTGGAGTTTGATTATTCGCATCTTGTGCTTGGTCTGATGCAGACTGAGCTTTAGAACGCGTTCCTCGCCGTGATGATGTCTCTTTGTTTTTCGTGACGTTCGTTTGTTTGACAATTTTCCAATTGCGTTTCTCGTATTTCTCGTCGCGTGCATGTCGATCGTCGCGTTCCCATTTGTCCGAAGTGAACGTATTTTCGTGCCTCTTCTTCGCCGTTCCTTACCGTTGATCTGATCATCGATAACCATGTTTGCGAGTGGGCAAAAAAAATGCAAAATTTGAATAACAACAAGAATGCAAAAAAAAAACAGGTTTGTAAAACTTTGTCAATTACTTCATCGAATCATCGAATCATCGAATCATCGAGTCATTGAATCATCGAGTCATTGAATCATCGAGTCATTGAATCATTGAATCATCGAATCATCGAATCATCGAATCATCGAATCATCGAGGCATCGAGTCATCGAGTCATTGAATTTTCGAATCATCGAGTTATCGAATCATCGAATTTTCGAATCATCGAATCATCGAATCATCGAATCATCGAATCATCGAATCATCGAATCATCGAATCATCGAATCATCGAATCATCGAATCATCGAATCATCGAATCATCGAATCATCGAATCATCGAATCATCGAATCATCGAATCATCGAATCATCGAATCATCGAATCATCGAATCATCGTATCATCGAATCATCGAATCATCGAATCATCGAATCATCGAATCATCGAGTCACCGAGTCATCGAGTCATTGAATCATCGAATCAACGAGTCATCGAATCATCGAATCATCGAATCATCGAATCATCGAATCATCGAGTCACCGAGTCATCGAGTCATTGAATCATCGAATCATCGAGTTATCGAATTTTCGAATTTTCGAATCATCGAATCATCGAATCATCGAATCATCGAATCATCGAATCATCGAATCATCGAATCATCGAATCATCGAATCATCGAATCATCGAATCATCGAATCATCGAATCATCGAATCATCGAATCATCGAATCATCGAATCATCGAATCATCGAATCATCGAATCATCGAATCATCGAATCATCGAATCATCGAATCATCGAATCATCGTATCATCGAATCATCGAATCATCGAATCATCGAATCATCGAATCATCGAGTCACCGAGTCATCGAGTCATTGAATCATCGAATCAACGAGTCATCGAGTCATCGAATCATCGAATCATCGAATCATCGAATCATCGAATCATCGAATCATCGAATCATCGAATCATCGAATCATCGAATCATCGAATCATTGAATCATCGAATCATCGAATCATCGAGTCATTGAATCATCGAATTTTCGAATCATCGAATCATCGAATTATCGAATCATCGAATCATCGAATCATCGAATCATCGAGTCATCGAGTCATCGAGTCATCGAGTCATCGAATCATCGAATTTTCGAATCATCGAGTTATCGAATCATCAAATCATCGAATCATCGAATCATTGAATCATCGAATTTTCGAATCATCGAGTTATCGAATCATCGAATTTTCGAATCATCGAGTTATCGAATCATCGAATCATCGAATCATCGAATCATCGAATCATTGAATCATCGAATCATCGAATCATCACATCATCGAATCATCGAATCATCGAATCATCGAATCATCGAGTTATCGAATTATTGGATTATCAAGTTTTTTTTTTTCATTTACCTTGCAGGAGAAGCAGCCTTCGGTGGAAATGATTTTGTCGTCCGCAGGTGGAACGTGATAGGAGTCCGAATTGATGGAAAAAGTTGGCACGTTGCCAATTTCTTCGCCGTCGGAAGATTGGGCCATCGGATTGATGGTCGAGAGACAGTGACCTTGACCGATTCGTTGATAACCGGTTGGACAACCGCATAGAAAACCACCCGGTCCGTTCGGGGTGCAACCGAAGGCGCAAGGACTTCCGGTACAACCCCCGCTCACCTTTAAACAAACAGGTACGATTGTTTTTTAAATTACCAAATACATATAAATAAATGTTACTTTATTAAAATTAAAATGATAAAAATTAAATAAAATGTTTGGTGAGAACTGAAGTTTTCACTTGTTTTGAAACTTGATAAAATGGCGAGGGAAACAGGATTTTGAGAAAATGTTCGAATATTCGAATGCGTGTGTGTCAGTTTAGTGATATTGCAAAAATTAAACGATTATAAATCGAGAACGGTTTGAGCTACGGCCTCAAAATTTTTGCACACATGCAGAGAGCTGTATAAACGCTTCATTGTGTTGATATTTCATCACGTTTCAAAATACGGTTTCGATTTGACAACGTTTTTGGAGATTGAAGAAAAAATCGTTTATATATTCAGCGTTTGCAAATTTATGTGATATCCGTCTAATAAACTATTTTGCTCACGAACGGTTAAGCCAATAGTAGCATTCGAGCCAAAGTGTTTAAGAAGTTCGAACCTTGTGGCACTTTGAATTTTCCGAAAACGCATTTATCAAATTGTAAAGAAAGAAAAAATTTCCTAAAGTTAAAATTTATTTCAACGATAAATACCTGAACGCAAATCTGCAGATTGTTGTCAAACTGATAACCGTCGGGACATCCGCACTTGTAGCTACCGATCGTATTGATGCACGCGTTATCGCCACAGGGCGAATTGTTGCACTCGTTCTCGTCGATACACTGATTGTAGTAAAGATGTTGCACAAATCCTTCGGGACAGCCACATCGATAGCTTCCCATCAAGTTCTGAAATCCAAATTGTACAAAAATTGTATCATTCGATGAATAATCTCGAAATAATTTACAAACCAACATTAATATTATTTTGCCATGAGAAACTGCATTGAGATGGAAATATATAAATAATATATAAGAGGCATTCCACATCACTTCACCCATGAAAAAAACAAATCAAACTGAAAAAAAGCTATTAATAATTTGAGGAAATTTTGAAAACTAAAATAACGAATGCATTTTTTGAGAAAAAATATATTTTTGCATATTTTGCCTTGAAACGGACGTTCAACTTGCTCAATAAAATCTGAATTATTTTTTTTCTGGAAAGCCATGAGAAAACGCACATTTTCGTTTTTTACAAATATCAATACATCAAATCTTGCCAAAGATACAGCTATTTGAATGGAAAAATTTAAAAAAAAAAAAACGTTAATTAACGAGAAAAACGTGAGAACATTTTTTAAAATTTCGACACTCGGTGAATATGTTTCAATAAAATAAATCTATTTTTTTGAACTGTGAACATTTTTTTTCTACTGGCTGAAGTGACGTGGAATGCGTCATAAACAAATAAACGAACGAATAAATAAGAATGGATGAAGAAAGACGAAGTAAATATTTCTATATTTTTCGTCAATTAATTTCAATCAATTAATTCATCATTTACAAAACAAAAAAAAAATAACAAAAAGTTGAGGTCCATACGTGACAACCGTGTTCGCAGCTTCCGTCGTCGGCACACTCGTTGTTATCGGTGCAGAAGGTGCCTTTGTGATCGAGTTTGAATCCTCTCGGACAAATGCATCTGAAGCTTCCCAACGTATTTATGCAGGTTCCCGGTTTCGGACACGTTCCGTGCTCTTCGCACTCGTTTATATCTGCATCGATGTCCCAAGCGATTCAAACAATTATTCGGTAATAAAAAATAGAAAAAAAAAAGAATGAAAATATAAAAAATAAATAAAATGAAAATAATAATGGGGGATAGGTCTCGAAGTTTCGAATTTTCAATGTTTCGAAGGCTCATAAGTTCGACATTTTTTTTATTCGAATTTCAATGTTTCGATCTTGCACGATCTCGAAAGTCCATTAATCCGAACGGGCAAAGTTTCGAACGATCATAGTTTCGAAAGAAAAAAAAATTCGAAATGCAATCTATCGAAAGCGCAATTTTTCGACGGGTCACGGATTCGACTCGCCAATCCAATGATCCAGTCGAAATAAAAAAAATGATCCAGTCGAAATAAAAAAAATTCGGACACCTCATTTTTCGATAAATTGAAAATTCGAATTTAAAAAAATTCGAACTTATGAGCTTTCGAAACATTGAAAATTCGAAACTTCGAGACCCACTCGATATTGGGTTGAATTCGGTCAATGGCCCCTTGGCGATACATTACAATCTAAATCACGTAATTTTACATATTTGTCAATTTGAATCCTGTATTAGTACTATTACTACTGCCAATAACGAATAACGATGCGTGTAAAAATTCGCTCACCGTGACAAGAGTCACCGTGTTGGGTATAACCGTCTCTGCAACCGCACGTGTAACTTCCCTCGGTGTTGATGCAACGCTGTTGACACAAATGATTTCCGGTCGCGCATTCGTCGAGATCACGACAATTCACACCGTCCGGATTTAATATAAAACCGGATGGACATGAACACGTGAAACTTCCTTCCGTATTTTGACAATTGAACTTGCACGGTTTTTGGGTCAATTCGCACTCGTTCACGTCTGCATCGTAATTCGAAAGAAAGAAAATGATTAATCAATAGCGTTAATAAGTATTCAATAAACTCGTAAAAAACAATAACTTTGTCAAATAAATTTCTAGAAATTTATAAAACCTAGGAGTTTTGTTATAGTTTTCCGGTAAGCTTTGAGCAGGGCGTTATATTCCGTGATTTGTTCTCAATTTTCGGAACCGTAGTTTCAGAAACAAGGGAAGGAGGGATGTTCTATTTTCGTATATTTTTTAGGATATCTTTAAAAATATTGTTGAATTCTGTTGAAAATTAAGAAAAAAATTAATTCTGTATTCCACATAACAAACCCTCTCGAATGATGCCCCCACATGATGAATGACTTTTTTTTTCGAGTACTTAACTTACTTTTCGAGCCCCCTTTTCAATTTTTATATTAATATTTTTCATTTTTCACCATTCCAAAGTATTTGGGTCAATGAGATGTATTACGATGCTAAATTTCAACTTTTTTCGTCGAATGGTTTCTGTGAATAACGAGTCTGACGAAGGACAGACGGACAGATACGCGAGTGGTCTGACAAGGGTGTTGTTCTTCTTTTTTTGAGGTACGGAACCTTAAAAACAATTGAATAAATCTAAATGAATTGAATAAACGAATGAATAGAATAAATAAATGAATAGGATTCAAAAAAAATGTTTTATCGTTATTCGAAGAAAAATAAATGATAAACAGAATTAATAATATAAACGAATAAATATATAAATAATTGAATATAATACAATCAAACTTTTTTCATCGTTATTCGAAAAAAAATAAATGATAAACAGAATGAATAATATAAACGAATAAATATATAAATAAATAGAATACAATGAAATACAAAAAAAAGTTTCATCGGTTCCAAAAAAATAATAATAATAATAATAATTTAAAAAAAAAGAAAAAAAGAAAACAAAATTAATTGTCACGCGAATATGATCGACAGCCTCACCTATGCAATTAGTTCCACCGTTATCAGTCTTGTAGCCTTTGTTGCATATGCATCTGTACGAACCCAGAGTATTTACGCACATGCCATTGCGACACAAATCCGGAATTGCCTGACACTCGTCGATATCTGAATGTTCAGAAAAAAATAAATTATTCGTCAAGCATTTTTTTTTGAGCCAGTCATTTTCAAAAATTTGAAAAGTGACGAATGTTCGGAATAATAGATGAACGATGAGACCTTGTCCGTCAACGGAGAAACCCTTGTCGAGACAGAGCTCGTTGTAATTGTCGGAATCTCTGGAAGGACAGATTTCACAGTGTGGACCCCAAGCTGCTCCCATGGTACAACAGCAATCTGCCTTGGTCACAGTTCTGACGTCCGACGTTCTCGCGGTACATCGACCGCTTATGGTTCTCAAGAAACAGTAGCCCACCCTTCGATCTGCATTAAAACGTCGGAGAAAACATAAAATCAAATAAATTTTAAATTTTAAATTTAATTTTAATCAAATAATTTTAATTTAAATAAATTTTAAATTTTAATTTCGGGAATCAAAACTTGACCTCGTATAACTAAAGTTCTCTAAATTTGAGCCCCTTATCTTAATGCTAAGGGTTGCTTAATAATGGGGCTCAATAATGTTTATTATTATTATTTTTATCGACTTTTTTTTTGTATTTTTTTCAAGTTGAACAATCTGAAATTGATCTCAAAGAGAACAAGTTCTCCAAATTTCAACTCCCTATCTCTCATATTAATGCCTGCCTGTGAATTTTTTTTTTCACTTTTTTTTTAACTTAAACATTTTTTTATTTTTCATTTATTTTTTTTAAGATGAACAATTGTTAAGTTGACCTCAAGAAAAGAAAATGCTCCAAATTACAGATCTCTATCTTAATATCTTAATATCATTGCTGAATCAATTCACTTTCGTGATCAGTAAAGTCGACTGCGGTCAACCTAACTTTTCGGCCACGGCTATGGGTGCCTTTTGCAAGGGGACCGCATAGCGCCCGTACCCTTCCCGATTTAATATCTTGATATTAAATTCGAATTTTTACGCAAATTCTTATTTGCGAAGAAATTCGAATTCATTTTTGAATAAAAGCCATTTTCGTTAAAACTATATTTTTTACGTTCCATCAATCGACCACTACCGACAAATCGTATTATTTAAAAGTAAAAAGTTGAAATCAAATAATTGAATGAACCAAAAAATTCACCGACACGCTTTAATATTGAGGTCAACTTCAGATTGTTCAACTTAAAGAAAGTAAATTTAAAAAAAATTTAATCCAATAAAAAAGTGAAAAAAATCCACGTACACGCCTTAATATTGAGATAGAAAGCTGGAATTTGAAGAACTTGTTTTCTTTAAAATCAACTTTAGATTTTTCAACTTGAATGAAAAAACAAAAAAAAGTCGATGAAAATAATAATAAAAATAATTGAGGCACGCCTCAGCATTAAGATAAGGAGCTCAAATTTGGAGAACTTTAGTTCTACGAGGTCAACTTTCGATTTCCGAACAAAAATCGAAAATCTATTTTTCAACCGCCAGTCTGATACATATTTTTCGAAACATTCTTCGATTCTATGGGGTCCATGAGATTCTTACCTATGCAAGATTTTCCATCGGAACTCTGTACAAAACCATCGTGACACAGACACTGATAACTTCCTTCCATATTTACGCAACGACCGTTTCTGCACAATCCCGAATTAACAGCGCACTCGTTCACGTCTTTGCAATCGTCCGTTGTGCCGATTTGTTGATAACCCGGCGGACATATGCACATGAAATTACCGATCAAATTTTTGCACTGATACTTGCAGTTGTTCGCGGGTGTTGAACATTCGTCCACGTCTGTAACGGGAAAACAAACGAAAATTTATCAAAATAATATTTTTTTCACAGATGAACAATTAATGTATACAGGGTGTCCCATTTGAAACAGTACGGTCGAATAACTCGTCGGGAAAAGGGGTGACAACGAAATGGGTCAGATGAAAGTTGTAGGAATCGAAGGGAGAAACATAGTTCTGATAAAATCTATGCTCTCACAGCTTATGTTTTTATGCTACGAGCATAATGACATTTTTTAAAAATGAGAACAATACTTTTGAACCAGCTGAAGTTGTTCCTTTTTTTGAGACAAATTCAACGATACCCTATGTTAAGGATTTCTCATCGATTTTTCATGAAAAAATCGATCGTATCGAATCGTGAAATTCGGTGTGCCTCACTGCGTGGAACGCCGAAATCGCGTCCAATATCACGTAAACCAATATGAGCTGATAATAATAATCCTAATATCAGTTTACGTGATATCAGACGCGATTTAGGTGTTCCAGGCAGTGAGGCACACCGAATTTACGATTCGATACGATCGATTTTTTCATGAAAAATCGATGAGAAATAATTAACATAGGGTATCATTGAATTTGTCGCGAAAAAAGGAACAATTTCAGGTGGTTCAAAAGTATTGTTCCCATTTAAAAAAAATGTCATTATTCACCCTTTTCCTGACGCGTTATTCAACCGTACTGTTTCAAATGGGACACCCTGTATAAACATTGGTAATTTCAACCCCCGAGTACACTGTGGATTAAAATGACCCTGACTGACTTAGATGAGTTACTATTTTAAGATATTGACCTGGGAAAATTCAAGAAAATACTTCTACTATCTAAGAATGTGATGATGTGGTTCAAAAGTGTAAACTATCATCGTAGACTCGAAAGATGAATTCTGCAAAAAAAATGGCCATCGTAAATTTGTTCTCATCAAAGTCGAGGTATGGGCCAAATTCACCCAGTGTGGACTCGGCGGTTTAATTAACACTGGACAAAAAAATAACGTTCTGGCCGGTTGAAATCGATTTTTCAGACAAATATAAAAATATCAAATGACCCTGTCTGACTTCCCATTCTTGATGGCTTCCCATTCTGAATATAGGAGTCCAATTGTCCTGATAAAATTCGGGGTTATGCTTTCACTATCTTAAAATGTGATGATGCAGATTAGAAGTGTGAATAGTATCTATAAACTGGAAAGATAAATTCTGCAATAAAATTTGTTCCGATCAAAGTCGAGAAAAAAGGGTCAAATTGACCCAATGTGTACTCGGCGGATTAATTGCAATAAATTGTACACATACATAAGCCCGAAAGAGCCCATAAACTATTTTATCTGAAAATTATTTCTACGAAAAAACAAAACTTCAAAATTAAAATTAAATTAAAATACTGTTTCTTCGTAATTAATTTAAAAAAAAATTACATCAACAAAAATTATAAGCCGAGTACGCAATTCAATATTGTATCCATGTCTTGAATTTTAACATGAATTCGTTACGCAAAAATTATTTCTCGGAAAAAAAATTTGTTGAATCGAATTAAATTAAATTAAATCAAATTATTTTTTTTTTCATAATTCATTCATAAAAATTCGATCCACAAAAATTAAAAAACGAGCACCTAAATCAATACTCATCGTAGGTACATGAAACATCAACATGAATATTTAATTCAAACATTATCCCTTCAAAACAAAATCCCTTCAAAAGAAAAATCAAAATAAAAATGAAAACTCATTTAAATTTATTTCTGATTTAAAATTAATTAGAAAAAAAAATTGGTTTCCCAGAAATAAATTTAGGTGCAAGTGAGAGATGGGAAATAGATTTTTTTTTTCGCGAACCTATGCAGTGTCTTCCATCGGCGGCCAATACGTAACCGTAAGGACAGATGCATCTGAACGATCCGGGTGCATTGTGACATCTGAAAGCGCATTGATTGCCAAGCTCGATGCACTCGTTAACGTCCTCGCACACTTGATTGGCACCAGGTGCGAAACCGCTGTTGCACGAACACTCGAAACCACCGTCGACGTTGGTGCAAGTGCCGTTGCCGCAAATATTTTGCGTGTGCAAACATTCGTTTTGATCGACGCATCTACGTCCGGTCTCGTCGAGGGTGTAACCCGGTGGACACTCGCATCTGAACGAACCGTCGGTGTTTATGCAGTCGCCGCCGGAACACGCGTCCGGCATGAACAGACACTCGTTTAGATCGACTCCGGTGTCGTCGCGACCCGATCCCTCCGGACAAAGTTTTTTAAATTCCTCTGGAAATATTTTTTTCAATAATAAAAATAATAATAATAATAATAATAATAATAATAATAATAATAATAATAATAATAATAATAATAATAATAATAATAATAATAATAATAATAATAATAGCAATAATAATTAAATGCAATTGTAAACTTTTTCAAACGTACTTTTGTTCAGAAAATCGAAAAATGATTTATCATTTTATGTTTGCGAGTTAAAGAATTTTAATTTTCGTTTCTGTTGTTGAGAGATTGGACTCACCGCTGTGTTCCCGTGGACACTGTTCGCAAGATCGACCCCAAGCTTTGCCCATCGTGCAGCAGCAATGTTTTCTCGTCATCGCACCGTGTCGGGGCGACGAGCATTGTCCGCGTCTCCAACGATCGTAACAATGTTCCTCCCGCACGTCTATGCACTTCATCGAATTAAATTTGTCGCTGAGACGAAAACCTTCCGGACACTCGCATATCACTCCACCCTCCGTGTTTATGCATTTACCATGTTCACAGAAGTTCTTCGTTTCCACGCACTCGTCCACGTCTGTCGGGCACACGAATTTTCAACAATTTCATGTCGATACAACAATCGTTTGGTTCTAATACCATAAAAATGTTGAGAGTGCGATAATACCATACGAGTTTCAATCCTTCGAATTGTTGCGAGATAAAATGAAAACAATAATGAGTCAATGCATTTTTATCTTCCCGTTTGAACGCTGAATAGACAGCGCTGTATGGACCGAAAGTTTGCATGAACAATATTATTGTTAAGGCAAACTTTCAATTGAATCTTCTACAAAAAAATCCACTGAAAATATTGGAATGGAGAAAAATGTCGTAGGTCAAAATTAAAAGGCATGAAGAGCTACATATTTATATGAAACTTTCCGAATTTTTGTGCATCGGTGCAGCTGCAAGGTGCAATTGCACTTTTTTTTCAGAGGTAACTTCTGATTTTCTAATCCATTAATCGATGCAATTTTTTCACGCTTTACAAAAAATATTAATAATCAATATTCAATAAAATATCAAATCATGCCCGAAGGTGGTTAATTTCAGTAATAATTTACACTACCGCTCAGAATTATCAGGACACTAACCACGAGCGCCGCCAGGAATCACTCCTGTCTTTGAACGACGACAACTCCGCGAGAAAAAATGCTAAAGTTTTTTTTCTTTCACCGTCAGAAAGCTTATGAAATGCTGATTCAAATGATCTCCATCCGATACTATTGCCACAATTGAGTCCCGAGATTGAATATAAAAATCATTAAAAGAAAATTTCGATTTTTGCGAAATTTTCTTCGTCGATTTCAACTCGCTGCCAAACCTAGAAAAAATTTTTCACACATCTACAATTTAGTATCGGTAATCGCTGATATCTTACCTTCATTTTAAGCCTAAAAAATATAAAAAATCTCAACGGGTTCTTGAGTAATTAAGAAATGAGTACAGGCATGCATTATTCGCCGGCGAGCCAACGATCGCGCGAGTCGGCGGTTGCGGCTACCGTCTCGTCCGTGAAGCCAGGACCGTAACGGGCCATGAGCACAGAGGGCGCTTGAGTAAGGCGCAGTTTCGTCCATACATTTTCGTTTCGATATTTTCTTTAATTAGTTTTGAGCTGCATTTGATAGTTTTCAGCGAAAAAAATCGAAAGTAAATATCGAAACGAAAATGTACGGACGAAACTGCGCCTCACTCAAGCGCCCTCTGTGCTCATGGCCCGTTTCGGTCCTGGCTTCACGGACGAGACCGTAGCCGCGGCCGCCGACTCGCGCGATCGTTGGCTCGCCGGCGAATAATGCATGCCTGTACTCTTTTCTTAATTACTCAAGAACCCGTTGAGATTTTTTATATTTTTTGGGCTTAAAATGAAGGTAAGATATCAGCGATTACCGATACTAAATTGTGGATGTGTGAAAATTTTTTTCTAGGTTTGGCGGCGAGTTGAAATTGACGAAGAAAATTTCGCAAAAATCAAAATTTTCTTTTAATGATTTTCATTTTCAATCTCGGGACTTAGTTGTGGCAATAGTATCGTATGGAGATCATTTGAATCAGAATTTCATAAGCTTTCTAACGGTGAAAGAAAAAAAAATTTAACATTTTTTTTCGCGGAGTTGTTGTCGTTCAAAGACAGGAGTGATTCCTGGTGGCACGCGTGGTTAGTGTCCTGATAATTCTGAGCGGTAGTGTAACTTGAAATTAGTTTGAAATAATTTTCAATGTTTCGATACACTTATTATTATTGAAACTTTTTTTTTAGCGGAAACTTAAAGTGACAAAGATACCGAGACTTTTTGAAATTTGAACTATCGATTCTCTTGCATGACACCGAAATTCCTTTATCCGCATGACAGAATATGTATTTTCATCGAGACGGGGCTCCAGCACATAATTATCGAGTTGCCACAAGATATTTGAATAGGAAATATCCAAACAGATTTTTATTTCATGAGGATTTTTAAAAGATAAAGTGCATCCGCGTCCTTTAAATAACGTCGAAGAAATTGAAGAACGTGTAACATTAGAAATATGAAAAATCACAGAAAAGACAATTATGGAACGTGATAAAAAGCGTACGGGAAACAATAGAAAAATGTCTGGATTGCGGTGGAGAGCCATTTGAACATCTCCTGTAGAGTAAGTTGTAAGAAATTATACGATATCTTATCGACATCAGAAGCTGATACAAATAAGAGCGGAACGCGTGAAAGATTATGTCCAATAATGAGTTTATCGAAACTTTATTGTTTAGTTACAATAAGTTTGAATATTACTGAAATCAACCATTTGTGGGCATAACATTATTAATATTTATTGTGAAGGGTGAAGAACTGCATCGATTGATTGATGTATTAAAAACCAGAGTTTACCTTTGAAAAAAAGTACAATTGCACCTTGCAACTGCACCGATGCACAAAAATGCACAAAAGTATCATAGGAATATGTTGTGCTTCATGTCTTTCAATTTTGACGTAAGACATTTTTCTCCATCTCCAATATTTTCAGCGCTACAGGTAAGCCCAGTTTCCTGGGACACCCTGTATATCTAACATTGATAGTTTACGCTTGGTAAAGTTCGAAATTCGGGGCAATGTGAGAAACCGTGCACCTGGTAGGCCTTTGGAATTTTACACTTTCGAAATTTTTATCGTTTTTCTACATTGATCGTTCTGAATTTTGACTACCACTCAAATAGTATCTGGTTTCGATTAGGAAATTATCTTACCGACGCATCGTCGTTTCGAATTGTCCAATTCGTAACCCGGTGGACAACTGCAAATGTGCGAGCCCATTAGATTATAACATTGTCCCGGATCAGGACACAATCCGGGAATCTGGAAGTTTAAAAAAAAATAAAAAAATAATACTTATGTATATTCCAGTGTCGTCTTCGAATCGTTGCAACACCTACAGATTCAGTTTTCTCATTTTTCTTTTTGAGTGACATATTGGAAATAATAAATTTGAAATCATAATCACAACTAGAGATACAATTGAAGGGGGAAAAAAAGTCCATGCGTGCCTCTTTGCACTCGTCGATGTCCCGACAATGTTGTCCATCTTGGGCCAGAACGTATCCGTCGGCGCATTCGCATTTGAACGCTCCTATGGTGTTCTTGCATCGTCCATTTCTGCACAGGAATGGCATCACTCGGCACTCGTCTATGTCTGTGGAGATAACACGACATATCGTATTGTGTGAAAAGAATATATATGTATCCAACAAGTTTTAAGGTGGAACAGAAAAAACACTACGAAAATACTGTGAAATCGGATTTACTTGGATGCTTATTTCGTGATGCGTTTTACAATTTCTAGGATGCCTATATTTGAAGAACAATACAATTATCAACCGAGCACCTAAAGCGGCACCTGAACCGCCACAGTGATATTCTAGGTCTATGAAGTTGGCACCCCCACCAAGTCAGAAACTTTTATTGAACATGTGGAAACTGTTCAATAAAACTGTTCAATAAAAAGAAATGGGTCTATTATGGGCTTTTCAACCCCGCTAAAAATAATTGTTAAACTTTTTTTGAAAAAAAAAGAAATAGAAAAATGGCCTCTTATTTTTATGGACTTTTTAAACAAGTAATTTTGCAAAAAATCTGTTCAGGATAATTACAGGCAATTTATGGGCTCCAGGAAAAGCACAAGCTGAATTAATTTATCAAAGTTAATATTAATTCATCAAGTTCGGAGCTCTGGCAAGCTGGCAGACAAAAGTCTGTAAAATGATTTTGGTCTGCACCTGAATTAGGTGATTTTCAGCAACTAACTTGGTGCTCGGTTTCTAATTCGAGTGCTCTGTCAATTTTGGTAGGAAAGCATTCACAAAATCCCTCTGCTAGCTTGATGTCAAACTAGCAGGAGGAAATGTTGCAACTGTCCAAAATATGCAATATTCTCGATATTCTTTTGTGAAGGAATTAGGTGCTTTTTACGAGCTTTCGCAATGAAAAGATTTCTTTTGCTTCACCCCTTCATCCCGAAAACGCACCCCTCATCCATAACAAACCAGCCTCGAGCGCTAAAGTCTATAGTTTTGAACGTATCGTCTTCTCCGTGAACATGATTATATATTTAGGTGCTTCACGATAGCGTATCACGTGATTTTGTCACTTAACCCCCTCGGCTAACAAAATCACCCCCGTTGAATAAACCGAGCTGTATAGTAAAATCTAAGTCGAACGGATTTGTGCAATGAGACGGCTGCTTGATTAAATTTACAGAAAATCGTGCAATACGTTTTCTTAAAGCACCTAAATCACTTATGTGCACGGATGAGACGATTCGATCAAAACAATACAGATTTTACCGCTCGAGGCTGGGTTACCCGACGAGGTGGTGCGCACCCCCATCGGAAATGCGAACACCTAATTCGACACCTCACTCGTCTTTCGAAAAGTCGCCCAAATAAGCGCTTGCATCATCATCATTGCACTTGGAAAACCGAGCACCTAAATCAACATTCAAAGTGTCACGCAAGTCAGCACCTTAGCTATCACCTATGTAAATTATCACCTATAAAGCACTAAAATACATCCGTCACCTAAATGAGCATCCAATTCGGTACCTAATCCGTTAACTTAATCACAGATTCAGTAGCCGAGCACCTAAATCAACATTTAAAGCGTCACGCAACTCAGTACCTAAGCTGTCACCTAAATCATCACCTACAAAGCACTAAAATACATCAGTCACCTAAATGAGCATCCAATTCGGCACCTAATCCGTTAACCAACCCACAGATTCAGTAGCCGAGCACCTAAATCATAATCCAAAGCGTCACCTAAATCAGCACCTAATACGCAAAAATCCGCAAATGAAAAAAAAAAAAGAAAAATCTCCAAAACTCACCGGCACAATCGTTGTTGCTACTGAGTTTGAAACCTTGATAACACTGACACTTGTAAGATCCCAATGTATTTACGCAAGTTCCATTGTTGCAAATATTCGGATTTCTCTGACACTCGTCCAAATCCACGCAACTGTCACGATCGCGGGTCAGACCAAAACCAAGATGGCAAACGCATTGAAAACCACCTTGCAAATTGTTACAAGCCCCATTGGCGCATATACCCGGACGTTCGTAACACTCGTCGATGTCGATGCAACTGCGTTGACTCATTCCGAGTTTGTAACCCGCTGGACAACGACACTCGAAAGCGCCTTGGGAATTGACGCACTGGGCATTGCCGGCACACGGATTTGGCAGTTGAAGACACTCGTTCTCGTCGATGCACTGATGTGAATCCTCGTCGTAGACGTAACCGCGATCGCACTGACACTCGAAGCTGCCCGGAGTGTTGAGACAACGTCCGTGAGTGCACATTGTGGGCATGAGTGCGCACTCGTCGATTTCCTCGCTGTGATTCGTTATGGGATTCATGATTTGTCCGGGAACCATGCCGCAGAGGATCTCGTGCTCGCGGGTGCGTTCACCGGGACATTTTTCGCAGGGTGTTCCCCAAGCCGCTCCCATGGAGCAACAACACAGCATCTTCGTTTGGGGATGAATCATCGGATTGAAACACTGTCCGGCTTCGTGATTGACGTAACACAGTTCCTTCCTCATGTCCACGCATTCCTTGCCACCGGGCATCGACATGTAACCCTCCGGACACTCGCAATGATACTTACCCTGATCGTTTATGCAATAACCAACCCCGCATATGTCCGGATGCAACGAGCACTCGTTTATGTCCGTGCAACTTGTTTTCGTGTCGTCGAGAATGAAACCCTCGTTGCACGAACACATGAAACTGCCGAATGTGTTGGTGCAATGACCGTGCTGACATATGAACTCGTGTTCCTCGCACTCGTTGATATCCTCGAGAATGACCGTGATGCGATTCGGTCGGTAACCCGGTCCACCGGGACACAATTCTTCGAAATCTTTGGTTCCGGGTTTGGGACATTCCTCGCAACGATCCCCCCAAGCGTCACCGATGCTGCAACAACACGTGGCTTTCGTGACAGACGACGACACGTCGAACACACACTGGGGACGTCTTCCCGAATTTTCGTAACCGGTGTAACACTGGGATTCGCGTCTGTCTGCAAAAATTTTGGATTTTTTTTTTTCGTTGAAACTAGAATGAATTATGATTCAGGGTATATGTCTGAAAGGGAGCACGTCTAAACGCCTTGCGACAAAAAAACGCGGTCAAAAAAACTTGGCAAAAAATAACTCCTGGTAAAAAAAAACTTGGTAAAAAATAACTCCTGACAAAGTAGACTCTTTTCATGGACGACCTGTGCTATAACAACTCATGCACAAAACGTTTTTTCCATAAACAACTCTGCCTGAAGAAAGTAGTTTGGAAAACTTTTGTATGTGTCTGTATCTTTCGGAATGATATTAAACTGTCATTATTTGTTTTGATTGGGCTCGGAGAAGAGGAACAGGGTATGACAGAAGTGTTGATTGAACAGCTGAATGCAGGACGTGGTATTGCAAGTCGCAAGCGTAAGCGCTATCTTGCCTACGATGAACGTTCGAGTTGCGTAGTTAATGACTATGCCAATCGAAGTTTTTTTAAGTACTTAACGTATTGCAGATGTGATGTTTTCGAATACTTATATCGTCATTTTTGTAGATCGAGTTTTTTTACTGTGCAATGTTATTAAATTTCTCACATACACTTGATTCATGTGTTTGTATTATCCTTCACATTGAAATTTTCAGATTGTCGGCGTTAATGTTGATGAGTTATTTTGCCGAGAAATTGTTGAAGATAAAAATGTTTTTGTCCGGGTTTTTTCGAAACGCGGTTTTTTTAGGCGGAGTTCTTTTGGATTGGGGTTCATCAGGATCAGTGACCTAGTGTCACACTAGGATGATCCCTTAACAGAAGACTGTAAGGATTTGGGATATAAAAAACCGTGCAACGATGACAACGGTTTATTCTTCTGACTTGACGAATTCGAGACCCATAATTTATCATCAGTATTCTCCTGCTACTAGCCCCCGTGAACTGATAAGTTGAACTGACGAACAATGAGAAATAGTGTCATTCCCCTCTCCGCTGAATACCATTTGAATAAATTAAACGCGGAATCCAGTAACTACAAGACCGATTATCTGTACTAGACTGAGCCCGAGCCCAATCGAAACAAATAAGGACAGTTTAATATTATTTCAAAAGATACAGACACATACCAAAGTTTTCCAAACTACTTTCTTCACGCAGAGTTGTTTTTTGGAGAAAAAGTTTCGTGTACGCATTGTTATAGCACAGGTTTTACATGAAAAGAGTCTACTTTGTCAGGAGTTATTTTTCACCAAGTTTTTTTCACCAGGAGTTATGTTTGAATAAGTTTTTTTTTTACCAAGATATTTTGATGGTTTTTTTTTGTCGCAAGGCGTTTAGACGTACTCCCGTGACTCAATATGGATAATTTTTGTCTAATTTGTCGGCCCAAGTCGAAAGCTTTCCGAGCCTCCGTTCACCCTGCGGTTACTCCCAGATGCCGGATATTTTTTTTCTGCAGAGTCAGCGAAGAGTGGAGAGGGTCTCAGGAGTTGAAATTATACACGAATCATAGTCTGCATTTTCTTCCAGAATGTCAAGTGGTGAACGATCAGAATGTGCGGGAGGGTTATGGAGGGTAGCAGAGACTTCGATACATTGGAATTAAATAGGTTAGGAAAATGGAAAACGGGTTTAATTTGTCATATACAGTCTGAGCAAATTGTTGGAGGATCGTTGAGGGGTGAAGATACCAAAGGCGCTAACCCACAATTTTTTGGAATGCGTTTTTTTCTTTGCATTTTCGAAAAGTTTTAAGGTCCCCCAATACGTAGTAATAGTTTTTTTATTAAAAATCAACGAAGTCGTGCACAGTCGTATCTGCAGGGGCGCGGAGGTACCAAAGGCGCTAACTGCTTATTGGGTCTTATGGAAACCCACGTTTCTCCGTAAAGATCCGAGGTTGTAGAAATAATGGCTGAACGGAAATTCGTTTTACCGACTGTCTCTGAGAGAGGGAATTCAGCTGAAGTTTTCCACCCAAGATATTTTGCTCACGGTGAAAAGTACGTGATCGAGCCGCAGAAACGTGGGCGAGCGCTGTTGTTGTTCCGTCATCAAGTGATTTTTTGGCAATGAATAAAAAAAGAGGTTCCCAATTTTTCAAAAGCCCATAACACTCGTGAACGTGTCACAAATTCGACTGTCAAAACCGCAATACGATAAGACGATTATTGGCGTGGATATGCCAAGGAACACGCAAGCGCGCGAGAAGCGGCGAGCAATACGTGACGTAGCATCGGGCGAACAGCGCTCGCGACTTGCAGATAGCGCCTTTGGTACCTTCGCGCACCCTGCAGTTTGCCCCGTAGCCGCCTTTGAAACGCTATAACTTTTGAACGAATTGTTTTTTTTGGCTGAAATTTTCAGGGTAGACGTAAATTGGGTTTCCGCAGGAGCTATTTTCTGGTTTTAATAAATAATGCAGTACTTTTTGAATGCGAACGTTTTTCCGCCGTCCTGTAAAATGTGTGCTTTGTGGGTCAGCGCCTTTGGTACCTCCACCCCTCAGTTGGAGAAGGTCGTTGGAAGCTGGGGGCGAATTCTAAACGGACCGTTGTGAGCAATGGTTGACTCCATGGATGGATTATCTTCAGGGTGGACTTGGGGTAGAACCGGCGTCACCATTCGTACGCTCAATGGAAAATTTCGACTGAGGGGATTCTGTGTGTGTGTTTGTGTGTGTGAATGGACTTACCGACACATGCATTTCCAGCCTCGACGAGATCGTGATTGGGCGGACACTCGCAGTGATACTTTCCCTGTGTATTCACGCAAGTTCCATACTGACACGACTGTGGACTGTCGCACTCGTCAATGTCCGTGCAATTGCCTCCCGAACCGTCCAATTTGTAACCGTCGTCGCACTCGCAACGAAACATTCCAAATATGTTTTCGCATTTTCCATAAACGCAAAGATTGCTGAACATCTCGCACTCGTTTATGTCGATGCAAGCCTGTTGGTTGTTCTCTTCGGGATGCATGAAACCCATTTCGCACTCGCAACGAAACGAACCCGGATAATTCAGACAATGGCCGTTCTCGCACAGGCTCGGATCGTTCGAGCACTCGTCGATGTCACGACAGTTGTAACCGTCACCGCGAAATCCCGCGTCGCAAACGCACTGAAAAAAACGAAATGTCACAATTTTCGTCTCAGATTATACCGTTGAGGATTTCGGGATGGCTGAAGACTGCCTTCGATCAGTCCTACGGTTCCCGGTTCTACTTTTCTTATTCCCACTTTTCCCCAGTTCTACTTTTCACATTTCCACTTTTCCCAGTTCTACTTTTCCCAGTCATAGTTTATACAGTGTCTTATCGTTGATTGGTTGGTTGGTTCATTTACTGCAGCCAGCATCGAGTAAACGAACCAGCCAACCAACCAATGGCGAGTTATTCTGGGTAAAGTATGACTGGAAAAAGTAGAACTGGGAAAAGTAGGACTGGAAAATGCAGAACTGTGGAATAGTAAGACTGATCGAAGGCGGACTTCAACCATCGCAAGATTTCGAAATGTACCCTAGCGGATTGGGTGCCTATGAAGTGACTGTAAGAATGCCTAAGGCACTTTGGTAGGCATGTTGGTTCAAAAAGTGCCGGTGAACACCGATAAATGCCCAACGACAATGCCTTTAAGGTAGTAGTAGTACCCTCCATAAGAGAGTTCCTAGTCAGTTTTTCACGAAACTTGGCATACTTATAGGTATTGATAAGAAAAAGGTTCAGTTTAATTTTTATGGCTTTCCGGGGCGCGAGAAAAAATATATCAACTCTTTTATTTTCACACCTTTAACATGGAGCCTTATGGAAAATCACGCTCAATTTGATATAATACAAAAAGTCCTCGTCAGATTTCAATGAAAACACTTAAGCTGCGAGTTGAATATTCGGAGAACATTTTGGGCACTTGATAGTAGAGATCAGGAGACTGTGATGATAATAATAAGCAAATAAACATCGGGAAAATACAGTTTATATGAGGAGTTGGTCGTGATCCAGTAGGCATGGCAACGTTGCGCGTTTGATTCCCATCTTCTCTCTCTCTCACTAATCGACATCATAACACGCGACGTTGTCACATCGAAGTACTACGTACCTCAATCAGGAGATGGTATATCTTAGGCTTGCTTTGACTCTTAATGTTTGTAGGATACTACGTTAAAATGCCTGTCAGAATGCCTATTGAAATGCTAACCTTGAAGGCATTCTCGTTCGCCATTTATCGGCATTCACCGGCACTTGTTCAACCAATATGCCTGCCAAAGTGACTATAAATCTCACAGTATGAATGCCTATCAGAGTCACGGCATTGAGCCAGTCATTTTGATAGGCATATCGAAATGCATTCAATGGGCATTTAACTAGGCACCCAATCCGCCAGGGTGGGAACAAATTTTCGCAACGTGATCGTACTTTGAAGGATCCTTCGGTATTGATGCACTGGGCATTAGCGTCGCAGCCGCCATTGTTGATGAGACACTCGTTGATGTCACGGCAATCGATGCCATTGCCCGTGAATCCTTCGTGACACGTGCACTCGTAGGATCCGGGTGTGTTCTGACACTCGGCGAATTCGCTGCAGGAATACGCGTTCAACAGGCACTCGTCCTCGTCCGTGCAGTCGGGACCGCCGTCCGGTTTTACCGAGTAACCTTCCTCGCATCGACAATCGAACGAACCTATCGTGTTGTGACACTCGCCGTAGCCGCAGACTCGCGGTTGGGTCACACACTCGTCCACGTCTGTTGATCAAGGTCAATCGGGATTGTTGAAGACTGCCTTCGATCGGTCCTACTTTTTCCAGTTCTACTTTTCCCATTCCCACTTTGACCGGTTCTACTTTTGTCATTCCCACTTTTTCCAGTTCTACTTTTCCCAGTCGGGTTGGGGTCGAAATCCAGAACGAGCAATGTTTAGAAAGGGCAAAATCCCGAACGCGCAATGCTTCGAATGAAAATGTTCAGAAAGGGCAAAATCCCGAATGAGATTGTAGCGAACGTATTATATGCCGAACGCCTACCAGTCGGCGCGGTTTTCAACATTTCCCGACTTTCGAGCTTTCCCACGCGTAAACTATCAATGTTAGATGTATGCGGTCGCGGACTTTTGTGTAGGAAATTTAATTCTCTACAACATTGTTTATGTGAACTTTTGGTCTATATAGCGTTGTTCAACCAGCGTTTTGACGGGAAGATAAAAAATGCATCGATTTTCTTATCGTTTTATTTTGTTTCTGTCTAAACGCTGGATAAACAACGCTATATAGACCAAAAGTTCACATAAACAATGTTGTAGAGGATTTAATTTCCTATACAAAAGTCCGCGACGGCATATATCTAACATTGATAGTTTACGCGGGGGAAAGCTCGAACGTCGGAAAATGTTGAAAACCGCGCCGACTGGTAGGCGTTCGGCATATAATACGTTCGCTACAATCTCATTCGGGATTTTGCCCTTTCTGAACATTTTCATTCGAAGCATTGCGCGTTCTGGATTTTGCCCTTTCTAAACATTGCTCGTTCTGGATTTCGACCCCAACCCCAACCAACCAACCAACTAATGGCGAGTTTTACCGGGTAAAGTATGACTGGGAAAAGTAGGAGTTGGAATTGCAGAAGTGGGAATAGTAGGACTGATATCGAAGGCGGACTTCCATCATCCCGGGTAAGCGATTATTCAGTTGTTTGAAAAATGTAAGACGGTTGCATCTTGACTTTCGCCAGCTTCGGTCGATGACGGCTTGACCTCGTTTGAGTTTGACTTGATCCCACCCTAACTCGACGGCGAGATTGCGATGTGGGGCTGGGATCGAGTCGAGTTGGGACGGAGTCAAGCTAGGGCGTCGCCAGCCAATGAGCGAGGGGGGGGGCAAGATGATGCATGGATTATATGAAATAGGTATTATATGGAATATACAGGGTGTCCTATGTGAAAAAATACAGTCGAATGACTCTTGGGGTAAAGAAGTGACGACAAAATGAGTCGGATGAAAGTTGTAGGGTTCGAAGGGGGACACTCAGTGCTGATGAAATCTATGCTCTTACAGTTCAGGTTTTTATGCTGCAAGCATAACGGCAGTTTTTTAATTGGGAACGATACTTTTAAACCACCTGAAGTTGTTCCTTTTTTCGAGATGAATTTAACGATACCCTGTGTTAAGGATCTCTCATCGATTTTTCATGAAAAAATCGATCGTATCGAATCGTAAATTCGGTGTGCCTCACTGCGTGGAACACCTAAATCACGTCTGATATCGCGTAAACTAATATTAGGATTATTATTATTAGCTCGTATTGGTCTACGTGATATTGGACACGATTTAGGTGTTCCACGCGGTGAGGCACACCGAATTTCACGATTCGATACGATCGATTTTTTTATGAAAAATCGATGAGAAATCCTTAACATAGAGTATCTTTGAATTTGTCTCGATAAAAGGAACAACTTCAGGTGGTTCAAAAGTATTGTTCCCATTTCAAAAAAATGTCATTATGCTCGTAGCATAAAAACATAAGCTGTGAGAGCATAGATTTTATCAGAACTATGTTTCCCCCTTCGATTCCTACAACTTTCATCTGACCCATTTCGATGTCACCCTTTTTCCTGACGAGTTATTCGACCGTACTGTTTCAAATGGGACACCCTGTATATTTGATCACATGTTTTCGAGTTTCTAGGGCGGGGGGGCAGCTTCCTATCCCGGCCCCCGCTTGGCGACGCCCATGGAGTCAAGTTGGGATGGCGTCGAGTTCGGATATAATTAATTAGGGATCCAGTAAAGTTTAGACTCGATCAAGTTCAAATCGAGTCAAGTTAAAATTAGATCTCACCTACGCAGGACGTGCCGTCCGGTCCGGGAAGCAAACCACCGGTGCAGCTACACGAGTACGTTCCCAAAAGATTCGTGCATTTTCCGCCATTGCATATTCTCGGATTTTCCTTGCACTCGTCGACATCGGTGCAAGAACGTCCGTCGAGATTCAACGCAAAGCCAGGACTGTTGGTTCAATTCGCGTTGTTCGAAAATAAATAGGGAATCAACAAACAAATAGAAACATTAAGGGCGGGGTAGGGTATTAAAATGTGTCTGCTTGCATTTTTTTTCTTCAACTGAATGCATAATATCCCAACAATATTGTGTCGAAATTTCAAGCCGATTGGAGCAAAATTGAAGACGTTATGAGTATTTATTTGAGTGTCCATTGCTCCGGGCCGTGCGACGAGTGCGCAAAACTTCAAAGCGTTTTCCTGAAACTTGACATTTTTTGAGTCCGTGTTCACGATAACGCAAAATCTACTGGACCAATCGTTTTGAAATTTTGCACACTACTTTTTCACATGATTCACCAGGTATTGTCGAGAGTTTTTTTTGTAAATTAATTATCAATTTTACAGCAAGAAATTAGCTGATTTTAATAGCGAGAATCGGTTTTTTTGTTTCCAAGTTCTACGAAAAAATCAAAAATCGAAACAAAAAAAATCCCCTCGTGATGACCTCGAGAAACATACCCTTTAATGAATGCATTTTGATTTTTTTGTTTCAGATGATTCTTCTGCGAGTTATGATAAACACCGGAAAGCAACTTTTTTTCGAGTCGCCTCCGGAGATTCACTATCGCCCGCTTAATTTTCAATATTTTGGAATGAAAATTTCGAAAAATATGGTTTAAATGTTATATTATTATATTGAAATTGATTGAATAAATTTACACTATTCGAAAAAAGTTTTTCGTCACAATTCGCGAATTGAATGTCAATTGAATTGAGGTTGTGATGCTACGTGGCGTCTATTTTCCACGCTCGGAGCCAGCGTGAAATTTTTCTTCACCGAAGAAAAATAAAACATTTGCAGTATCGATCGCTTCCAAGTCTAAAAATTACTGGAAAATTATTATTTCATAATTTGAATAAAAGTATAGCAATATTACTCATCAATATTGTAAGCTGCGTTAATCAGACAAAATGTACGACAAATCGGATCTTTCCTCGCTTTTTCCGACCATTTTTTTAACATTCTGATCGGGCTTCTTTACTTTCCACGATGGAACCAATTTTCTCCCTGAACGCCAAAAGGAAACGAAAAAATGAAAATAACCAAATCACCTGCAAGAGCACGAGTAACTTCCGGAAGTGTTGATGCATATGTCCTCGCATCCGCCATTGTTACCGGCACACTCGTTTATGTCCTCGCAATGAGATTTCTGTCCGGTTTGTCGATAACCGTCGTCGCATATACACTGATAAGTTCCCATCATATTTTCGCAAACTCCGTTCGAACATATTCCACTGGTTCTCGAACATTCGTCGATGTCCTTGCAAGATTCTTTGTCCGGACTCAACTCGTGTCCCGGTGGACAAACGCACTTGAAACTGCCCTCGGTGTTTCTGCAACTTCCACCGCGACACAATCCCGCAGTTTCTTCGCACTCGTTGATGTCTGATTGATAAATAATTATTGAACATCAAGAAATGAATTATTAGAGAAAAAAATTTAATCCAATCACCAAAAATCGGTTTCGACGAATAATCGAAAAAATTAACCCAGAAATATATTCAAGATTTCTTTTTTTGCATATTTTTTCATTGCATATCGAATAATCTGCGATAATTAATTTGTTTAGGGTGCTAAGTGCTGGTAAATTTTCATGATCCGATAAATCAGGTGACAAATTTATTTTTCTCATTTTTTTTTGCATATTTAATTAAATGCAAAATGCGGTAATTGATTTTTTTTTTAATACGCTGACAATATCTCTTGGTTATTGGGTAATTTATTATAAATTACCTATAGTAAATAATTAATGGACCTGACATGCAAATATTGATAATTCGATAAATTAAATATTGAAAAATATTTTTCAAGACTCCTGTTCTTGTTTTTCATATTTCATTGCACGACGAATAATTTACGATAATTCTTTTTCTTCCCCTCACATGCAAATATTCATAATTCGATCAATTGTATAAAAAAAATATTTTTTAAGACTTGTGTTTTTTAATATATGTTTTTATCTTTCGTATTCCATTGCACGACAATTTAATTTACGATATTTTTTTTCCACTACGCTAGTTTCTAAACAATTAATTCACCTGACATGCAAGTATTGATAATTCGATAAATTAAATTTCGATAAATAGTTTTCAACACTTCTGTTTTTGTCTTTCATATTTCATTGCACGACAAATAATTTACGATACTTATTTTTTTTTAACTACGCTGATAATCGATTCAAATTCTTCATTACCCATGCAAATTTTCATGATGTCACTGCTGACGAATCCGGGATTGCAATCACATTGGAAATTTCCCGGTGTATTGCGACACGTTCCATTTCCACAAACGCCTTTCATAATTTCGCACTCGTCAATGTCTGAAAGAATATAACAGACGAAAAAAAAACGCAGTGTCAAAATATTAACAATTTCAAAGCTACATCATTCTACCCCCGAAATTTGCTCACCGTTGCATTTGAGACCATTCTCATCGAGCGCGTAGCCCTGATTGCACCTGCAGCTGTAGCTTCCGATCGTATTTTTGCATCTTCCGTTGAGACACATACCCGGAAATTCCACGCACTCGTTTATGTCCAATCTGTCGTTGAAACCATCACCCTTTGGGCACAAATCGGCGAACAATTGGGTTCCCGGTTTGGGACAAGCCTCGCACTTTTCGCTTCCCCAAGCACGTCCCACCGAGCAGCAGCATATGTTCTTCGAAAATTTACCTTCGATTCCGCTTGTGCACTGACCGTGACGATAATCCATGTAACAAGTCTCCTGTCTCGTGTCCATGCACGTCGTGTCTGTTATAAATTTTGGACGAATTTTTTCAAACAACACCGATTTAGCTATCGAGACCCACAAATAAATAATAATATTTTGTAATTAATATAATAATATTTTGTAATTAATTTTCCATCGAAATCTTGTCATAGGTGGATATTAAAATTCATTCAAGTTTCCATGCACATTGTATCTAAAAAAAAGTAGTCAAGTAGCGTGTTGGGCACGCACATGATAGGGTTCCGTACTACTACTACTTCGAAGCTATCTATGCAATATGTAAATGAAAGAGTGAATCAGATCAAGAAATGAAATAATCGAAAAAAAATCTGGATCGCTGCCATAATTTATTTGTTTTTCGACGTTCAAATGTCTTTGAAGCTATGGCTAAAGATACGCAATAGGAGTTATTTTACCGTGACAAATTAGCTCGTATCCGAAAAAGAGTTATTTTTATATTTTTCGAAAACTATTTTTGCTACAGTGTTCGTAATAATTTTGATTGAATGTACTAACTAAAAGCTACATTTTGGAATTTTTTCACATTTTTTGCATCGATAGTTTAAAAGTTAGAGGGGGGGGGGACACTCTGATAACGACTTTGAAGGCAAATATCTCATGACTGAAGGGTTGAAATGGAAAGGTCTCGGGACATTATTTGTTGCATTTGAGCAGACCTATCCAAAGATATCTCACTCAATGGTGTGAGCAAAAAAAAAAAATTTCGTGAACACTGTTTAATTTGCGGAAGGGGGGTCAAAAACATTTTTTTTTTTTTATGATGCCATTTCTGTTTTGAGGTCACCGATCTACGTCTGTGTACCAAATTTCATCTCAATCGGTCCATAACTGTGAGAATGGGAGGCCTGTGACATACAGACGGACGGACGGACGGACGGACGGACGGACTTGGCGAAACCATAAGGGTTCCGAAATTTTTACGGAACCCTAAAAAGCTCTCCTAAAATTGTTATAGTCCACAGCCAATTAAAACTTTTCGTAACAATTATCTTTCCCCAATTTTGTTACTGCTTGTAAAATTATTGAAACATGTGAAATTCCACATCCTCTCATGGCATCTGAGAAGAAGAAAAAAATTCACCCACAAAACTGAAATGAGAGTCACACGTCAGTCAAATAATATTTCGTAATAATTATTCCAACAAATTTCTAATAGCTCAATGATTCGATTAATCCATCAAAAGCCTGATGATTTGATAATTCCTTTGACAATTTTATCGCATTTTTGGCCTATTCTTGCGACCTAGTCTTCTTCATTGTTCCATCAAAATCCTGATACATCGATGATTCAATTATTTTATCAAAATCCGTATACCTCAATAATTCAATCATTCCATAACAATCCTGACACATGGATAATTCAATTATTCCATAAGAATCCTGATACCTCGCTGATACAATTATCCCATCGAAATCCGGGTTTGTCGATAATTCAATTATTCCATAGAAATCCGGATTCGTCGATGATTCAATTATTCCATCGAAATCCTAATTCGCCGATTATTCAATTATTCCATGAAAATCCTGATACCTGAATAATTCAATTATTCCACAACGATCCTGACACATGAATGATTCAATTATTCCATAAGAATCCTGATACGTCAATAATTCAATTATTCCACAACAATCCTGACACATGAATAGTTCAATTATTCCATAAAAATCCTGATATCTCGATGATACAATTATCCCATCGACCTCCTAATTCCCCAATGATTCAATTATTCCATAATAATCCTGACACATGAATAGTTCAATTATTCCATAAAAATCCTGATACCTCGATGATACAATTATCCCATCGACATCCTAATTCCCCAATGATTCAATTATTCCATGAAAATTCTAATTTCTCGATGATTTGATTATTCCATAGGAATCCGGATTTGTCGATGATTCAATTATTCCATGAAAATCCTGATACCTCAATAATTCAATTATTCCATCGACATCCTACTTCCCTAATGATTCGATTATCCCATGAAAATTCTAATTCACCGAGGATTCAATTATCGCATAAAAATCCTGATACCACGATGATTCAATTATTCAACATTGATAACCTCCATAATCAACGAAGTTGTTTCAAGACGGACGGAAAAATAATTTTACAATTTTTTTTCTTACGCGTGGGATCGAGAGTGAGTCCGGGCGGGCATTCGCAACGATAAGATCCGTCCGTGTTGACGCAAGTTCCGCCACCCTTGCATATTCCAGTGTTGAGCTCGCACTCGTTGACATCGGCGCAAGCTTTACCATCGACCTTGGCATAACCCTGGGAGCACTCGCACAACGATTGGTCGCAAGTCTCGCACGGGCTTCCCCAAGCCAGACCGACCGAGCAACAGCACTCCGATTTCAAGGTCAAACGTGGAAAATTATTTTCGCAACGACCTTCGATCATTTTCGTCCAACACGAACCTCTACGATTGTCTGTCAATTCAATTTCCATTCACGAAATTAATTTCAGATCCATTCGAATTGTCATTCGACAATAAAAAAACATAATAATAATAATAATATGGCGGAATTTTTTTCACGATTTAATTTTCATTTGTCAAGAACATCATTGATAGAAAACAATATTGCTTCGTTAATTCTCAAGAATTAACTGAGCAATGAATTTATATAGAAAAAAATAAATAGAAAACCGAAATCATCGGTAAAGTAGGGTTCTCGCTTTCAAACCAAGAGAGGAAAATGATCTTACGAAATTACATCTATAACAAGGTCGCTCTTTGTCAAAGCACGTTAACATCATCACGGAACGTAAATACTATAATAATAATAATGGCCAAAAATTATGAAACATGGATTTATTGAAAAATCAATAGAATCGCCAATATCTTTCTAAATATCATTGATACATTTTTTTTGTTGATAAATTGCTAATGTGACGTAATCGATGGTAGAAGCTCACCCATGCATATGTGACCGGTATTGTCCAATATGTAACCGGATGAGCACTCGCACTCGAACGATCCTTTGGTGTTGATACACGAACCGCCTACACAAACGTCGGCCCCGAGCTCGTAGCACTCGTCCACGTCCTCGCACATTTGATTTTCACTGTTGAGACGGGTTCCGGTCGGACAAACACACTGAAAAGTGGAATCAATATCACGATTATGCATTTTTCACAAGTCCAATGGAATCCGGCGTCTGACCAGTTTTTCTAATCAAGATTATATGCGAAGGAAGTGGATGGAATGTAGATAGAATTTATTCATGGATGACACTGATGGTGCGTTTGAATGTTTTTCGCTCAAAAAATTTTCTTTTAGAGGGGACTAGGCAGCGAGAAAATTCGAATTTTTTCATTTTTTTTTGGTCATATTCTGTTACTGCAATCTCTTCCGAATATTCTGGTACAAAGCAGACTAAAAAATTCGCAAAATTGAGCTCAGGAGAGAAAAAAAAACTCCGTCCACGGCTGGCGCGCCGCGTCTAGCCGAGCATGGAGTCCGCAGAACTTTAAACGCGTTTATCTCGAAACAGCATTTTTCGAAATAAACGCTAGCTTAACCACGATAAATCGAAAACGGTTAAAGATATCAACTTGTTTTTTTTTCAAAATAAAGCTATAAATGTTCTTTACCAAGTGAACCAAACTATAGAAAAAAAATAATTTTTTAATATTGTTATTACAACAAATGTCAAAAAATGTCGCCCGTTTTTCGATTTTTTTCGAATTTTCGCCGTCATTTCCGTAATTTTCATGGTTTTTCGAAAATTTTTGGTTCACTTGGTGGAGGAACATGTTCCGAAGAGAATGGCGTTTGAAAATTCGACGAAACTTGAATCGGTCACCCGGAATCGTGGTTAAGCTGAAGCAATGCGTGAAACGCGTCGCCATCTTTATTAGCCCGTATCTCCTTTGAATATTTATATTTTTCAAGTTGCGACCTCCTAATTTAATAGCCGACATGTCAATAGAAACATTGCAAAAAAGAAAATTTATGCACGTTGTTTCGTTTCTTTACAAATGCCATTTGAATTTTATCGCATTTTTGGCCTATTCTCGGTGCCTAGTCCCCTTGATGTTCAAATATGCAATGAAAAGTTCGCTAGACTGGCTTATTTTTTTCTGTTCCAAAAAAAAATCGCGTTTTTTAGGCCACCTAAATAAGGCTCCTGCGTTAATCGTGGTTTTGTCAGTGCCCGGGGTGAGCCAGGCGCTAGTGTCGACCGACAGATCAACGTATAGCAATTCGGAATAGTATTCAAATACTTTGACCCCTCGTTGTTCTTTATCGAGGGCCGGATTTAAGGGAGGGCGTTCGGGGCAAATGCCTGAAAGGGGGGCTCCCACAATGGAGATTTGGGGGAAAAAGGGGGCCAAGGGGCCTCCACTCCTTTGTTGCCCCAGGGCCTCCACATCTCTAAATCCGGCCCTGTCTTCATAATTTCATTTCAAAGCACAGTCAGGTCTTCCCACATGAAACAGTCAAATCCCCACTGGATTCCGGAAAGGATATGCCCTGTAACAACCGAATGGCGTAAAATTCACTCGCCTGATAACTGCCCGGAGTATTTCTGCACTGTCCACCGCTGCACAACGATTCCTCCAAATCGCATTCGTTTATGTCGCTGCAAACTTTTCCAGTCGGATCCACCTCGTAACCGCTGTCGCAGATGCAACGATACGTTCCCATGAGATTCTCGCATCCGCCGTTGATGCAGATGTTCGGATTCTGGGCGCATTCGTTTATGTCTGACGATTAAACGTAGTTCGATTTAATTCGTTGATTATTCGATCATCGATTTCCATGTAAATATTTTGAAAATTCAAAACGTCGGTAAGATAGGGGAGTTGGGCTTAAAATTCAGAACAAGCAAAGACGTTGCAGCGAGTGGTCAAAATTCAAAATGACATTGCAGCGAACGTACAAACATTTCGAACGCCTGCCAATCGGCGCGGTTTTTAACGATTCCCGACTTTCGAGCTTCCCCACGCGTGAGTTATCATAGTTAGATACATGCCGTCGCTGACTTTTTTGTAGGAAATTCAATTCTCTACAACATTGCTTATGTGAACTTTTTGTCTATATAGCGTTGTTTATCCAGCGTTTGGACGGGAAGTAATGCATTCATTGTTTTATTGTTATTACGTTCTTGTCCAAACGCTGGACAAACAACGCTGTATAGACCAAAAGTTGACATAAACAATGTTACAGAGAATTGAATTTCCTATGAGAAAGGTCAGCAACAGCATATGTGTACACTACCGCTCAGAATTATCAGGACACTAACCACGCGCGCCGCCAGGAATCACTCCTGTCTTTGAACGACGACAACTCCGCGAGAAAAAATGCTAAATTTTTTTTTCTTTCACCGTCAGAAAGCTTATGAAATTCTGATTCAAATGATCTCCATCCGATACTATTGCCACAATTGAGTCCCGAGATTGAATATGAAAATCATTAAAAGAAAATTTCGATTTTTGCGAAATTTTCTTCGTCGATTTCAACTCGCTGCCAAACCTAGAAAAAAATTTTCACACATCTACAATTTAGTATCGGTAATTGCTGATATCTTACCTTCATTTTGAGCCTAAAAAATATAAAAAATCTCAACGGGTTCTTGAGTAATTAAGAAATGAGTACAGGCATGCATTATTCGCCGGCGAGCCGACGATCGCGCGAGTCGTCGGTTGCGGCTACCGTCTCGTCCGTGGAGCCAGGACCGTAACGGGCCATGAGCACAGAGGGCGCTTGAGTAAGGCGCAGTTTCATCCATACATTTTCGTTTCGATATTTTCTTTAAATAGTTTTGAGCTGCATTTGATAGTTTTCAGCGAAAAAAATCGAAAGCAAATATCGAAACGAAAATGTACGGACGAAACTGCGCCTCACTCAAGCGCCCTCTGTGCTCATGGCCCGTTTCGGTCCTGGCTTCACGGACGAGACCGTAGCCGCGGCCGCCGACTCGCGCGATCGTTGGCTCGCCGGCGAATAATGCATGCCTGTACTCTTTTCTTAATTACTCAAGAACCCGTTGAGATTTTTTATATTTTTTGGGCTTAAAATGAAGGTAAGATTTCAGCGATTACCGATACTAAATTGTAGATGTGTGAAAAATTTTTTCTAGGTTTGGCAGCGAGTTGAAATCGACGAAGAAAATTTCGCAAAAATCGAAATTTTCTTTTAATGATTTTCATATTCAATCTCGGGACTCAGTTGTGGCAATAGTATCGGATGGAGATAATTTGAATCAGAATTTCATAAGCTTTCTAACGGTGAAAGAAAAAAAATTTTAGCATTTTTTCTCGCGGATTTGTCGTCGTTCAAAGACAGAAGTGATTTCTGGCAGCGCGCGTGGTTAGTGTCCTGATAATTCTGAGCGGTAGTGTAACTTTGATAATGAACGCGTAGGAAAGCTCGAAAGTCGGGAAACGTTGAAAACCGCGTTGACTGAAAACAACAAATGAAAAAAAAAAAATTCTCGAATATGAAACAATGTTAAAACATGATTAATAAGCCTTCAGGGACTATAAGTTCAATGACAAACTGGCCCAATGAGGACCAGAGCAAATGGTAACTCGTCTGTCATTCGACGAAATTTAATTGAAAATTAAAAAAAATTAAAAATAAGAATTTTGGTATAATTGGCACGTTCGTTGGATAATTACCGTCGCCATTGTAAGTCATTCCGGCACCATGTGGACAAAGTCCCTCGAACTCGGTTGTGTCCGGCAACGGACAAGCCTGACAATTGCTGCCCCATCCCATGGGCTGTCCCAGAATAACCGTGCAGCAGCAACAACTCGATTTTGTGACTGCGGTTGATGTCGGATTCGAACATTGTCCATCTCTGTACTGTGAATAACACAGATCTCTTCTCGAGTCTGCGGTAAAAATGTCATCTTTTGTCATTGACAGATAATTTTGTATTTTTCTTCAATTCGATCGAATTGATGGATTGATTGATTATTATTTGTTTTCAATAATTAGAAAGTCACTACGATTTACGAACCCAAACACGATCGTCCGTCGGGTCCTAGATCAAATCCCGGATTGCACTCGCAGCGAAAACTTCCCGGAGTGTTGTTGCAACGGCCATTTTGACAAGGTGCGCTCTGACACTCGTCGATGTCTACGGACAATGTTAATCATTTTTTTGTTGTTTTTTTTTTTGGAATTTATTGAATAGTAAATTTCGATCCGATTCACGATAATTGAAATAAATTTTGTTGATTGTTCAATTACATCTCATGTTTTGATGTATCGATTATGGCGGACTTTAAGGGGGGGGGGGGGTAAGGGTTTGCAATCGATTTTTATTTGGCTTTTTTTGTGGTTAAACATTTCAAGAATATAGTCCCAAAATTTGAAGACAATCAGAGCAAAGCTCTCGAAGTTATTGACTAGGTAGTCCCGTCTCCTCTAACTCTGTAGCTCTGACAGCTGCGGGCGGTCAGAAAGGCAGTGCGCAGCTGACCAGGAGCCGGGATAAGGCAAAGACTTGAAAAAAAGACGCTGAAGGCATTGAAATTGCTGAAGGAAGTCTACTCTATGTAGCTGGAATCGATGATTCAGTGTAAGTTGCCTTGTTTTTTTTTTCACTTTTCTAGCTTTTGAAATTTTGAACGCGTTTTTCTCGAAACCACTTTTTAAAAGTGCGTGTTAACTGCCATTTGAGAACTATATTACCGATTCATTCCAAACTTGGTACAGATTTCCTACATATAAAATACCACCCCTAATCACGTTTTAGAATTCTCTTTACATCAAGGGGGTTTTCTACTTGCAAAATGACGGAATTGTTCGTGAAAAATAGCAATTTTTACTTTAAATGACCACCGACAATTTAAAAATGAAAATAATAATAATCAGAGAACATCGGGAGGAGGATTTGATGATACTTCGATTAAATTCAAATGATCTTTGATTTCGGACAATTTTCAGCTGAGATACAGATAACACCGCAAATCATCTTTTTCCAAATACGTTCTTGGAAAAGCTTTGTCACCGGCTTGCTTGTCGATATCTTCGCACAAAAAAATTATAGAATGTTATTAAAATGATACTCAATAATGTACAAAAGGTTTGAATAAATTTGCTCTATCCATATTTAAAAAAAAATCGCAAAAAAAGTATTTTTTTCACGCTGAAACCCTTGTAATATCGAACAGTCAATCTAATCGTGGTAACCGAATTCAATTAGAATTTTCCGGCAATTTTTCCAATTATTTTTCAATTAAAAAAATATCATTTCACAATTCTTTCAGTTTTTAAATTATTTTAAATTTATCAATTACGAGTCAGAAAAAAAAATCAGTTATGGAAATAGAAAACAATAAAAATAAGGATGGTTTCAGCGTCAAATTGTAGTCGAAGAGAAAAATAGTCAGCGAATGTTTTCGTTTCAATTTTTTTTACCAATGCAATGACTCTGTTCCGGACCGAGACGAAATCCGGAATCGCAAACGCATTTGAACGATCCTTCCATATTGACGCACTTCCCGTTGTCGCACATTCCGGTGTTCGAACATTCATCCATGTCAACGCAAAACGTGTCGTCCCGCGACGGTGTGAAACCCGATTGACAAGCGCAGTGATAAGAACCCGGTGTGTTCTCGCATCTTCCGTTCAAACATATTCGAGGATTTTCCGAACATTCGTTGATATCTATAAACGTCAATAACAAAAAAAAATAAAAATTTGAAAAAAAATAATAAATAAACATAAATGTTAATATTTTTAATTTTAAATGGTTTAATATTAAAAAATATATATTATAAACATATTTTAAAGATATTTCAAACATTTGAAATATTTTAAAAATTTAAAATATTTTTGTAAATGTTATATAATAAATTAATTCTATATAGAATATTAAAAATAATAATGTAATAAAAATAAAATATTATAATAAGTTATTAATAAAATAAAAAAATGACCATAAAAACAGGGTGAAAAAAAAGGAAAAAACGATGACGGACGATGGAGAGTAGGATATAAATCATCGGAGCGATTAATTTAATTTGCGTTTTCACCGAAGACTTGAAATAGGTGATAACGGCTATCGTGTGGCGGATAAGCCTTTTTGCCGGGTTATCGGTTATATTGGCCGATCGCCGCGGCTCGCCACCACCGCCACAGGCGCAACGTTTTAAAATCGTTATGCGCTTAGCCGCATTCCTTCCGCATTCGTCCTACCCGGTTGTTATCGTCTAATACGCCCTATCGGAATGGCCGGTGATAAATGGGTGACTGGTAAATTGCGGTACATCGGATGGTGAAAGGAAATTCGAACTCCGTCGCCACGTTCCACGTCGCTGTTATTTATTTATTTTTTTCACCGGCTTTGAGCTGGCAGATGAAAGTCCGGAAAAATGAATTTATTCTGCACCTGAATCAGGTGCTTTTTGGGTGTCGATTCGATATATTCGCCTCACAATTTCAGTGCTCTGTGAATTTGGGCAATAAGGAGAACTCAAAGCATAAACAGAGTGTCAAATTAGCACCTGAAAAGCACCTAATTAGGTGTTCGCTACTCGGTTTATAATTTAATGCTCCGTGAATGTTGGCAATAGGGAGGATTGGAATTATAAGTCGGGTGCCAAATTAGCTCGTGAGAAGCACCTAATTAGGTGATATTCATAGTGGTCTGCGACATGGAGCAGCACAGAGTATTAAAATGATAGGCAAAGTGTTAAGTTGGCAACTAAGAGCACCCGAATCAGGTGCTTTTTGGGTGTCGTTTCGATATACTCGCCTCACAATTTCAGTGCTCTGTAAATTTCGGCAATAAGGAGAACTCAAGCACAAACAGAGTGTCGAATTAGCACCTGAAAAGCACCTAATTAGGGGTTCGGTAATCGGTTTATAATTTGGCGCTCCGTGAATTTTTGGCAATACGGAGGATTAGAATTATAAATCGGATGCCGAATTAGATCCTGAAAAGCACCTTATTAGGTGATACTTATAGTTATCTGCGACATGGAGCAGCACAGAGCACTAAAATGATAGGCCGAGTGTTAAGTTGGCAACTAGAAGCACCTGATTAGGTGCTTCTAGGTGCCCATTCTAGGTGTCCGTGAAATGAGGCAGTATAGAGGACTCAAATTATAAACCGAGTGCCGAATTAACACCTAAAAGCACCTTATTAGGTGCCAATTTTTAGTGCCCTCTAAATTTTAGCAGACTGAGCACGGAAATCATGAATTAAGTATCAAATCAGCACCTAAAAAAGCACCTAATTCATGCAGACTAAATTCATTTTTCAGGCATTCGTGAGCCAGCTTGACGCAGATCTATTTTTCCCGATATCTATTCGAATTTTACAGATGAAAAATTATTTTAGAAAACCTGAAAAATTGAATTTCTGTTTCATTTTTTATTTTCCCCCGAGCTTCTTTCCCTCGGGCGTCGTTATACGTACGCACATCACATACCTGCGCATGTTTATGTGCCGACTCACCTATGCAAGTATTCTTCGACGGCGACAGTACGTAACCGTCGTTGCATTTGCATCTGAACGAACCGTTCATGTTCGTGCAATGTCCATTGGTGCACATTCCCGTGTCCTGACACTCGTCGTGATCTGCGAGAAATTAAAATATCAATTTTTGTCAATTCCACAAATTTTCATTTTTATGACTGAAAATAATTTTTTTCGTTTATGTGAAAAAAATATTGCATGATGCATGGCTGGAGAAAGATTATTCAACTAATTTGCGGTTATGAACAGTCCCTTACATAAGGAACTAGGCTGTTTTTTTTTGCAAATTAATTTGTAGCTGCAAAATTTTAAAGGCTTCAGCTCGAACCATTATCGAGTTTCAGGCATGGAAGCTCTTAGCCCGATCGATCTAGGATTTGAAAAAAATTAATTTGATCATACAATTTTTCGATGCAGTTAGGTTTTAATGATAGATCAAAAGTTGCGACGGCGTATTCCTTTAATTTTGGATTTTGCGTTTTTTCGATTTGCAGGCGTATTTTGCATTTCTCGTTGAAAATGGCAACCGGAAAATTTATAGAGAATTAAATTCTCTTTCTTTTTGATATAAAGAATTTTATTGTAAAATAATTATTTATTATCAATAATAAGCAAAAAGTGTAAAAAATCAGAACATTGGCCTAGTTTTTTCAACTTTTGGATCATTTTTATCGAAAATACGCGACACATTCAAATGGCAAAGTTATAGAGGACAAACTTCTCTATAACTTCTGTACGAACAATTTTTTCGTAAGACGAATAGTACACGTCTGGGAACGCGGTCAACACAGCGTATTAGGAAAATGAGTTGAGTCGCTTTTGCTAGCATTGACTGCATTCCTAGGAGTGTACTACAAAAAAATTGTTCGTACAAAACTTGTAGAGAATTTTATCCTCTATAACTTTACTACTCAAATGTGTCACTTATTTTCAATAAAAATGGTCCAGAAGTTGAAAAAACTGGGCCAATGTCATAATTTTTCACACTTTTTGCTTATTATTAACAATAAATAATTATTTTACAACAAAATAGTTCATATAAAAAAGATAGAGAATTGAATTCTCTATAAATGTTGTGCTTACCATTTTCAGCGAGAAATGCAAAATACGCCTGCAAATCAACAAAACGCAAAATCAAAAATCAAAGGGACACGCCGTCGCAAATTTTGATCCAAAACCGTACATTCATATTCTACTCCATCATTAAAACCTAACTGTGTCAAGAAATTGCATGATCAAATTGATTTTTTTTCAAATCGTCAATTTTAAGAAAAACTGACCGGTGCAATAACGACCCTCGCCGGAAACGACGAAACCCGTCGGACACTCGCAGGCGAAACTCCCAGCGAAGTTACGACAAGTTCCACCCTCGCAATAACCCTCCGCACACTCGTCCTGATCCTCACATCTGCCGTCCTTCTTCACGAAACCCGGATAACATTCGCACTCGTATCCTTCCGGAGTATCGATGCACTTTCCGTCGCCGCAAATTTCCGGTCTCAATGCGCACTCGTTTACCGTGAAGTGTTGCGATTCAGAACACAATTTTCCATAATCCTCTGTCAAACATGAACAAACAACAAAATTCTTATTAACAAAATTGCCATCGCACAATTGATTCCAATTTGATGGAACAACTTTTTTGATTTCTTATTTCATCGTCGCGTACGATAAAATAGCTTATTATCCATGCGACCCTTATTTTGGTGAATGAATTTAAAAACAGAATATTCGATGAAAACATGGTAAATTTTGCTGCACATCATTTTACAATTTAATATTTTGTCATCTTCGTTTATGGGAATTTCAACTGCAAAAGCGTCGTTACCGATGTAAGAAACTGTGAATTGACAAATTATATATGAGCGATTCCACATCACTTCAGCCACTAAAAAAAAATTTTCCACAAATAATTTTTAAAAATGGAGTCATTTTATTGCAATATATTCACCGAGTGCCGAATTTTTAAAAAAGTTTTTGACGGTTTTATCGTTAATTAAAGTTTTTTTTTATTTTTTCATTCAAATGGCTGTATCTTTGGCAGGATTTGACGTATTTACATTTATAAAAAATGAAAATCTGCGTCTTTTTATGGCCTTCCAGAAAAAAATTAATTTAGATTTTGCGAGCATTGATTATCATGAATTTCCCTTTCAAGAAGGCTTCTGAACTAGCGTAAAGTGACTGGAGCACATGAAAAAAAAATCAAACTGAAAAAAATCTATTAACAAAATCGGTAAAATTACGCATTACCGATTACCGATTCCACGATATAAAAAAATGCCAAAAGTTCTTTTTTCGTATTGAGAATTTGGGAAAATTTTGAAAACTAAAATAACGAGTGCATTCTTTGAGAAAAAAAATATTTTTGCATATTCTGCCCTGAAACGGACGTTCAACTTGCTCAATAAAATTTTAATTAATTTTCATCTGGAAGGCCATAAAAAGACGCAGATTTTAAATTTTTACAAACGTAAATACGTCAAATCCTGCCGAGGATACAGCCACTTCAATGGAAAAATTTAATAAAAACGTTAATTAACGAGAAAAACGTCAGACATTTTTTAAAAACTTCGGCACTCGGTGAATATATTTCAATAAAATAACTCAATTTTTCAAAATGATTTGTGGAAATTTTTTTTACTGGCTGAAGTGATGTGTAATAATATGCCCAGGCGCACAACACGTGTCGTCGATTTTCGATCGCGATCAATATACCTACCGCTCCCACTGCGTGGACAAACGACACAATCGTCACCCCAACCACGACCCATATTTTTTCCGCAGCAACAATCCTTCTTGCTCAGTCTCACGGCCAAACGATTTTTGCAATGACCGCTTCTATCGACTGCCGTGTAACAAACCCCCTGTCTTCCGTCTGAAATCACAATTAAACGTTCACCATTATTCAGCATTTTTCGTTATACGATGTTTTTCAACATCCTCTGACGAAGGGCGACCTCGTTATCGATGTAATTTCGTAAGATAATTTTTTCCTCTCTTGGTTTGAAAGCGAGTACCCTACCTTACCGATATTATTTTTTTTCCTTTTTTCTTTTTTTCTATTTTTTTAAATTAAATTAATTGCTCAATAAATTCGTGAGCATTAACGAAGCAATATTATTCTATCAATGTTTTTGATAAATGAAAATGAAATCGTTAAAAAACTTTTTACCATCATTGTTACACAAAAAAAATCCGCCCACAAAGAATCAATGAAAATAGGTGATAAAAATCGGTTATCAGGTGCAAACAATGAGAGCTTACCGATGCAATATTTTCTGTCCTGGCTCTGTATGAATCCGGGATCGCAGACGCAATAATAACCGCCAACGGTATTTATGCAACGACCATCAGCACAAATGTCTTCGTCCTCGCACTCGTCCCTGTCCGTGCACTCGTTCGTCTCGAGATCCCTCGTCTGACCCTCCGAACATTCGCAGTTGAACGAACCCGGAGTGTTTATGCACTTTCCACCCCGGCACAGACCCGGAATTGCTTCGCACTCGTTTATGTCTGACATTTGGGAAATTTTTTAATTATCATTTTGTCATTATTATTTTCAACGACATCGGCATCTATGTCGGTATCGTTATGGGTATCGGTATAGATTATTGGTATCGATACAAGTTACTCGCTATCGATAGATCAGTATCATTGTTATCAGTGTCATTATTGGTAAGGGTATCGGTATCAATATCATTGTCATCAGTGTTATATTGGTATCAGTATCTTTATTGATGTCAGTATCATTATTGCTATTATAATCGTTATTGGCATCAGTAGCATTACTGGTATTATTATCATTATTGCTATCAATATTAGTATCATTATTGTTATCATATCCGGTATGGGTATCAGTATCATTATTAGTATCAGTATCATTATTGATATTAGTATCTTTATTAATGTCACTATCATTATTGCTATTACAATCATTATTGGCATCAGCAGCATTACTTGTATCAGTATCATTATTGGTATTAGTATCATCACCAGTATCAGTATCGTTATTGGTATCAGTATTTCTATTGATATCACTATCATTATTGGTATCAATATCATCATCAATATTAGCATCATTATTGTTATCGATGTCGTTATGGGTATCGGTATCATAATCGGTTCCGGTATCGGTATCAAGATCATCATTAGTATCGGTATCATTATTAGTATCGGTATCATAATTCCCAGATGGTTAAAAACATGTTTGTTTCGACTTACCGACGCAATTTCCCTGATTGGTCTTCAAGTGTCCGATCTCGCAATCCAATCTGGCCGGACATCTTTCACAGGGATGGCCCCAACCCTTGCCCACAGTCGCGCAACACATCTGTCGTGTGCACACGACCCCCTGTAGATTGACGAGACACTGACCGTTACGGACTTTGGTGTAACACGGTCCGACCCGATAATCGGTATCGCAACGTCTTCCGGTGTATCCGTAAATGCAGGCGCAACGATCGGGACCGATGCATCTACCCTGATTCAAACAGGGTTCTCGGCAAATCGCTGAAATTATAGCGTATGAATTGTTGTGTGTGTGTGTGTATCACGCGTGTAACACGAAGAGGTCGGCCTCGAGCAAGCCCGCACATTATTATTACAGCAACGGCGGAGACGTTAATTCGGTATAATATATAAGTATTATAATAGTAAACCGAGGTGCCGATATTCGCGCCTTTTCGGTAAACCACTTTGTGCAATACCGTGTGAAAGTGTTCCAAAGAATCCCCACGCTTGTTAAGGGGGAGGGGGGAGGGTAAGGGTTTGAAATCGATTTTTTTGTTGTGTTTTCTTGTAGTTAAACTTTTCAAGAATGTAGTCCCAAAATTTGAAGTCAATCAGAGCAAAGCTCTCGAAGTTATTGACCAGGTAGTTCTCTCTCCTGTAACTCTGTAGCTCTGACAGCTGCGGGCGGTCGGAAAGGCAGTGCGCGGCTGACCAGGAGCCAGGATAAGGCAAAGACTTGGAAAAAGAGGCTGAAGGCATTGAAACTGCTGCAGGAAGTCTACTCTATGGAGGTGGAATCGATGATTCAGTGTAAGTTGCATTGTTTTTTTTTTCACTTTTCTAGATTTTAAAATTTTAAACGCGTTTTTCTCAAAACCACTTTTTAAAAGTCCGTGTTCACTGCCATTTGAAAACTATTTTACTGATTCATTTCAAACTTGGTACACATTTTCTACATATAAAATACCTCCCCCCAACCATATGTTTCAGATTTTTTTTACATTAAGGGGGTTTTCCTTTTACAAAATGACGGAATTGTTCGTGAAAAATAGCAGTTTTCACTTTAAATGACCACCAAAAATTGAAAAATGAAAATAATAATAATCAGAGAACGTTGGGAGGAGGATCCGATGATACTTTGACTAAATTCAAATCATCTTTAATTCTAAACAATTTCCATCTGAGATACAGATAACCCCACAAATCATCTTGTTCTAAATACGTTCTTGAAAAAGCTTTGTCACCGACTTGTTTGTCGATATTTTCGCATAAAAAAAATTACAGAACGTTATTGAAATGATACTTAATAATGTACGAAAAGTTTGAATAAATTTGCTGTGTCCATATTCATAAACAAAAATCGCAAAAAGTGTTTTTTCCACGCTAAAACCCTCCCCCCCCTTAATAGGCAATCTCCAAAAACGACATACCCCGAGATAACAAAAAAAAATGTATCCAAATAATAAATCATCCGTAATTTAATACTTCGTAAATTAATCAATAACGAATAATAATGTTAGAAGAATTGTTTCAATTGTGATATTTTTTTGTTGCCATCGTGGAAAATGTCTGCGAGAATTATGGAGTCCTTTTGATCGACAATTGACAAAAGATGGTTCGAAAAAATTGTACAGTTTGAATTTTTAATCAGGGATGGGCATTTGTTCGATGAAAATTGTTTTCAAATACTTTTTGAACCAAACGATAATGGATTTTAATGGATTTATTAAATATTTAAATTCATTCGAAAATAATAATTAAGGGGGGGGTAAGGTTAATTCGATAAAAGAAAAAACATATTTTCGTTAATTTTTTTTGACGACACAGTTGATATATATTTATTTCTATGATTACCGGATGATAGAGTAACGTTTGAAGAATATTCTGTGAAATTTTCATTAATTTTTATGAAGAAATGAGCCATTGACAGCGAATCTTCGCGGACGTCTGAAAAAAAAAAGTTTCATTGCGGTGCCCCTCATAACTCATCACTGGATCATCCGAAATGAAAAAACCAAAATAATTTCATTAGTTGATGAGTTTCTGCAGGTAACACCGTCGAGATATTTTTTAAAAATAGATTTTTCAATTTTTTACAGCACTTGGAAGTCGAAATACTGAAAAAAAATTTGACGAAAAATCAGTATTTCGACTTCCAAGTGCTGTAAAAAATTGAAAAATCTATTTTTTCAAAATATCTCGACGGTGTTACCTGCAGAAACTTATCAACTTATGAAATCATTTTGGTTTTTTTATTTCGGATGATCCAGTGATGAGTTATGAGGGGCACCGCAATGAAACTTTTTTTTTTCAGACGTCCGCGAAGATTCGCTGTCAATGGCTCATTTCTTCATAAAAATTAATGAAAATTTCACAGAATATTCTTCAAACGTTACTCTATCATGCAGTTATTATAGAAATGAATATATATCAACTGTGTCGTCAAAAAAAATTAACGAAAATATGTTTTTTTTTAATCGAATTAACCTTACCCCCCCCTTAAGGTAAATTGGTGATAGTTATTACGGTAATGTGAAAAAATTGATTTCTATATGATAGTTAATCACCGTTATTTGTTTTAAAAAGTATTTAAAATACATTTTCATTAAATGGATGCCTATCCCTGTTTCTAATATATTTTAGAAAAAGTGAATTAACAACATTTGTGAAATATTTGTGTGATGAGATATTTTGTTTGAGAATAAAATTTTGTTATTGGTATTATGAAATTTCGTACTCACGTTCGTTGCAAAATTCTCCCTGATAACCGTTACGACACTTGCATCTTCCGTCGACGCAATTGCCGTTGATGCAATGGACCCTGCAGGTTCCGCTACCCCGGCCCACCCCGTTGCCCACTGTTTCACGGTGGTCGGCATTGTTGGTGCGATTATCGTGGGTCAGAGCTATGTCAAACGTGAAAAGCTGGTATCAGGTTCGTTTACATTTATCTTATGTATTATTTATTGGTTTTGATGAGAGTAGCACAGGTTCCTCAGGAACGAGCCAAGCAAGGCAAAAGAAAAAAAAATGTATTGGTTTTCCTCGACGGCCACAACGCCCTTTTCCCTTCACTTCCCACATTTCTTGTTATTACTATTTTACATCCTTGGTTATTTTTTTTCTTCAATTTTTCGAAATTTATTAATTTATCGCCAATGTAATTTGTTTACTTTATTTCAATTTTATTTACATTCTACACTCCGTTTAATTTTAATTTTGATTTTTTTGAGCTAGGCTCGAAAATCAGAATGAGCAAAGTTCAGAAGGGTAAAAATTCCGAAGGCGCAATGTTTCGAATGACAATGTTACGAATGTCATTCTCGCGGCGGAGAATGACATTGCATGGAATCGTCGAAATTCTGAATGACATTGCAGCGAACGTACAATATTCTGAACGCCTATCAGTCGGCGCGGTTTTTAACATTTCCGGACTTTCGAGCCTTCCAACGACTTAATTATTAAAGTTAGATACATGCCGCCTTTAACTTGTTTATAGGAAATTTAATTCTCTACAACATTGTGTATGTGAACTTTTGGTCTATATACCGTTGTTTATCCAGCGTTTGGACGGGAAGGTAATAACAATAAGAAAATGCATTTTTCCCTTCCCGTCCAAACGCTGGATAAACAACGCTATATAGACCAAAAGTTCACATAAACAATGTTGTAGAGAATTGAATTTCCTATAGAAAAGTCAGCGACGGCATACATCTAACTTTTATAATTCACGCGTGGGAAAGCTCGAAAGTCGGGAAACGTTGAAAACCGCGCCGACTGGTAGGCGTTCGGAATATTGTACGTTCGCTGCAATGTCATTCTGAAGTTTTGACGATTCGCTACAGGGTCATTCTACGCCGCGACCGTTCGTAAAATTGTCGTTCGAAAAATAGCGCGTTCGGAATTTTTGACCCCTTCAAACTTTGCTCATTCTGATTTTCGAGTCCTGCTCGTTTTTTTTTTATTGCAACAACAGACGTCTCTCGTAACTCAATTCGTACTTTGATTTACACTCTCGTCGTGACTTTTCCATGCAACGTGAATGTGCATATAACGTTTGTTGCAACGAACTCGCAAACTCCTCCCCCACCTCATCTTCCTCAGGGGGGCTCGTCGTTACTTGGCATTCCTTCGATAAATTGCGAATCATAAATGTTTCTAAATAACCCGATGGCACGAGAGAGAGAGAGAGAGAGAGAGAGAGAGAGAGTGGGAGCTTTTGTCGAGTTCTTTTGATGACGTCGCGCCTCCAGCTCCGACATCCACGTGTCTTCCCGTAGTCGACGTGAAGTTTCACGATCGTCGGTCATCGTGTGGCATCCTGTGGGAAACTCTTTCGAAACTATCTTGCCGAGTCACGAACGTACGACCGCACCGAAACCCCGTCGTCGATGTAACGTCGAGCCCTCGCAGTCGTTTATTCGTGCACCACGGAAGTACATCGCAATGATTATTTGTAACGATTGTCAAAACTTTAATATTATTTAACTTACGTATTTTTGTTTTCTTCGTTGATTTTTTCTTTAAATAATATTTCGCAAACAACAATTTTCCGGACAAATTTCATTTATTTATCGATAGTTTATTATTTAGTTTGAACACATTTCGGACTTCTTAGTTCAATATTATATTTCGATGATTCGTTGATCATGTGAATTCGTTACAATTCATTATCGAACCATTAAAAATTCCAGAGTTTGCAATCGATTTTTCAAAAAATTTTTTTTTATGGTTAAACACTACAAGAATGTAGTCCTAAAATTTGAAGTCAATCAGAGCAAAAGTCTAGAAGTTATTGACCAGAGGTAGTTCCGTCTCCTCTAACTCTGTAGCTCTGACAGCTGCGGGCGGTCGGAAAGGCAGTGCGCAGCTGACCAGGAGCCAGGATAAGGCAATGATTTGGAAAAAAGAAGCTGAAGGCATTGAAACTGCTGCAGGAAGTCTACTCTATGGAGCTGGGATCGACGATTCAGTGTAAGTTGCATTGTTTTTTTTTCACTTTTCTAGCTTTTGAAATTTTAAACGCGTTTTTCTCAAAACCACTTTTTAAAAGTCCGTATTAACTGCCATTTAAAAACTTATATTACCGATTTATTTTAAAGTTGGTACACATTTTCTGCATAGAAAATACCTCCCCCCAACCATGAGTATTAGCATTTTTTTTTACATTAAAGGGGTTTTCCACTTACAAAATGACGGAATTTTTCGTGAAATACAGCAATTTTCATTTCGAATGATCACCAAAAGTTTAAAAAGAAAAAAAAATAATAATCAGAGAACGTTGGGAGGAGGATTTGATGATACTTTGACTAAATTCAAATGATCTTTGATTTGAGACAATTTCCAGCTGCAATACAGATAATACCGCAAATCATCTTGTTTGCGGTGTTGCCGACTTGCTCGTCGATATTTGCGCATAAAAAAATTACAGAATATTGTTGAAATAATGCTTAATAATGTACAAAAGGTTTAAATAAATTTGCTCTATCCATATTTATTTTAAAAATCGCAAAGAAAGTATTTTTTTACGCTAGAGCCCTTAACCCTTCGACCCCCCCGCCCCCTTAGTGCCGTTGAGTTTGATCGTATCTTAGGGTTTTATTGACTTCACCGATACGTCGGACTTTAACACGACTATTATTATTATTATTTTTATTACGATTGTTATTATATTTCATTCTTATTTGGTTTGTATGCACCTCGCCGTGCGGCATCACGCCGTGCGGGACAATGCATTCGCAAATGGGCCGTCGATGAGGGGAATAGAAAATGATAATGAAAGATTGATCGAATGGATTTTTTTTTTTTTTTTTTTTTTTTTTTTTTTTTTTTTTTTTTCAAGCGATTCATTGTGCAGTCTTACCTCTGGTCTGGGACGATGGACACATTGACGCGATCGAACCGCTTGCGCACAGACAAACGTTTGGCTTTATGCATCTCCCGTTGATGCCGCATCTCCTCGAACAGATTGCTATGAAAAACAAAAAAAATAAAAATAAACAATTCGGTTAACCAAATTTATCCGTACGATTGCATTTTGAAAAATCTTGTTTTTTGCAATATTTTCAATACTCACGTATCACGCAGAGTCCCGTTTTCGGCTGACGCGACCAACCGGGACAGCAATAATTTTTCACTCTCATTCGGCAAACGTTTGGGCTGCGAAAATATGGAATGTGAAATTTTTTTTTTATTAAGATAGCAGATGTAAGATACCCAATGATTATTTTTCGATGAATATTCATGGTCATATATTTTGAATTGTCGAATTATCGAATAGTTTGGGTTTTTCGAATAATTATGAGTCACACGAATATTTTGTTACTTCAATTTGTTTTATTACGATTGTAGGATCATTTTTTTTTCACCATAACGATTAATTACACTAATTTCGTTGTCTCGTTTTTTTCCATTACAGAAGCCGCAGCAACATTCTGCAATTCCTGAATTTTCCGTTTATCACAATGTAGTAGGGTAAGACAGGGTTAAATCGCCAAAAGGTAAGATAACCATTTTTTTTTATTTCTTCAACTGAATGCATAATATCTGAAGAACATTGTGTCAAAATTTCAAGTCGATTGGAACAAAATTGATGACGTTATGAGTATTTGAGTGTCCGTTGCGACGGGCCCTGCGACGAGTGCGCAAATTTCAAAGCGTTTTCCTGAAACTCGACATTTTTTAAGTCCGTGTTCACGAAAACGCAAAATCTACTGGATCGATCGTTTTGAAATTTTGCACACTATACTTGTTCACATAATTCACCAGGTAATGTCGAGAGTTGTTTTCTTTATAATTATCAATATTATAGGAAGAAATTAGCTGATTTTTATAGCGAAAATCGGTTTTTTCCAAGTGCTACGAAAAAATAAAAAATCAAAACAAACAAAAATGCCTTCGTGATGACCTCGAGAGATATCTCCTTTAACGAATGCATTTTGATTTTTTTGTTTCAGATGATTCTTTTGCGAGTTATGTTGAACACCGCAAAGCAACTTTTTTTCGAGGCGCCTCCGGAGATTCACCGTCGACCCGATTAACTTTCAATATTTTTGAACGAAAATTTAGGAAAATATTGTTTGAATGTTGTATTATTATATGGAAATCAATTGAATGAATTTACACTATTTTTATTGCCAGAAAAAAATCCCTTAGTTATAGCTAATTACGTAGTAATTAGCTATAACTGAGCCAATTTTTGCAACTCCTTGATCCGATTTTCAGGAAATACTTTTGGATAATTCTTCTTTCCGAAAATGCAAAAAAAAAAAAAAATGAATAAATGAATCGATTTTTCGCTATATGTGCCCCCTTAAGGAGTGTATAATTTAATTGTAATTGATTATCAATATTACGTCATTATCAATCTATCAGTCATTGGGATTGATTAATAAATCTGTCGGAACATTTTTCAAACTTATTTGAACATTTGGGAATTTTTGAAAAACGTTTTATTATTATTATTATTATTATTATTATTATTATTATTATTATTATTATTATTATTATTATTATTATTATTAATTTCGTTGGTGGCTATCGAACGCTTGGGTAAGTTACAAGAAGACGCACACACACTCACACACACTCACAGAGAACCAAGCACGCGGATATGCGTGCGGCAAGAGCGTCGTCGAGATGCTCGGCGCCATGGCGCGTAAGTGGAAGTACTTAAAAAGCGGCGTAGCAGCTGACGTTAATTATGGGAGCGACCGAGTGAATGGCCGCCTTGTTCGCGAGGTGCCACACAGCTACAATCTCAATCTTTTTTTGTTTGTTTGTTTGTTTGTTTGTTTTTATTATTATTTTTTTTTGTTATTACTCGATTTTTAGTTTGTTCGAGGAGTGTGTTTTATTTATTTTTAATTCATTTTCAGTTTTGCAGTTGCTCATGGTCTTCGTTATTTTATTCGTTATTTTCATGTTTTTATTTCATGTTTTTCGTGAATTTTTATTTTTTTTCACTGGTTTATTATTTGTGGAGTGTGATTTTTTTTCCTTGGCGTTGTTTGTTATCGTCTTCGTTATTTTATTCATTATTTTTATTCAATTGTTTAGTATTTTATCGATTTTTTTTCGCACGCAGCGAACGTCGTGGGACAGTGGGACAGTGGAACAGTGGGACAGTTGGAATAAAAGCTGCAAATTGAAACTTGCGATTCGCTTCTTCTTGATTGTAAGTAGTGGATAAAGGAATCTTCGTTTAGTACCTACAATTCAGAGGAAGCAAATTGCGAGTGTCAACTTGCAGCTTTTTGAATCGTCCAGAGGCTTATAATCGAAAAACTAGAATTCCTGTCAATTCCGAACCATTCAACCGATCTCCGCCAAATTTGATATACATCACGGCTGAATGATGTTCCATACTTTTGTGAAGTTGGCGGACGATTGGTCGAAGTTAACGAAAGTCATAGCGAAAAATTTGATTTTTGGAAAAATTCAAAATATCATAAAATCAAAACTTATCAATGGATTTGGCCCAAATGCAATACCAACCAACCTCGGGTACATATCTCTTTGTCAAGATCTATTTAGACGAGTATGTCAAAATTTGCGATCGCTAGAGTGATAACCCCCTTTTTTTAGGAATTTGAAAACGACATAAAATTCGAGTCGCAGCTTGAATCATCGCGAAAATTACAGACGAAGAAGGGATCATGGAGCTGCATATGTCTGCAAAATTTAGGGGCTGTAGCTAAAATCGTTCTTGAGTTATACACGTTTCAATTTTGGGAGGCCTTTACACACACCGGACATTTTCTACAAATGTGTTTTCTCGACGTTTTGGCACATATCGAACATGGTGACATAAAGATGTCGAAAAAAAAATTTCCCACCGTCACATAGCTTCCTTTATGAGGAAGCAAAAATTGCCGGATTATGTGTGACGGAAGTATAGTCCGCGGTTAATCTGTTTTCCAGCTTACGAGCGATAAGAGAGTGTGAAAGAAGACGAAGAAGAAGAAGGAGAAGAAGAAGAAAGATCGGGGAAAAAAATGTTAATGGGGTCAGTGGTGGTGCTCGTGGGCGTCGTGTAATGGGACGGAGTGGAACAACCTTATATCGGTCCAACGCGAGTTTCGATAATTATGTAACGTTGCATTGCCATGTGGAAAAACAAGAGTGGGACGGAGATACAAATGCGCGGGACAATTTTTGTTAGTTGCGAGATTTAATTGGACCGATTGGATTAGACGGCTCACCGATAGCGATGGCCACGTGGGGTGGATATCGCTTTCGTCGGCCATTGACGTGCTCCAGGCCACCCGATTTTGTATGAAAAAACAAAAATAACAAAGAAAGTTGAAACGAATAATTTTATTTGAAAAAAAAAAATCAAAGTCAATAATTGTGTGGCTTGTTATTAGATTTTTTTGATTCATTACTTTTATTGTGAATATTTGGGGTGAGAGGGGGTTGAGAGGACATATCTAGCGAAAAATCTATTTCTTTTTTTTTTTTTGCATTTTTAGAAAGAAGAACTATTTGAAAGTATTTCCTGAAAATCGAATTGAGGAATTCCAAAAATTGATTGAGTTAATTAGCGTAAATTATCAGAGTTACATAGATATGTGCCGTCGTTGACTTTTTCATAGGAAATTGAATTGTCTACAACATTGCTCATGTGAACTTTTGGTCTATATAGCGTCGTTTGTCCAGCGTTTGGACGGGAAGGTAACAATAATAAAATCAATGCATTCTTACCTTCCCGTCCAAACGCTGGATAAACGACGTTATATAGGCCAAAAGTTCATATGAACAATGTTGTAGAGAATTGAATTTCCTATAAAAAAGTTAGCGACGGCATACATCTAACTTCGATAATTCACGCGTGGGAAAGCTTGAGGGTCGGGAAATGTTGAAAACCGTGGCGACTGGTAGGCGTTCGGAATATCGTACGTTCGCTACAATGTCATTCTGAATTGTGACTGTTCGCTGCAATGTCATTCTACGCCGCGACCGTTCGTAACATTGTCATTCGAAAAATTGCGCGTTCGAAATTTCAACCGTTCTGAACTTTGCTCGTTCTGGATTTCGAACCCCACCCAAACTAAGAATAGTACATTATGACACTAGTACGGAAAAAAAATTCAATCACACGAGTCAAAAAAATGTTTTTCGCACGAGTGTCGTACAGATTTTTATGACACGCCGTGCGTAGAATGCGGTTTTACCCACGCTTCGCGTGGGCAAATCCCCATTTACACACGTTGTGACATAAAATTGTATACGTCACTCGTGCGAAAAACGTTTTCTGGACTCGTGTGATTGCAACACTCGCCTTCGGCTCGTGCTGCAAACTCGCACTCGTCAGAAAAACTTTTTTCGCACTAGTATCGTAATATACTATTATGGCACAAGGTGTGTAAATGTGTTATTTTACGCACAGCGTGTCATAATAGTATATTACGATACTAGTGCGAAAAAAGTTTTTCTGACGACTGTGACTTTGCAGCACGAGCCGAAGGCGAGTGTTGCAATCACACGAGTCCAGAAAACGTTTTTCGCACGAGTATCGTATACAATTTTATGTCACAACGTGTGTGAATGGGGATTTGCCCACGCGAAGCGTGGGTAAAACCGCATTCTACGCACGGCGTGTCATAAAATTCTTTTTTCCTTCGATAGTGAATAACTCTGTCCGAGAAAGTCATACAGGGCGTAAATACTCATGAAAAAGCTTTTAAACGCTGTTTTTCTATAGTATATTTTATGACACTAGTACGAAAAAAAAATTTCTGACGAGTGTGAGTTTGCAGAACGAGCCGAAGGCGAATATTGCAATCACACGAGTCCAGAAAACGTTTTTCGTACGAGTGTCGTACGAATTTTTAATTCCGTAAAAGTGCGTAAAACCGCACTTTTACGGACAGTGTGACATAAAAACCTTTTTTAAATGTTCTAGCTTTTGATCCAAAAAACTAGAAAGTTAAAGCTTTTTGATAAACGTTGACTCATGTGAATCCGGCAAATTTTCGTAGAGATATGTAACTGTCTGAATTTTCGACGAATATTTTTGCTGTTTTGAAATGATCCTTTAAGAGCGAGGTTAGGTATTCGCAATTTTTTTTCTATTTTCAACTGAATCCATAATATCTCAAGAATATTCTGTCAAAATTTCAAGTCGATTGGAGCAAAATTGACGACGTTATGAGTATTTGAGTGTCCGTTGCGACGGGCCGTGCGACGAGTGCGCAAAACTTCAAAGCGTTTTTCTGAAACTTGACTTTTTCGAAATCCGCGTTCACTGCCATTTAACAACTACTTGACCGATACATTTCAAACTTTGTATACACTTTCTACATACAAAATACCTCCCCCCAACGTTTAGTTAACTTTTTTTTTACATTAAGGGTGTTTCTCACCCACAAAATGGCGGAATTTTTCGTGGAAAATAACAGTTCACACTTTAGATGGCCGCCAAAAATTTTTAAATGCAAAAAAAAAATTATCAGAGAACGTTAGAGGGAAGATTTGACCATAATTCAACTAAATCTTCATGGTTTTTCATTTTCAGATAATTTCCGGCCGAGTTATAGTGAACACCGCAAATTGTTTTTTCCCCAAGACGTTCTGGGGGAAGCTCTGTTACCGGCTTACGCTTCGATATTTCTGCATGATAAAATTACACAACATTGTCAAAAGTATGCTCAACAATGTACAAAAGGTTCGAATAAAATTGCTCAATCCATATTTGAGAAAAAAAAGTCGCAAAAAAAGTGTTTTTTTTACGCTGAAACCCTAACCAGTCCCTTAATGTTTGAAGAGTATATATTCGTTATCCTGTCTTCTTATCAATGCTGAAAATTGTACATGGCCACTGTTATCGCTCGAGAAATTTACGATGGTTCGCGGGGAGTGGAGGAGGGGGGGGGGAATAATTTCAGAGCATCGATTTTCCATCAAAGCGAACGACCATCTCGCGTTTCGAACTCGTGGAGTCTCGAATAGTCGATGCACGTAAAATCCGCGAGTCCGTGACGAGACTCTGCACAAGCGGAATATAGCGGATCGCGCGCAAACTGATATTAAAAACCCACGATCGTCGTCGTCGTCGTCGTCGTCGGGCAATCTCGCTCGAACAATGGTAACCATCTGTCTCGCACGGTGTAACGCGATTATTGCGTAATGAGGCCATTCCACGGATGGTCCGGCTGTGCGAAATCTTCACGCTGATTAATTTACCCTTCTCGCGGCCAGTAACGAACACGGGCGCAACGCGCGTCATCCCGATAACGCGCAGATGAGGTTTCATCACGTTTTTTCAAAAATCGTTGATTATTATTATTGTCGGTTAGTTGCTTTGGCCGTATTATTTTATAGTACAACGTGCTTTGACGAAGGGCGACCTTGTTATAGATGTAATTTCGTAAGATTGTTTTTTCCTTGGTTTGAGAGCGAGAACTCTACCTTACCGATATTATTTTTTTTTCCAGTTTTCTATTGTTTTAAATTAAATTTATTGCTCAGTTCATTCGTGAGAATTAACGGAGCGATATTCTTCTATCGATGATGTTCTTGATAAATGAAAATTAAATTGTGAAAAAAAAAATATTGTTATTATTATTATTATTATTATTATTATTATTATTATTTTCCTTTTCGAAAATTATTTCTTTGTTATTTCAATTTCGTGTCGAAATATTCAAAATACAAGAATTTCGAATTGCTGGAAAATTCGATCCGTTTCGTCGATCCCCGAAAAATTTGATACTCTTCAAAAGGCTGACAAGTGATATTTCCATACTTGTGGCACGTCCGCGGGTTAAAGTTGATTTTTCGGACGAAAAATTCAAAATATCACAAAATTCGAACTTTCTCGATGGACTTTGAGCTCGAATGAAATATCAAACATCCGGTGGGGATAACTCTGTTTGTGAATGTTTATTTCGACAAATATTTCAAAATTTGCGGACTCTAATAACCCGTCATTTTTTTTTTTTTTGGAAATTTGAAAACGTTGAGAAATCCCAGTGGCTGCGTCAATTTTTGCAGAAATTACAGATAATTTGGAGATTATAAAGCACAACATGTGTGAAAAGTTTGAGCTCTGGAGCTCCAACCGTTCTCGAGTTATGGACGTTTGAATTATGCAGGATCGAGTTGGCGCTCGAAAATCAGAATGAACAATGTTCGGAAGGGCCAAAATTCCGAACGCGCAGTGCTTCGAATGACAATGTTACGAACGGTCGTGGCGAGAATAACATTGTAGCTAACCGTCAAAACTCTGAATGACATTGTGGCGAACGTACAATATTTCGAACGCCTACCAGTCGGTGCGTTTTCAACGTCTTCCGACTTTCGAGCTTTCCCACGCGTAAGTTATCAAAGTTAGATATATGCCGTCTCTGACTTTTGTATAGGAAATTCAATTCTCTACAACATTGTTTATGTAAACTTTTGGTCTATATAGCATTGTTCATCCAGCGTTTGGACGGGAAGGTGATAACAATGAGAAAATACATTTTTACCTTCCCGTCCAAACGCTGGATAAACAACGCTATATAGACCAAAAGTTTACAGGACCAATGTTGTAGAGAATTGAATTTCCTATGAAAAAGTCAACGACGGCATATATCTAACTTTGATCATCAATGCGTGGGAAAAGCTCGAAAGTCGGGAAATGTTGAAAACCGTGGCGACTGGTAGGCATTCGGAATATTGTACGTTCGCTACAATGTCATTCAGAGTTTTGACGATTAGCTACCATGTCATTCTACGCGACGATAGATCTGGACATTTTATGCAAATGTGATTCCTGCAAGTTTTTGGACATTTTGAACATATTGACATGAAAATTCGGATAAGAATCTTTTTGGACCGTCACATATGTAGCTTGCTCTGTGAAGGATCAATGAGAGAAAGAAGCGATATATGGGATCGATAAATCTTCTAACAATAAATTATTTCGAACGTGATAATTTTGAAAAGCATCACACGGGCTCCTAGAACTCGATGATCGTAAAAAGCATATCGTTTCGTCGTTGTTCGGTTCGTTCTTAATAGATCGGAATTCTTCTTCGGCCTATCGTGACATTTCATTGCGAGCACTTAACGATTAGGCCGGGTTCTCACAGAGTCGAGCCAACTTAACCCGAAAGAGGCTTGCACTCTGACAAGCAACGACGCCTCTGGAACTCACATTATCGCTCTCACACGCTTGCTTCGCCTCTCTCTCGCTCTTGCTCTCGCTCTTGCTCTCTTTCTTTTCACATCCTAAACTGCTGTTCTCGATTCTTCGGCCACAATTGAAATATGCAATCACAAATGTTTCTGCGAATCGATTATCCGCAACTTACAATGAAGCTTTCACGGATTGCACGTCCAATGCAATAATCGCGAAGCAAAACAGATTTAAACCTTTTTTTGTTAAGTTTTATTTCGAAGAATTCATTTTTTAATTCGAAATTTGTAATTATTTATTTACTTTCAGTGATTAATTTTTTTATTTTCTGCACAATATAAGAAACATTGGAATAAATGAAAATCGTCGATCGTATCGTCGATCGAGGACATGACATGGTCAACGATATTTCAGGACTCGTGCAAAAATATTTAATCATGGGGAAAAAAAAATCTTGGAATGAACCGTTAATTTTTTTTTTTGAAGAATAAAATTGCTTTTCCGCGTGGAAGAGACTCGGGATTTTAATGTACCGACAATTTTCGTTGGATTAAGAATTAGTAAGCGATTAAAAAAAAAATGAGGAGATGCGCGCAAAATTTCAAAAGAGTTTGAAAAATAAATCTAGAAAAGAAAATAGATTTGATAATTTTTTTCCTCATATATATTTATTCGGTTATCCGGATATTCTACATTACTCGGATATCATTTGTTTTCTTTCCTCGGTTAATTATCACCGAAGAAAAAAATCCAATTTGAAAAAAACAAAAAAAAAATTAGAACATTAAAAAAAAATCACAGTACCTACTGTAAATCGTGATTGAGTGATCTCGTGTGGAATTGGTTTTTATTATATATCGACTGAAAATCGTGAGCCCGGTAGAACGAGGCCCGACGATTGGGAGTCCGTCGAGCCTGAATGGGCCGATTGTGTATTATCGAAGCTCGAGCCAATGGATAGTAATCTCGACACTTTGGCCCTTTCGTTGAGGGCGGGGTAAGGTATTAACATTTTTTTTGCATTTTTTTAAATTTTTTCAACTGAGTGCATAATATCTCTAGAATATTAAGTCGAATTTTCAAGTTGATTGGAGCAAAATTGACGACGTTATGAGTATTTGAGTGTCCGTTGCGACGGGCCCTGCGACGAGTGCGCAAAACTTCAAAGCGTTTTTCTGAAACTTTACATTTTTTAAGTCCGTGTTCACGATAACGCTAAATCTACTGGACCAATCGTTTTGAAATTTTGCACACTACTTTTTCACATAATTCTAAAGGTATTGTCGAGAGCTTTTGTTAAAAATAATTATTAATTTTACAGCAAGAAATGGGCTGATTTTTATAGCGAAAATCGGTTTTTTTGCTTCCAAGTGCTACGAAAAAATCAAAACAAAAAAATCCTCTCGTGATTAGCTCAATAAACACCTCCTTTAACGAATGCATTTTGATTTTTCTTGTTTCAGATGATTCTTTTGCGAGTTATGATGATCACCTCAAAGCAACTTTTTTTCGAGGCACCTTCGGAGATTCACTGTCACCCGCTTAATTTTCAATATTTTGGAATGAAAATTTAGGAAAATATTGTTCAAATGTTGTATTATCATATGGAAATTTATTAAATCAATTTACACTATTTGTATCGCCAGAAAAAAATCTTAAAAACATGCTTCTTTTTCACCGAATTAACCTTACTGCCCCCTTAATACGTCACGGCTTTGTGACCGATAGGAAGACCCCAGAACCAGAATCAATGTTTCATGAGCACAGGGCTTGATGCATTCCCCAAAGGGTAGGGGCCAAAGTTCAGAACGACCGAAATTCTGAAGGCGAAATACTTCGAACTTTTGTTATGCACTCGTCAGAAAAATTAAGGGATCACTTGATAAATGCCGAAATTTGTCGAAACCTCAGACTTCTTTGCCTCCGCGAAAAATAGTCGGATCCAGATGATCCACAACTCGTTTAAAAGCTCGATTCTTCTACTTTCAACGAATCAGGGGTTCAACAGTTTTTATAATTTCCTGCCGCTCTGCGCCAAGGGCTGAAACAAAAACAAACTGTTCCCTTAATTTTTATGAAACTTATCGAAGGCGGCCAGCGTCCCGAAAAGATAACATTTTTTTTGGAAAATCTCTCGAGAGCATTTTAAAGGGTATAATTTTATCTTTCTCATGATATCCGAGCGACTATAGTATGATCATTATTTAAGGAGATAGAGGCGTTTGAAGTGAAAAATGTGTTTTTTTTCGCTTCGGGAGCGAATAACTCGGTCAAACAAAATCGCACAGCAATAAATAAAAGACAAATTTGCACAGGAATGAAGAAACTTTCGAACGGTTCGAATAAATTTGTTGTAAAAAAATTTCCGGACGCCGGCCACCTTTCGGAAGTTTCATAAAAATTAAGGGGACAGTTTTTTTTTAGTTTCGGCCCTTGGCGCAGAGAGGCAGGGAATGATAAAAATAGTTGAACCTCTGATTCGAAAAGTAGAAGAATCAAGCTTTCAAACGAGTTGTGGATCATCCGGATCCGACTATTTCTCGCGGAGATACAGATGCCTCAAATTTCGATAAATTGCGCAAGCTATACCTATACCGGGTGTCCCATTTTAGTCTTACACCTAATTTATCTCGAATAGGACTACTCCAATCAAGTATTAATTGTAATGAAACTCAAAGGGTTCGGAGGGAGACCTACAAATAAATTATTTCATCGATCCGAAATTCAAAATGGCGGTCTTAAGGTGCTTGACATTTTTTTCTTTCCACCAATATGTTTTCATAACAAAACTAACAACCTTTGTAGGGAAGTTTTTACAGTAAAGTCCATAAGTTTTAGGTTCGAACACAATTTTCGACTATTTCAGCGTTATATATATTCAGGATGTACCACAAGGAGAAAAAATCTCAACGTCCCAAGTGCAAGTGTGCGTGTTAGTGTATGAAAAAATCAGGAGAGGCAAGACCTTGGAAGCCAATGGACGTTTATGTTGACCAATCCACCGTCGACCGAATGTTGTGTTCACACAAAATTGTGTTCTAATCTAAAAATTATGGACTTTATAAAAAAAAAAAAACTTTCCAACAAAGGTTGTGAGTTTTCTCATGGCAACATTTTTGGTGAAAAGTCAAAAGCATGGTTCCATTCAAGAAAAATATGTCAGCCACCTTAACACCGCCATTTTGAACTTCGGACAGAGAAAAACATTTTTTTTGTACATCCCCCTCCAAACCCTTCAAGTTTTATTATCAATACTTGATCGGAGTCGTCTTTTTCGGGATATATCTGGTGTAAGATTACAACGGGACACCCGGTATATACATACTCTGACTTCTGATCCGAAAAAGCGTACAAAGCACTTATTATCGATTGTCACCGTGCACAATGCAGATCCGTGGGTCGAAGATGCATCCCAAGTGGACATTTCGAACTGACACTCGAATATAATTCTCATAAATCATTTTTTTCCTAATCCCTCGAACGATTCTGATAGAAGGATAGATTTGTTTTACAATCCATGGATCACGGTCCTCCATGCACTACAAAATGTCGAGTCTTTGGAATGGCAATTTTTATTTCATTTTATTCCATTCTAACCCGTAATGGCCACACCTCAAAATAATTACGTAATGGTCACACTGGGTCCAGCGGACCCTACGCAGAAAAACAGTTGCCATTTGCGTTCTTTTCCATGTATTGACTTAAATCTTATACGAAAATGAAGTTTAAGACTTCCTCTTTATAATCCAATTGTTTTTCTTTTTAAATAATTTGTTTTTTACAAACAAAAGCGAGAGTAAATTTTTTTGAAAAATTACCCTTTTTTACTAAAAAAATTGCCAAATTTTCAATTTTTTAGATGAATCTAAAAATCTTGTTGGGTTGTCCTCTCGAAATAGTGTACTATTAGGGAAAAAATATGATAATATCGAGCACTGGGTCCAGCGGACCCGAACAAAAAACGTTTTTCGAAAACTATTGAAAACTGTTGTGGAACCTTCAAGCAACAACACATGGCGCCACACATTTCATTTGGAACTATATTCACGGAGTTACATCAATTCGAAAATTGCCTTGGGTCCGCTGGACCCAGTGTGACCATTACGGGCTAATCTGGCGAATTTTCATTCAATTTAATTTCATTTCTAAATAAACAATTTCCTGTTTTTCTCGCATTTACCCTTCAGAAATTCCACGTTCAGCCCATGTCAATGATTGATATTTCATTAATTTTATTATTTAAAAAATTTCAACTCGTTATTTTTTTTTTTTTCAACTTTGATTTTTCGACGAATCAGCACGCTCCGGTATCATCTCAATCCTTCGTCTGTCCTCTGGAACGTCTGGCTCAATCAATTTTCGATTACGGTGGGACACAGACCCGATCGTGAAGCGATCTCGATGAATTGACATTCCTTCGAGATTCATAAATTGCCAGTCACAGTTCATGACGGGCTCTCGGCTTTCGGGGGTCCTCAAGGGCCCGATGACTGACACATGCACAAGAGGGACGCAATTCAGGAATTTCATAATGATACATCATATAGGTGGCTCTTTAGTCACCATTGATCGAGGCTCTCGATGAGCGTTATCAATAGCTCGAAAAATACAAAGTCAAACACGTGTTTATAATTTTTTTCATTCATTTATATTTTATTCTATTTTCTTCCTAATTGTTTCTTCATTATCATCGTTTTTTTTTTGGTTCTCGGAAATCGAGATAATTGTATGAATTTGTATGCATTAGTATGAAAAGATGGATTTAAAATGAATGGAACGAGATAATTTGTCATAATTAAGTATTGAGGGAAATAAAAAAAAATCATTAATAACGAAAAAATTCATTTTTTTTCTAAATAATTGCTTCGAATTAACTATAATATTGAACTTGTGGTAGGTTATACGAAAATTATCCACGTGATTGTGTGGTGCAAAAAAATCGTGATCCTGGTCACAGGTACGATTGAAAAAAAAAAAAAAAAAAAAAAAAACTTTTTCAAAAAGTAACTCGTGAGATGACGAATTATCGTGGAACGAAGTGTAAATCCTCAATCCTCGGGGAATGCGCGCGGATGTCCAGATGTTCGGATCGTTAAGCCGAAAGTGCTTCTTCGTTTCTGTTTTTTTTTCTCTCATTTTTTTTTCTTATCCTTTTCGGTACGGTTAATGGAAAACTCAATTAGATAATTATTCACGCTAATTCACGACGATAAAATTGGGTCAACACGCGCGCGGCGCGTTGCGCAATCGCGGACGACAAGTGAGTCAAGTGGAGTGCGCGAGAGTAAGAAATTATTATTTTTTTTTACACGCGTTCAAGTATGCGTGTGAGTGATTCTTCTCCGCGAGCTGTTCGCATCGATATGCCTGAAAAGGATTCTCGTTCTTGAGTCGAGCTTAAATAAAGACAAAACAAGGTTGAAATTGAAGAAGAAAAAAAAAGGTGCAAAGTACAACCTTGCACATGGCTTCCTCATTTTATACATTTGCCAGAGCTTCCTCTATGAGGTACTATGGTACAATCGGTTTTGGCCTCCTATCATAGAGGAAGCTTTGGCAAATGTGAAAAATGAGGAAGCCGTGAGCGAGGTTCTACTTTGCACCTTTTTTTTACTTTTGTGACGTTGACAGCAGAATGTGAGTGTAACGTGAGTCGAAATCATATTATATGGGGCAATTCGTGTCAAATTTGAAAAATTATAATTCCCATGAAATCTGAACGTCCCGATGGATTTGGCTCAAATTCGATACCAAACATCTTTCGATGGTTGTGCAACTTTGTACCGAATTTTAGCCCGGAATCTCGAAAATTGTGGAAGATAGAGCACTTGGGTTGATTTTCGAAAAATTTCAAAACGACATTCATTATCAGTCGATTGCATCGAAGGCAAAAGGAAACGTGTGAACTTGAACTTGTGTAATATTTTTATTTTGAATCATATTGTAATATTGAATATACTGTTATCAATGAGAAGCGAAAAAAGCTGCAAGTTTCAACTTGCAAATTGCTTTCTCGTTCATTCAAGGCAAGCTGCAAGTTGAAACTTGCAATTTGCTCCCTCATTCTTGCTTCCTCATTATTCAATATTACAATATCATTCAAAATAAAAAAAATATTAGACAAGTTCAAGTTCGAAAGAAAACCCTTTTGGGCTTCGATACAATCGACTGATAATGGGGTGCATGAGATTTCAATGTCTTCTCAGATTTAAACACATCGGCGGTTTTTTTTACCAAATCTTATTATACCCAACGACCTTGATCGGCGATTCTTATGAATCTACGACACTGAGCATGGCAAGTCAAATATTTTTGAACCGGCCAGAGGCTTATAATTGAAAAATTTGAATCCCCGTCAAATCCGAATCATTCAACCGATCTCCGCCAAATTTGATACACATCACGGCTAAATGATGTTCTATACTTTTGTAAAGCTCCAGCTCGATTGGTCAAAGTTAACGAACGTTATAGCGACAAATTTGATTTTTCGAAAAATTCAAAATATCATAAAATCAAAACTTATCAATGGATTTGGCCCAAATGCAATACCAACCAACCTCGGGTACATATCTCTTTGTCATGAACTATTCAGGCAAGTATCTCAAAATTTGCGATCGCTAGAGTGATACCCACACAGCAAAATTGATCCCGGGATCATCCTGATACAGTCCTATTCGGGTCTCGGCAAGATAGAACGTCCTATAGACGTCTGTGGGAGGTACTAGTGAGACATTGTTCTACCCGGGATTAATATAGGATGGCTTGAGGATGTCCTGTCGTGACCGCTTGTAGACGATCGCAGTGCACTCTCTTATAGACGTCTGCGGGAGGTGCCAGTGAGACATTGTTCTACCCGGGATTAATATAGGATGGCTTGAGGATATCCTCCCGTAACCATGAGTAGACGATCACAATGCACTTGCTTATAGACGTCTGTGGGAGGCACTAGTGAGACACTGTTCTACTTAGGATTGATATAGGATGGCGTGAGGATGTCCTGTCGTAACCGTTAGTAGACGATCTCAATGCACTCGCCAATAGACGTCTGTAGGACGTACTACTGAGACATTGTTCTACCCGGGATTAATATGGGATGGCTTGAGGATGTCCTGTCGTAACCGTTAATAGACGATCGCTGTGCACTCTCTTATAGACGTCTGTGGGAGGTGCCAGTGAGAAATTGTTCCACCCGGGATTAATATAGGATGGCTTGAGGATGTCCTGTCGTGACCATTTGTAGACGATCGCTGTGCACTCTCTTATGGACGTCTGTTCGAGGTACTAGTAGGACACTGTTCTACCCGGGATTAATATAGGATGGCTTGTGGATATCCTCCCGTGACCATGAGTAGACGATCACACTGCACTCTCTTATAGACATCTGTGGGAGGTACTAGTAAGACACTGTTCTACCCGGGATTAATATAGGATGACTTAAGGATGTCCTGTCGTAACCGTTAGTAGACGATCCCAATGCACTTTCTCATGGACGTCTATGGGAGGTACGAGTAAGACTATAACATGAGGTCTTATAGGAGAAAAGTCTTATACTTGAGTATTTCAGTCACTGAGTGAGGAAAATAACACTCTCTGTGTTCCTGTTAGATGTGCGTTATATGAGCGTAAAGTAATGGTACAATCTCAATAGTCAGATTAGCGTAGTGGTTTAAGTTAGGTAGTCATTAGTTAGGTAGATAGGTCAGTCCGTCAGGTCGTAGGTTCGAATCCCCGCAGTGCCATCTTTCCGAAATGCAAATTGCATTTCCGGACAAATTTTTTTTTTAATTCATATTGGTCAAATAATTGAATTAATATAACGATATGTCGACTGTCGGCCAAAAAAAAATTGATTTAACAAATAAATAATTATTTCGCAAGCGTTTTTTTACGGATATGCATATAAGCAAATCTTTGGACATCGCAGGGACGTCAGTGGGATTGTCCCATTCCGGCAACACATAGCGGACATTTAAAAGCGCATGGGAGTCCCATGGGACCATCCCAATACCATCACGAGACAACTGTCGAGACGTCCGAAAGACGTACTTTGGACGTCTTTTTGCTGTGTGGGTAACGCTCTTTTTTGGGGAATTTGAAAACGACATAAAATCCAAATCGCAGCTCGAATCATCGCGAAAATTACGGACAAAAAAGGGATTATGGAGCTGCACATGTCTGCAAACTTTGGAAGCTGTAGCTAAAACCGTTGTCGAGTTATACACGTTTCAATTTTGGGAGACCATCACACACATAAACACGCACACACACACTCACACATGACCCCGGCCAAAAGTTTGGGTACATTTCACGAAATTCCGAGTCGCACTAAAAGTTCGATAACTTAGTGAAAAATAAAGATAATCAAATTTTTAAAAACGACATATTAGGCTTGATTTTGCTTTATTAGAAACATCTTACGATTTTTTTTTTGAGCACGGTACACCGGTTTGAAAATGGTCATTTTTTTACTTTTTTTGGCTGTGTTTTATCGATTGCAGGGCTTCTAGAGATTTTGTCGGTCAATTTTGTTTGGAACATCCTTGAAACGGTAACCAATAGCTTCAATTCCGTTTTTTTATAAAACTTCGTGCGATTTTTTTTTTGAGGGAGTTATGATCGTTTTTACCTAAAAACGACCATTTTCATAGAAGGCCACGCAACTAAAAAACTTCAAGGTTGAAATAAAATTGTCAAGAGAAAAAAAAATTGGGGACAATCATGTTGAATCGACTGGAATTTTTTCAAAAATTTTCTTCGAAATTTTTTTTTTCACTATTTTGGGTCGAGCCTCTCATAATTTCAGCAGCTCAAACTCGTAGAATATTGAGTTCATGATAGCTCAACTATCACGGGAGAAAATCTTCTTATCTGAACATTTTGAGCCTTTTATGTTTTCAAAATTTTTTGCCACATTTTTTTTTGGTCATCTCAACATTTTGGCACATTCCAAACATGGTAACATAAAGATCTCGAAAAAAAAAAATTCCCACTGTCACACAGCTTTCTTTATGAGAAAGCAAAAACGAAACAAAGTCATTTAAGATGAGAGCCGTCGTGTCATTGGTCGGGTAAGCATATATTCGATCGACGGATGTGAAATCACACATGCGTCAACTTTGGCCGTCGCGTATCACACGCACATACAAATCACGCCCCACAATCACTGAACCTCGTCATTTATCGTTCGCACGTTTTTTTCTTCAATTTTTAATTTGTTAAAATATTTTTTTCTTTTTTTTTCAACTAGCGATAGCCAGAAGTGATTATTTCGCACGTTCTGCAAATGATACAAAGTCTCGTTGGTGCAGTATGCATATATTTAACGAACATGTATATGTATGGGCGTGTGTGATGTGTGTATGTATATTTATACATCGTATCTGTGACACGATAATTTATCAGTTGGCTCGGATTCAATTAGATATATCGGAAGCTTGGCGTTCGAGATTTGATACATTCGAGGGGGGGGGTGAAAATTAATGTATTTATGTATCAATTATGATTGGCTGGAATGTTATTACACATGTGCGTTACAAACACGTCTTACGTGATCGGAGTTATCATCGGTTCCTTGGAATTTCATTATTCATCATCGTCATTATTATTATTGTTGTTATTATTCAATGTGCTCTCGATAGAACGTGTCAGCTATATACGTATATGATCAACATATATATGGGGAATTCCGAGTGAAACCGTGAGGTCATTTCCCTCACGTTATTGATGGGGCTCGAAAATCAGAATGAGCAATGTTCAGAAGGGCCAAAATTGGAAACTCCGAATGACATTGTAGCGAACGTACAATATTCCGAACGCCTACCAGTCGGTGCGATTTTCAACATTTCCCGACTTTCAAGCTTTCCCACGCGTAAATTATCACAGATAGATATATGCCGTCACTGACTTTTTTATAGAAAATTCAATTCTCTACAACATTGTTTATGTAAACATTTGGGCTATATAGCGTTGTTTAACCAGCGTTTTGAAGGGAAGGTAAAAATGCATCGATTTTCTTATTGTTTTATTTTTTTCTGTCCAAACGCTGGATAAAAAACACGGTAATGTCCAAAACTTCACATGAACAATGGTGTAGAGAATTGAATTTCCTATAAAAAAGTCGCAGATGGCATCCATCTAACTTTGATAATTTATGCGTGGGAAAGCTCGAAAGTCGGGAAATGTTGAAAACCGCGGCGACTGGTAGGCGTTCGGAATATTGTACGGTCGGCTACGATGCGATTCGAAATTTTGACAATTCGGAGCTATTCCATTCTGCGCCGCGACCGTTCGTAACACTGTTGTTCGAAGCATTGCGCGTTCGAATTTTGACCCTTCTGAACATTGCTCATTCTGATTTTCAAGCCCCACTCCGCGTATTGTATTCTTTGTTTTGCTTCCTCATAAAGGAAGCTATGTGACGATGTGCCAAAACGTCGAGAAAACACATTTGTAGACAATGTCCGGATGTATGTGTGTGTGTGTGTGTATGTGTGTAATGGCTTTCAAAATTGAAACCTGCGTAACTCGCGAACGGTTTTAGCCACAGCCCCCAAATTGTGCAGACATGTGCAGCTCCGTAATCCCTTCTTTCACTCTAATTTTCGCGATGGTTCAAGCTGCGAATCGGATTTTAGGTCGTTTTCAAATTCCCCAAAGAAAGGGCGTTATCACTCTAGCGATCGCAAATTTTGAGATACTTGTCTAAATAGTTTTTGACAAAAAGATATGTACCCGAGGATGGTTGGTATTGCATTTGGGCCAAATCCATCGGTAAGTTCTGATTTTATGATATTTTGAATTTTTCCAAAAATCAAATTTGTTCCTATAACTTCCGTTAACTTTGACCAATCGAGTTCTAACTTTACAAAAAATAGAATCGAACATCATTCAGCCATGATGTATATCAAATTTGACGGTGATCGGTTGAATGGTTCGGATTTGACAGGAATTCAAGTTTTTCGATTGTAAGCCTCTGCCGATTCAAAAAGCTGCAAGTTAAAACTTGCAACTTTGCTTGCTCGCGTTTGCTTCTTTGCGTTTACAAATCTGAACACTTTTTCAGTTCCTAAGCAGTTTTTCAGTTTAAATGATATTCGAACATTGAATACAATGATCGATTGGAAATGAAAAGAGCTGCAAGTTGAAACTTGCAAATCGCTTCCTCATAATTTAAGGCAAGCTGCAAGTTGAATCTTGCAATTTGCTTACTCTGAATTGTAAGTAGTGAACGAAGATTCCTTTATGAGGAAGCCAAAAGATAGATGCATCCTCATAGCTCCCTCATTCTTGCTTCTTCATAAGGGAATCTTCGTTCACTACATATTTATTTTATGCACAAACACAAATAATAAAAGAGGTATCGAAAAATGTTATTATTTTGCATATTTTGAAAATCCGATATCACAATATCATCTCAGCAATAGCAAGTTGTACAAATGTTTAAAACATTTTTAAATATACTTATGGGACGCGCAGTAACCGAGTTGGTTTCGTGCCCAGTTTCCGACCCGAGGGTCCCGGGTTCGAATCCCGGCGTCGACACTAATGGAACATTTTTTTTCTATATATTTTTTTCTGTGTTCTGTGAAAAAAACTTTCAAGTTGGTACAAGTAAAATTCATACTAATACAAAAATTTTCATTCTGTATTCAGCAATAATTGATATAAATTATTATGTTATTATATACAGAAATGTAATTTTTCTCGACGACGTTAAGA